>JAOTQK010000020.1:11611206-11622988 GCA_025642025.1 Rhododendron ferrugineum
CCATGGGAGTAATAGTCCGGACATTTTTTGGTTACCAAACAAGGGCTTGATAGTCCCTTAGGATTGGTAATCCAATCTCGAGAGCCAAGAGTTTCATCAAACGGGGCCTAAAACTCCAACCAAACCCAGAGTTACAAGCATAGAACCCACTTCTAAAGAACAGCTACTACAGAGGGACGAGGCACTGAGAAGAGGCTCGAACTGGAGATGACGGTATCTGGCAAGGTTACCCTCCCAAGTACCCTGCACACCACACCCATTCCGTTTAGACTACTACACCCTCATCCTAATCCTCTAGGCTCGCTATAATCTAAAAGCGGGACAGATCAAGAACCAAAACCACGCATAACGACCGAAAAGTGGCCACTCGATCAGCAGGTGAAACCAAGCTGCCCCTTTCAATCGGTGCACGACCACCAATCTAATCAATGACAGCCAGCGAAGTTATCCCTTTCAATCACAGCACGACTACCAATCTAATTGATGACAACCCGCAAGCTACCCTTTCGATCAGAGCACGACCACCAATCTAGTCGAAGATAACCCCAGTCTCACCACACTACGCTAAAGAACTAGGCCAGCGAAACAAAGAATCATGGAATTAATGGAGCTCCACAACAAGTTGCACAACATTTGAGCCCCAAATTGGGCAATATGTGCCCAGTAACTAAACTAAGCATGAAATTGGGCAGTATATGCCCAGTAAACTACATCTGATGATGATGTTTGCAGCACCTTAATTGAAATCCCAAATGCTAACAGTCCATTGGCACAAAAGTCCAGCAACAAACCCAACACTGAGAAATAAGGGGATGCAGTGCAGATCGCGCAAAGGGTTGAGAGATTCTCTCTATAAACCCAGAGAGAGAATGCACTCCCCAGTCAAAAATCCACCATAGATTTCTCACATTCGGTCTGATCCAGAGGTAATTATAGCTCTGTTTAGCTCTATCAACACCCACAAGCCAGCCGTGGTCTTATTCAACCTCAACGAGATGACCCAGAGCAGTTGGGATCCATCTCATCTTCACGGAGATGACCCGGAGCTCCTAGCTCGTGGGTCTTCTCATGGCAAAAGGAATCACCAGCTCGTGGGTCTTCTCATGGGAAAAGGAATCACCAGCTCCATCGCTCTAGTGGAGGGCACTTGCTGGTCGAAACTGGTGGTGTACTGTACAGCTCTGGTGGACCTTACAGAAAGTAGTTCAAAACCCTCCGGAGTTTCTCCGGTGGTACAGCGGTGACTATAAGGTAGGATTTTGGCTTCGATTAACGATCCATGCCTCGGTGGTCATCATATTAGAGCTTCATACCTGCTTCGTGCTTGCATTGGCACGGCGGTAGGGTCAATCCGAGATGGAATATGGATTTACAGAGCCATGGGGATGGATTATGACATGAACAAAAGGGATTGCTGGTTTGGTCCAACAATTGATGGTCAGCAGGCAGATTTAATACAGAGCCTCTTGCTCGTGGGTCCATTTACATGGTAAAAGAATTCTTGGTGCTGCTATGCCCCGTTTGGCGGAATGGTGGTGGCCGGACTAAGATCTGTCTATGCTGGTGGAGTATTCAGTCTTCACGGCTCTCACTCGAGGGAGTTTCTTTACGGCAGCAGGTGACATTTTGCTCAGATTTACAATCATGGTGAGACCTCCAGATATTTTTTTTTTGGGGTAAATAAGCTTGAAATAGAAAAGTGGCTAAGCGAATGTACAGCCTACAAGGGGCATACCCCAGGAGGAAAGAAGAAGGAAAAGAAAAACAAAGATTTAGAAAATTGAAGGATGCCAAGTGGCTACATTAACGCCAAAGGCTACAATGAAAATGGACTGATTGGCCATAGTAGCAAACACCAATCTAATCTAATTAATACTAACTACACTTCATAGACCTCCAGATTTCATTTGGAGTTCTTTAAATTTGTTCCATTAATTAGCTAAATATGGTATATTATTGCCAGAGTAGTGTTTCAGTGGGCAAAACATATGATTCCAAGTTGGGTTTGTTGCTGGACTTTTGGGCCAGTATACTGTTAGTGTTTGGTGTTTCAATCTAGGTGTTGCAAACATCATCATCATATGTAGTGTAGTTCGACACTATGAATCATGCCCAGTTTAGTTACTGGGCACATTGCCCAATTTGGGGCTCAAATGCTGTGCAACTTGTTGTGGAGCTCCCTTAAATTCCATGATTTTTTGATTCACTAGCCTAGTTCTTTAGCATAGTGTGGTGAAACTGGGCTATCTTCGACTAGATTGGTTGTTGTGCACTGATTGAAAGGGATAGCTTTGCTGGCTATCATTGATTAGATTGGTTGTGCTCTGATCGAAAGGGGGAGCTTGGTTCACCTGCGGTTCGAGTGGCCACATTTTGTGGCTCCTCTTTCTGTCCCTCTTTTAGCTTATAGCGAGCCTAGGGGATTAGGTTGAAGGTGTAATAGTCTGGATGGAATGGGCGTGGTGTGCAGGGTACTTGGGAGGGTAGCCTTGTCGGATGCCGTCATCTCCAGTTCGAGCCTCTTCTCGGTTCTTTGTCCCTCTGTAGTAGCTGTTCTTTTAGAAGTGGGTATTATGCTTGTGCTCTGGGTTTGGTTGGAGTATTAGTATCTTGGTATGCTTATCCCATCTCTAGGTCTGTGGTGATTGGTAGTTGGCTAAGAGCGGATTATTTTCTGGTGAGCCTTAGGCTTGGATGAGGGAGTATTAGGCCAGATGGAATGGGCGTGGTGTGCAGGGTGGGGCCCCTTGTCGGATGCCGACATCTCTGGTTCAAGCTTCTTCTTGGTGCCTTGTTCCTCTGTAGTAGCTGTTCAACTTCCCTTGATGTCGTATTGCTATGTTACTGCTAGTCCTCAGTGTTGGTTATCACCTGGTCATTTCTGGCCGTGACTATTTATTCTATTTCCTAGCCTAGCGGGATGTGCCAGGTAGTAGTTTGCTTTCATGTTATTACGACTTGTATCACTTCATATCATTCCCCGTTGTACTATCCTTCCGCTTAGATGGATGGTGCAACGGGGGTATGATCTCTTCATGCATATTACTTTTGTTATTTTACTTACTCTACCCTACTCTTCATGCGGGTTGTGCATGGGTTATCGCACTTTTTTTCAATCTTCTTTATTTTCCATTTTCTTTTCCTCCTGGGGTATGCCCATTGTAGGTTGTACATTCGGTTAACCTTTTTTAATTTCAAGCTAATTGACCCAAAAAAAAAACAAAAAAACAAACAAACCCAACACTTGACATTAAATGAGCAACTACAAAGATCCATCATCTTAACTCCTCATCCCCATGGATTGTGCTTGGGGATTTTAATGCCATTAGGTTCCCTAATGAAAAGGTAGGGGGCATTTCTAGTTGGCCCTCTTATATGAATGAGTTCAATCAGTGCCTGTATGCCTTGGAGCTGGATGATCTTAGATTTACTGGTTGCCTCCTCACTTGGACCAATAGGTAGGACTCTGCTCATTTTGATAGCGCCAAGCTGGATAGAGTATTAGTCAATGAACATTGGTTGAAGGCTTATAATTGTTCTTCTGCACATTTTCTCACTCCTGGAATTTCTGACCCTTCTCCGGCTATTGCCTGCTTGATTCCTAATCCTAAGAAATCCAATAAACCTTTCAAGTTTTTTGATTTCTTAGCGATCACCCCAATTCTTATCTGTGGTTCAAAGAGTTTGGAGGAGGGTGATAATTGGGAATTCAATGTTTTGTGTCTGTGAGAAGCTCAAGTTATTACAAAATGAGCTTAAACAGATAAATACTACAGACTTTAGTTATATTTCTAAAAGAGTTGCTGACTCTAGGCAACTTCTTGAATATTTGCAGCAGGACCTAGTTACTCATCCTTCCAATCCATCAATTATAAGTCAGGAAAGGGTAGTTCATAAGCACTTTCTCACATTAGTTAGGGCAGAGGAGAGTCTGGCTAAGCAGAAATCCAGAATCCAATGGCTGAAACTGGGTGATCAATGTACCTCTTACTTCTTTAAGTCTGTGAGCAATACCAGAAATAGAAGTAAGCTTACTAGTTTAGTTTTGGATGATGGGTCTCTAACTTTTGATCTAAAAATTATTAAGTCCAGCTTTGTCAACTTTTACACCAATCTGTTGGGAACAACTCACTCAACCTCTTATCAGGGGCTCTCTAGGATCCATCAGTTAGTCAACAAGAGACTTTCAGAGAGTCCAAAGTTTGCCATGATAGCCGAAGTTACTGGACTTGAAATCAAAGAGACCTTCTGGTCTCTTAATCCTACCAAAGCCCCTGGTCCTGATGGCTACAATGCTGGGTTCTTTAGGAAAGCTTGGCCTATCATTAGCCATGAAGTCATTGCAGCTGTCAAAGCCTTCTTTAGGTCTGGTCAAATGCTTAGAAGAGCAAATTCTACTATTGTAGCTCTTGTCCCTAAAGTTCCTAATCCTTCCAAGGTTGGGGACTTTAGACCCATTTCGTGCTGTAATACTATCTACAAGTGCATCTCTAGAATTCTTGCAAGAAGACTGCAGACTGCTCTTCCTACTTTAATTGACCCTGTTCAATCAGGCTTTGTCAAAGGTAGGAGGATATATATTTTTTTTTGGGTAAAATAGCTTGAAATAAAAAGAGAATAATCGAATGTACAGCCTACAAGGGGCATACCCCATGAGGAAAGAAAAAGAAGAACAAACAAGAGTAAATAAAATTGATACCGCCAAATGGCTACATGAGCTAAATGAAATGCAATGTTTTGAACTAAGTATTAGACTAGACAACTTAAACCGACGTGGAATCCATTCCATCTAAGAGATGGAAGAGAAACACATGCCAAAATATGATATTCACAAAAGAAGAGTTTTAACGTAGGTGGAATGGTGGAATGATGAGTTGCAGCATCCCCCTTTCTCAATTGGTATAGTAGCAGCAGAACAACCATCTTGCTTTGACATTTGAGGCTCCTTCTGAACTTTGAACCAGACCATGAACTGGTTCAAGCAGCAGCACCAAACTGCTGGTATTGCAGTTTGCATAGCAGCAGCAGTTAACATCCAATAGTAGTATCAGAATCAGAAATGCATAGCAGCAGCAGCAGAATCAGAAATGCAGAATCAGCAAATCACTGTATATCTAGAAGTAATAGGAGCCCAATGTGTGGAAGACACTGACCATCCTTGCTCTAGGACAATAGCCATAACACAAAAAAACCGGCAATAGCAGTAGCAAATAGGTCTCTTGACATCACAACAGCAGACCTAGCAGGCCTCTTCACAATTAACAGTAGCAGTTACAGCAACAAAAACAGCAGACAACAAATGCAGGCAGCTGAACAAAAAGATAGGGGATTATAGTGGTAGCAGCATACAGAATGGAGATCCAGCAACCACACATCAGCAGAGGACATCCCCCTCTGCGAAGGGAGATCCCAACGACAGCCCCAGTTGGTTAGGAGGATTGCTGATAATATTTTCCTAACCCAGGAACTTATGAGAGGGTATCATAAATCATCGTCCTCTCCTAGGTGTGCTATGAAAGTGGACATCATGAAGGCTTATGACAATGTGAGATGGGATTTCTTTGGGATGTTTTATCTTCCATGAATTTCCATCCCACAATGATTAAATGGCTTCAAGCTTGTGTTACCACTGCCAACTACTCCCTTATCATCAGTGGGGAAGTCACGGGCTACATTCATGGGAAAAGAGGGCTTAGGCAAGGAGATCCCTTGTCCTCTTATCTATTTGTCATTGTTACGGAGATTCTCACTTGTCTCCTGAGGGAGAAATCCCTTCTCCCTGATTTTCGGTATCATTGGAGATGTGGAGCTACTAAGATATTGAACTTGTGCTTTGCTAATGATCTTATGATCTTTAGCAAGGGAGAATTGACCTCAGTCAATCATATTAAGGATGCTCTCACTGAGTTTCAGTGTATGTCAGGTCTCTCTCCTAGTCCTGGGAAGAGCAGCATTTATTTCTCTGGGGTCAACACAAGCACTAAGTTAGCTATTCTAGGTGTTTTAGGGTTTAAGGAAGGCTCTCTGCCTGTTTGATATCTTGGAGTGCCTCTCCTCTCCACTAAACTCAAGGCCTCTGACTACCAGCATCTAGTGGATAGCATTATTGCTAAAACTAAGTCGTGGACAAATAGAGACCTCACTTATGCTGGTAGGGTGCAATTGATTAAGAATGTCCTCTTCTCCATGCAAACCTATTGGTCATCTCTTTTCATCATCCCTAAAAAGGTCATTAAGGAAGTTGAGTCTATCCTTAGAGCTTTTCTTTGGACTGGCCCTGATCTTAGAAAATCTGGTGCCAAGGTCTCCTGGGAACATCTATGCTCCCTTAAACAGGGGGGGGGGGGGGGGGGAGGGGGGGGGTCTTGGTTTCAAGTCCATGCAAGTTTGGAATAAGGTTGCTATTGCCAAACACATTTGGTTCCTCATCTTTGGTGGGGAACAGTCCATGTGGTGCCAATGGGTTAAATCTTATTTAATAAAAAGGAAGAATTTTTGGACCTTGAAAATTCCTGGTGATTGCTCTTGGGTTTGGAGGAAACTCTTGAACATTAGACCTTTAGTGCAGCCCTTTATTCTTAGTGTGCTAGGTAATGGCCAATCCACTTCTTTGTGGTATGATAACTGGCATCCTCTTGGCCCGTTGATAGACAAGGTCGGCCCCAGAGTTACAATTGACTCTGGCATCCCTAGGGATGCTTCAGTGTCCCACATCATCCTCAATTCAAATTGGGCTTTTCCTACTACCCGAAATGTGGAGCTCAATGAGATTAGAAGAACCTTGCCACTTCTAATTCCATCCAGACTGAGTGAACCTGATCACTTTAGATGGACCCTCAATACTAATGGCCAATTCACAATTGCCTCCCTTTGGAACAAATTGAGAACTCCGTTCCCAAAGGTTGTGTGGCATAAATTGGTGTGGTATTCAGCCCACATCCCAAAATGTAGCTTTATCACTTGGCTAGCTATTCAGAATAGGTTATCCACTGCAGATAGGTTGGCACTTTTTGGCCTTAATCACTCTCCACAGTGCAGCTTCTGCTCTGGGAGTGAAAGCCATGACCATCTTTTCTTCAATTGTTCCTTCTCTCAGCGATTATGGGATAAATATCCTTTCCAAACTTCATGTTTCCTGGCCCTCTAGATCTTGGACTGTTTGGGTCAATTTTCTCTCTAACATAAAAGGCAAGTCTATTAAAACAGTCACTACCAAATTGGTATTTACTGTCACTGTTTATCATGTGTGGATTGAAAGGAATACGAGAAAATTTCAAGGGAAATCTTATTCATGTGAGGTAGTTGTTCACAAAATCTATTCCATGGTTAGAGCAAGGCTTCTTTTCTTATCCAATCTACAATCATTTCAAGCAGACTGGGTTGTGAATGAGTGGAACATTGGTGGTCAATAATATAATCTATTGGTGGCTGGTTTTGAAATTATCTTGTGCATCTTACTTTCTTTGGTTAATAGTTCTGTTCTAGCTGGACAGGGAGCTTCAGGACAATAACAAGGATTCTTAAATGCAAATAGTCCTACCCATAAGAGTTTGTGTGTGCCAGCATATGTGTGAGCTCGTGAGCTGTGTGCTTGAGCCCCAAATTTATTGAGAGTGGAGGTAAAAGTTAGTGCAAGTCTTTCGGTAAGGGAGAGTTGAGGGTGCTATGGTTTATGCTTTTGCTTTTAGTTGTTTGGTGGATTAGGTTTCGAGGGGGTATGTAGGGGAGCAGAAAGTGCAATAGGCCTGGGTCAATTCTATTTCTTTTCTGCTGCCTGACATGCAGCTCATCTGTACTGTTCCTGATGTAGTTCTGCTGGTTGCAGCTATCAGTCCTTCGACTGATTATATTATGTTATTGATTACTATATCTTCCTACTCATGTTGATGTGTTCCACGGCTATGAAGGCTCAACTTTGTAGCTACCAACTTGATGTTTTGTTTACTGCTAATACTGCTATCTGCTTGCTGTTGTAGTGGTATAGCTGATGTTTTCTTTTGCTGAGCTGTTGTAGTGGTAGTAGCTACTTGCTGAGGGTTATTATTGGTTGTGTACATACCTGCTGATAGTAGCTGCTGTTTAGTCTTGCTTTGTAATTGCATTGTGATAATCTATGCTGCTGTGGCACTTGCTCTGTAATCTATCATTTGGTGCTGGTTCAGGAATTCACTATGATAATCTGTACTGCTGATCAGTTTTCGTTTTCACTTACTTTGGCCTATCCTTGGGGGGATGTCCCTTGGAATATTAATGCTTTTCTGGGGGGCATTTCCCTAGCGGTCCGTGGCTTAATCCTTCAGCTGCTGTCTTTGTTATGGCTGTTATGGTTGCTGTTCTCTTCAGCCCTAAACAATGAGTGTATTTTGCACCTGTTCTCTTCCACTAGTTCTATGTAACTGTTTGTTAGTGGTGGCATGGTACTATGGCTAATACTTAGCTGTTTGTTATGGCTGCAGCTTGCTACTACTGCTGCTGCTTGCCTATGGCAATTGATGGTTGCTCAACTGCTGGTGTGCTACTCAACTATTGCTGATTCTGCTTGTTCTGAACCTGTCCAGGTTCTATTGGATGCAAGGGTACTGCCATAGTTTGCTGCTACTGGATGCAAGGGTATTGCAAGGGTTTAGTTTGTGTTCTATTGCTGATTTTGCTTGTTCAGAACCTGTCCAGGTTCTATTGGACGCAAGGGTACTGCACATGCCGCATGTTGGCTCTGTTCAAGTCCTCCTCACTTTTAGGCGCTATTTTCCTTCCCTCTTATTAGATGGATTGGAAACAACACATATCATTTAATTCATGTAGCCACTTGGCGTAGCAAATTTTCTTTTTGGGTTTCTTTTTTGTTTTCTTTTTCCTCCTGGGGTATGCCCCTTGTAGGCTGTATATTCGGTTAGCCCTTTTTAATTTCAAGCTGGTTTACCCAAAAGAAAAAACTACAAAGATCCATATTGAACAAAGAATTCATTCCTGTTCTTGAATACAGTTTGTAATTGTATTTTCCTAAGTAAATTAGAAAACACGAGGTCGTCTGAAACTGCCCAACACAAGTTTGTAATAGTATTTGCAGCCAACTGAAATTGCCCAATACACAGATCCAGATCGAAGAATCTTACCTCCGACCTCAACGGCCATGGATGACCATGTGTAGCTCTGGCTTGGAAACGATCAGATATTGCAGTCAGATATTGCAGTCGCTATACCTGGCATCTGTTGTGAACCAGATCCATGATTGTGCACCATCACCGACCCATCAGCTTGGTGCGTGAGAGAGCAGGTAGAGCTTGGTAGTTCAGGTCCGATTGGAACCCAGACCAACAAACTTTTTTTTTTGGGTAATGCCCTAGGGCGGTTAGCTTGAAATATAAAAGAGGTTAACCGAATGTACAGCCTACAAGGGGCATACCCCAGGTAAGACAAAGCAAAAAGAAAACGAAAAACATAAAGAGCCAAGTGGCTACATGGGTTGCCCTTGTCCAAGCCCCGTCGAACAAACTATCCCAAGGAATAGAAAGTTCAACGGGGAACTGGACACGGGCATGGCAAAAGCAGAAAATCCTCGACACAACCCGTCGGTATAGGTGTAAATCAGAGGCCCTCGAAGTCCTCGCATCCATATAAACTAGAGAAATATACAGAATAGCTACTGAAAGCATACAACATGAAGAGGCCTTCGAGGTCCTCGCAACCACACAAAACAACTAATCAAATCAGCTACTGCTACCAGAACACAGCAACTAATAATACAAAACAACTAAAAAATAAAAACAGTAATTAACTGTATCATAGAGGTATGGCCGTAGATGGCCATTCCGGTGACCGGCGACGGACAACCACCGATAAGTTGGATACTCCCCGGCGGCAGCACCGAACGCCAAACAAGTGAAAACCAGATCCAAATTTGTAACCCATTCACAAACCAAATTTAAGCAAGCCGACCATATCCGCCGTTCAGAGCTTCCCACACCCCTACCGGTATCTATGGTGGTCGGACGCCGCCATCGAACTTGCAAACGAGAAGACTATCGGAAGATGAGAGGAGTTGTACATCCCTAGAGATCTGGATCGGAACAGCCCTGGTGATAGATCGTGAAGCTAAACTACAAATAGGGAAACGAAATCAGAGTAGGATACCGATCTGATTTGTGGTGGAGGAATCCAATCCACAGTTGCGGAACGGCCATTGGTAACGATCAGCTAGGCGATAACCTAGTTAGATATGGTGGATACGGACGGTATGGAGAATGATGTTAAAACCGAACCAAAAATGGCCGGAGAATACGTGTGGCTGGCGATGGAGGAGAGCAGTCCCTAAGGAGGGATGATCCCTTGTCGTCCCATGGTACTAATGTCAGTTGAACTCTCTTAGAGATGAGAGAAAAAGAAAAGAAAGAAGTGTGGTCTCCCTTAGACCAACAAACTTCGTTCGTACCTCTTGGGGAAATCGGTTCACGGGGTGGACCGAGGAAGATTTCTGATTTATGGGAAACCAATCAGAACTTGCTTACCGACTATTTATGGAATCTCCGATCGACGACCAGATCTGGGTATGGCATGAAAGACCTCGCATAGAACTCCAGCTCAATGACCTGTGAAAACCATTGTAACCTCAAGACCGGGATCTCGAAATTCGACTTGGGTATAATGACAGTCCTTCCGGCGAGCCGCCCCATCTATGGCCATGACCACAATCGAATGGCTCTGGTCAGCTCCGGTCCTGGTCTTTTGAGCACCATTTGAAATCGATAGGAGCTGAAAGTGGATCCTAGATGGAACATGCTATATCAGTCCATGTGTGGACCAGGTCAACCGACTGGAATGAAATCTGGACGATCAGTCTATGGTGTGAACCAAGCTTGAATTACCTTGGATCAGTCCCGGATTTGAGAAATCTGGATGGGGAGTGCATTCTCTCTCTAGGATTAGAGAATCCTAGAGAGAGAAGCTCTCAACCCACCGTTTCTCGCTCTTATAACTTTATATTTTAATCATCTCTCTTTATTATCCCTAAGAATGTAATTAAGGAAATCGAATCAATTCTTAGAGCCTTTTTCTGGTCGGGTCCTGATCTTAAGAAGACTGGTGCAAAGGTCTCATCGGAACACCTTTGCACCCCTGTCAAGGAAGGCGGTTTGGGCTTTAAATCTTTGGAGGTTTGGAATAAAGCAGCTGTAGCAAAACATATTTGGTTCCTTATTTTTTTTGGGGGGGGGGAACAATCTATGTGGTGTCAATGGGTTAAGTCTTACTTACTTAAGGGTAAGAGTTTCTGGAGTGTTAAAACTCCAAGTGATCCATCATGGGTTTGGAGGAAAATCCTCAACCTTAGACCTCATGTCCAGCCTCATATTAGGTATAAAATTGGGGACGACCAATTAACCTCTTTGTGGTTTGACAATTGGCATCCCCTAGGGCCCCTCTTACCAAGATTTGGACCTAGGATAGTCTATGATTCAGGCCTTCCCAAGGATGTCACTGTGAAGGCTATCATTAGGGATAATCAGTGGGCATTCCCTATGACTCAATCTCCTTATCTTATTGATATGAGATCTGACCTACAAACAGTCCCTTTCAATGATGCCTTAGGCCATCCACAGTGGTATAATCAAAAGCCAATTGTTTTTAAAGTTAACAATGCTGGTGCAAAAAATGGCTCACAATGGTATAATCAAACTTAGCAACATCCTTGTAAAGCGACGATAGAGCATCAGTAAAGGTATGCACAACTGATAACAGAGAACCTGGATTCTCCCACCATACATCAAATTCTTTACTGACTTAGGCA
>JAOTQK010000020.1:11629398-11642282 GCA_025642025.1 Rhododendron ferrugineum
AAACCCTTCCCCCCTCGTAACATGGCTTCCGAACCCTCAAACAGATCTCTGGTTTTCAATTCAAATCAATCGATTTTTCAAATCAAAAAACGGTTTCTCGGATGGCAAACCTCAAATCCGGGTGGCGACTCCTCAATTTTTCAAATCAAAAACTCCTATTTTTCGGGCGGGCAGCCCACAAGTTTGAAAATCCCTCATGAGGATCCGAAACCTTCATTAAGCGCAAAACCGCAGAACCAACACTTCGACACAAATAATATATACCCATAATGACCTGCTGAAAGTGTTAAAAGTCCGAAACTAGGCCTAGGGTTGAAAGTGAAAAATCAACCCAAAAGGCAGAAGACTGTTTTTCTGTCAGTGTAAATTGAATCGGCGTGCTTGGATGGATGACCAACGCGCGTACCTACCGACCAACACGCGCATGTCCTTTGCAGGCGCGCGTGGATTTAGTCCTGTTACAGTTGCCAAGTTTGACCAAACTTGAAATTGAGGTACCAAAAACCTTGTCACTGCCCTTGGCCATCCAGAATACCTTTTGGGTCATGCCTTAGGTGTACCCTTGCATTGAAGGGGGGGTGCCACCTCTCTTTTGATATTTCACTTTGGATTGATATTTTCATGTGCTTTGGTTATAAAAGGAATGGTCCCTGCAAATGTAAAGCACACCTCCAAAAGCCAGAGTCTTCATAACACCCACAATGGCAAATAACCTACCAACCTTAATCGGCCCATGGTTAGAGGCATTCATTGTAGGAGACTAGCTAACCTTTCAGTCCCACGGGTTGGCTGCCTTCCATTTTCTCCGAAACATTAGGATTTGTCCCAAAATTTTGAGGGCAGCCCTTGGGTTTTGGGATCCAGACGTTCATGTCTTTAGGTTCGGGGGCAACGAGCTATGTCCCACGGTGGAGGAATTCCAAGCATAGCTCCAAGGCTTCGCCTCTAGTGTGATCCTCGTGCCACCTTACCGAAAGAGCATGCCTAACCTTTTGAAGATTTGTCTTAATATCTTCGGAGGAGCGGCATAGAGTTTGCTAAGTGGTGGCCAAATCAATGTCATGCGCTTGATGGAATGGTACGGACCAGAAGGCAACACAGAGGATACTGCCGTACAGGCCCGACATCGGTTCGCCCTAGCCATTTGCGTGCTAGCTGCCTATTTGCTGGTGTCCTCAGATGGACGGGTTAACCCCTCGCTGGTGAGCATTGCTGCTTAAATGGGAACTCAAAGGAATGTGGTGCCGATGGTACTTGCAGAAATGCTCATGGGTTTGAATTTGGTTTATACCGGCCAAACAAACATGTTTAGCAGTAGTCCTCTCCTGCTTCAGATAAACTCTCACTCAGCTCACCTTTTTCCGGATTTCACACATTCTCTTTTTACCTCAACTCTCGGCTAAGGCTGTATCGGAGCTTCTCACTTGTTTTTCCACTCAAGCTTTATATGGCTCCTTACTTGTCTTTTCGCTCATGTAGCTATGGCTGTTAGACAAACTAGGATTGCTTGCGGCTCCTGGGGCACACTGGCCTAATCTGCCAAGCCGAATCCTTCAGCGGGTGATGATATACCCAGAGGCGTCTGTGAATGAATGGTATGCATTCATGAATGAGATGTCACCACATGAGATTGTCTGGAGGCACGAATGGTTAAACATTCTAGACATGGCCACCAACTCTACAGGTTTTGAGAGAATGGTGATTGCTGGGTTGTCCAGTTTTACTTTCTACATTCCAGGCCGAGTCCTTTGTCAATTAGGGATGAGTCAAAGGTTACACCGAGCTGGGGTAGAAACCTTTCACATTCCTGCATTTAATGCTCAAAACCTTACCGGGTATGACCATAACTGGGGCCTAAGGCAACTTGGCGGAGCGGATCTAGATTTCAACAAAGAACTCAAACACCGATATAAAGCATGGCCGAGAAAAGAAATTGCAAATAGGCAAAATATAGACCGACTCCTAACAAAACTCTGCTGACCTAGAATAAACTGTGAGCCCGCTAGGGCCTCCAGCATTTCATTCTGCTTTTATTCTTAACTATTTTAAGACTTTGCTCAGCTTGTGTAATAGAAATACTAGTTGCAATAAAATTGAAAGATGAATGGTTTTCCCCTTTTGATTCAAATGATGAACACCGCGCTGCTTCAAACACTGAGATGCACCCTAGACCAGCAAGCCATGGATCAAGTTGATTGATTGTGACCGAATCTCACAGAGAGATTGCCTACGTATCCCTTTTCAAGGAATCAGGTCGTACGTAGTTCAGGCAAAGGTTCATTTGAGTATTTTACCTCTCCTTTTTACGCTCTAATTTTTGCCTAGTGCCAGGTTTTTGGCCTAGCGAGCTTTGATTGATGCCTATTTATTTTGCCTAGACCGCCTACTTAGGTTTTCAGTCTAGCAGGCTTGCTCTAAATTTTGCTTGGAAACGCCCACCCTTGTGGTTTTCGGCCCAATGAGCTTTTCTCAGGGATAGTAATGTTTGAGTTGATACAAGTTATCCAGGGTATTAAACTCATTGCCATCGAGATTGATGAGCTTGGCAGCACCCCCAAACAGGATGGTTTTGATAATGTACGGCCCAGAACGCTTCGGATGGAACTTGCCACGTGGATCGAACACAGGTGCTCGGATCTCCTTTGTAACCATATCCCCCTCAACCAAGTCACGAGACTTCACCTTCTTGTTGAACGCACGGGTGATCCTTCGCTGATACCACTAAACATGATACAAGGCGCGGAGCCTCCTCTCATAAAAGAGCATGAGTTCAACGAATCTCCCGCTGAGCCACTCGGATTCCGTGAGTCCACATTCTGCCATGACCCTCAATGACAGTACCTCAACCTCAATAGGGAGTACCGCTTCCATCCCGTAAACTAGGGAGAAAGGAGTTGCCCCTGTTGATGTTCGAATTGACGTTCGATACCCCCAAAGCGCTAGAGGTAGTTGCTCGTGCCAGTCCCGGGCGGACTCAGCAGACTTCTTGATGATTGTTTCGACATTCTTATTTGCTGCTTCGACAGCCCCATTTGTCTGAGGGCGACAGACTATTGAATGATGTACTTGAATCTTGAACTCATCAAAAGGTTCCAAAACCTTGCCTTTGAAATGAGTCCCATTATCTGACACAAAGGCCTAGGGAACACCATATCGATAGATAATGTTTTTTCTGATGAATTGAGCGACTTGAACCGCCGTCAAGGCTTTGTAAGATTCAGCTTCCACCCACTTGGTGAAGTAATCTATCGCCACTAAAATGAAACAATGGCCATTCGAAGCAGACGATCTGATCATGCCCATAACATCGATGCCCCATACAGAGAAAGGCCAAGGCGATGTCATGCCGAACAAGTTAGATGGAGGAACATGCATAAGATTGGCATGGATCTGGCACTTGTGACAATGGCACACGTAATCCACGCACTGAGATTCCATAGTAGACCAAAAGTAACCCTGCCATAGGATTTTCCTAGCGAGCATGACACCGCTCATGTGAGGACCGCAGACTCCCTCATGAATCTCCTCCATTATCCTCATAGCCTCAGCGCCATTGACACACAGCTTGTGCATCCCACAATGTGATCTTCTGTACAGCTTTCCTCCACAAATGATATATTGGGCAGCCAACCTTCACAACGCAGTTTGATCCTTTTTCGTGGCCTCGGCCGGATACTCCCCACTTTTGACAAAGTTCCAAATATCGTGGTACCAGGGTAGGCCATCATCGACACCATCGATGGCGTTGACATATTGATAAGCAGGAAAGTTCCGCTGTTCAATCAGGATTGGGCGGAGCTTGACACCCAAAGGAAGCTCGACCATGGAAGCCAAAGTTGCTAAGGCATCGGCGAATTGATTTTTTAAGCAGGGAATATGCATGAAGGTTTCCTTGTTAAAACGAGGAATTAACTCTTCCAAGTCTTGATGATAAAGTTCAGCTTCTCCTCATAGACTTTCCAGTCCCTGTTGGCTTGAGATACTACAAGATTGGAATCCCCGATGACCTCGAGCTTTTCGACACCAAGTGTAAGAGCGGCCTCCATGCCAACGATACAGGTCTCATACTCAGCTTGGTTATTTGTGACATCAAAGTTCAGTTTGAACGCAAGCGGAATATGAGAACCATCAGGCGTAATCAGTAATACTCCGATCCCAAATCCTTTCTGGTTGGCTGCCCCATCAAAGTTGAGAGTCCACACATCTTCGACGACTGTCCACAGCTCCTCATCTGGAAACACAAAAATCAGAGTCCTCCGATCCATCAACAGGGTGATCAGCCAAAAACTCTGCAACCACACGTCCTTTGATTGATTTCCTTGTGACATACTCAAGATTAAACTCCGCCAGCAAGAGCAACCAGCGTGCTAACTTACTAGTAAGCGCAGGCTTCTCAAATAGATACTTGAGAGGATCCATTCGAGAAATCAACTTCACTGGATAAGCCAGCATGTAGTGTCTTAGCTTTTTGGAAGCCCAAACAAGGGCCCAACACATCTTCTACAGAGGGGTGTAGCGTTATTCACATCCAACCATTTTCTTACTCAAGTAATAGATGGCCTTCTCAAATCCTTTGTCTCCTTCTTAAGCCAGCAAACATCCCATGGATGATGGGTTTACAGACAAGTACAAGATCAAAGGCTTCCCAGGCACAGGAAGCATCAAAACCAGAGGATTTGTAGGTAGTTCTGAATAGAGACGAAAGTAGCCGGACACTTGTCTGTCCATACAAATGGGGTGTCCTTATCGGCTCGCAAGTTAAAGTCTACTTGGCGATGAATCTGCTGATGAACTGCACCTTCCCCAAAAAGGTCCGCACTCCCTTTTCAGACTCCGGTAGCTTCATCTTGAGAACTGCCTTGATCTTTGACAGGTCGACCTCAATCCCTTGAGAGTTGATCATGAAACCAAGCATTTTGCCAGCCGTGACCCCGAAAGTGCATTTCTGCGGATTGAGAAGCTTGCGAAACTTACAGAGCCTCTCGAAGAACTTCCAAAGCACAGGAATGTGGCATTCTCGAGTCTTGGACTTGGCGATCATGTCATCCACATAGACTTCAACCTCTTTGTGAATCATATCATGCAAGATAGTCGTAGCAGCCCGCTGATAATTAGGGCCAGCATTTTTCAAACCGAACGGCATGACCAGGTAACAATACGTCCCCTACTCGGTGATGAAGGTTGTTTTCTCACGGTCCTCAGGCGCCATAAGAATTTGATTGTAACCCGAGAATCCATCTATGAACAAGAGCATAGCATGCCCCACAGTGTTATCCACAAGCACATCGATGTGTGGCAAGGGAAAATTGTCCTTGGGGCATGCTTTGTTCAAATCCCTGAAATTGACACATACTCGGATTTGCCCATTCTTTTTAGGACCAGGAACGATATTGGCAACCCAAGTGGGGTACTGAGAGACCATGAGAAAACCAGCATCAATTTGCTTTGTGACCTCATCTTTGATCATCTGCACCCAATCCAGCCTCATCCGCTTGAGTTTCTATTCCATAGGTTTAGCATCCAGCAACAGGGGAATGCGATGCTCCACTATCTTGGGGTCGATGCCAGGCATGTCTTGATGAGACCATGCAAAGACATCACTGATTTCCGTGAGCAAGTCCGTGAAGCCACGATTCTCCTCTGGTGAAACCGTGGAGCCCACTTGAACCATCCGGGGATCGCTCTCATCTTTCAAGTTTGTAGAAGCCACTTCTTCTTTTAATGGCTGAGCATGCCTTTCATCTTCCCTCTTGATGAGGGCACGGATTTCCTTGGGAATATCCCCATCGAAATCTATCCCTTCATCGTCGAGGTCGACACAGTTTATATATAGATCGACAAAGAAGTTAGAAGATGACTCTTTCATTTCACAAAACCCTTCTGGGTTGCCAAGTACAGCAGAATCAAACTCAAAGTAAAAGCTATGATGTGGAGGGCCAAGAGGCTCAATCTCTGACTCAGAGCTAGATTCAGACGAATCGCTAGACTCTGTGTCAGACTCAGACTCAGAAGTGTCGTCAATGCAATTTAGGCGCGGTTTGAAAATGCAATTTTTTAGACTACCCTTGGCTTCTACGATAAGAGAGGGTTGGATCCTCGAGGGCATCGGGCCCGAGCATGAACACTTCGGCCTCTTCAGCTTCTTCGGCCAAACCCACTTGGGAGAACTCACGGAACAACAGCTCCAAACTCCCCAGATCAAAGGATCCCAGCCAGTCAGTCTTCACTTTAACCTGGCTAAGCTTCCTCTTGAATTTTTCCTTTGCCGGCTCTTCATCACTATCTGACCAGGTGTTAACAGCGAAAATCTCAAAACCAGGTAGCAGCTTCCCAGTTTTCGGATCCATAAACGGCTCAGGCTGTCTTGTGTAAGCAGCAGTTCCCTTTTCATGCACGAAGTAGCTATCTGGGTCACCATAAAGGGTTCGAGGTTTTCCCGTACCTTTCCTCTTTTTGGCATCTTTGGCAGAGGCAACATACCCCAAACCAAAGCGGCCCTCGCTAGAAGGAAAGGTAGGGAACTCAGGGATCCCTTGCTAGTTAGTTCCAAGTCCCATGTCTGGCATGTACGACATCCTCCTCATTATGTCTAAAGCAACAGAGCTTATAATGAAGTCGCCGTCCACATTGATGGCAAGTACTGAGCCAAATGTCTCGAATGAGAAGCCCCTGAGATCCACGTCTTCTTCGCCATGCATGATTCCCAAGATAGGCGAACCATCCTCCTTGAGCAGGCGAATTCCGGAGTCCTCGCAAATAGTCAGCGTGCCAGTGGGAAGCCCCAGCATAACTTTCTGGTGAAGGGTAGATGGCAAAACCATGATGTCCGATCTATGGAGCCAAGGCCTGCCCAGCAGCAGGTTGAAGGTTGCGGGTATGTCGACGACATGGAGCTCAACATCCATTTCGAAGCCCTCAGCATCGAGCTTGAGCATGAGAGTGCCCTCGACCACACGACGAGTGTTGTCATATGCCTTAACAGCCAAATTTGAAGGCATAAGGTCCTTTTTTGCAAGTCCCAGACGATAAGCCACCCTTAGAGGGCAAACATTGATCGCTGAACCATTATCGATGAGGACAGTCGGAACCCAGAGTCCTAGGCATTTGACGGTGATGTGCAAAGGGCAGTTATGAGCAACCCCCTCAATAGGTAGACAACAGTATGCTTAGAGGTAGTAGGCATGATGAGAGACACCACGGCCTCGGGGGTGACATCAGCGTGCACTTCCAGACGAGAGAGAGTGTGGCAAAGCTTCTGATGATGCTCACGAGAGGAACAAATTAGTCCCCAGATGGATATAAGAGCGGGAATCCGCTTAAGTTGGTTTTGAATAAGATCAGCACTTGGAGAGCCAGCCGGTACCTTAAGTAGTGCAGACCTCGGGAAAGCAGCGGGTTCGTTCCTTTGGTTATAAGGGTTGGATGAACTCCCAGCTTGCAAATTAGCAGGCTGAAAAACTAGTCCACTCCTCGTAACGTTGTGAACGTTCCCGGAAGAAGGCACGATTTGAGGGTCTTCGCCTGCATCCTAGAGATCGGCAAGAACCTGCCCCAGTTTGCGCTTTCCTTTGTCAACGGCCGGTGTAGTTACAGGTACCTCCATGTCCAAACCCAAATCACTACGAAGTCCTGTATCAGCAACGAGTCCCAGAAACTCAGATCCTTGACCGTCGCAACTTCCACAACAGGCTCTGGATTCGTAATAAAGGGAACATCCCAAAGGCCGTCGTCTACCGAAGAACGATTGATCACCCAGACCTCCGTTCTAACCTGGATGTTGATTATCTCGTCAACATTCCACAGATTAGCAGGCGGAATAAGATCCGTGACCATGATGCTACAGTCATCCTCTTCAGGATAAGGAACCACATGGTGTGAGAGCCCTTCATCGATAATGTTGAGAGTAGGATCATACTCAGAATCAGTCACTGAGTCGACAAGTCTGTCAATGGTAGAAGGGAAAAAGCATTCCCCAAGAACGCGAGGCTCTTCTTGGACAAGATCATCCTCCACAAAATGTGTCAGGTAATCTAGGACAACGTAGCCTTGGAGAAGACCAGGATTCAAGTCCATCGGGAATTGCCATGCGGGCTTAGGGTCCCAATAGTACTCCTCTTCGGGGGCTATAAGCTTGAGCTCTTGAAAGAGCATGTATAAGGAGATATCATCCAAAGGATCAATTATCTCCTCATGATGGTCTGCCATCCACTCAAATGGGATATGCACCGGGTCCTGCGGGAAACCTTCTAGTGCAAGTTGATCCTATTCTTGGACTATGGGAGTAGCATAATCATCGTCGTCAACTATAGCCCAATACACAGCTTGCATGTCAATCTCTGGCTCTAGTTTAGATGGAGCAGACGTCATGGCTCTAAATTGGATTACCAAACTCTGAAAAGGGTTAGGACCAGCTACAGAGAAGTATGGGTTGCGAATGGTGGAAGCAGGACTGAGCTGTATAGAGCAAATAGGGTCAGAGGAGAGATCGCCAATGACCGCATTGAGGGTAGTCATACCCCTTTGAGGACGCCCTGGAGTTGCATTGGGGTGGGGTGGCGGTCCATCCAAACGTATGAACATGAGCTCAGCCTCAAGTTCGAGAGGTATGGATACAACCGGTTTGGGTTGATTTACTGGGATTATATGGTCGGTAGGGTTAAATATAGTGGAGTTGGGATTTATATGAGTGGAGCTGAGGGATATCTGGCTGACATGCGGGATAGCTTTGTGATTTGGCAGGGAGTTGGAAATGACGTTTGGCTTTTGAGGTGGTGGAGGCACTGCAAGCGTGCCTTCATCAATGAGGTCTTGAATCGCATGACAGAGGCGATAACAAGAGTCACTAAGATGGCCAGCCCCTTGGTGATAGGCGCAGTAAAGGTTAGACTTGAAGTTGGCTAGAGGATTTTTGGGAAGTGGAGTTGGATCGAGGGACTTGAGATGGCCGGACTTGATCAGTTTCCCTATAAACGATGACAGTGGTGCCTCGAAAGCAGAGAAGCTACGGGGTTGAGTGCGAGAACGGTTGTTCTGCGGCATTTGCACCTAATTGACATCGGCAATGTGGTTGGTAGTATTGGAAGTAGAGGTGTTAATGCCACTAGTTGCTGTATTGGATTAAGTTCCGCCCCCAAAGAGTGCATTGGTGTTCCCAGAGTATACCCGAGGCTTTGATTTCGGAAGGTTAGAAGCTTCCCCCCTTGGCAAGATCCCACTCTGCAGCGCATCTTTGATGGCCAAGCCAGATTCGAAGAAGGTTTCAAAGTTGGCGGATGCCTGAACAAGTACCAGGTACTTAGCATAATCAAGCTGGAGGTTGTGGGAGATGATGTGTAGCTGATCTCTTTCGCTCGGGCACTCAGTCATTAGAGCGGCCTTAGCTCTCCATCTTTTAAGGAAGTCCGCAAAAGACTCCCTAGCTTCCATCTTCGTGGATTCCAGTTCCCGAGTAGTCATCTTAAGCCGGAAGTTGTAATTGTACTGCGAAATAAACGCAGCCCCAATGTCCTCCCAAGTCCTTCTCTTGGAGATGTCGAGTGACAAAAACTAATCAAAGGCCGGCCCAGAGAGAGTTTGAGGGAACAACTGAGACATAGCGTCACTTTCCACACCCAGTAGTTTCATAGCAGCATGGTAACTGAAGAGATGAGTTTTGGGGTCACCACTCCTGTCGAATTTCACTAAATCAGGCATCTTGAACCTGTCTGGAAGCCTAGCATTGGGGTATAAGCAGAGGCGGTCCAAGTCGATTCCCCCAGAGCTGATCTTTTCAGATTTTGAGATAGACTCTTCCAGCTTCGCCATTTTGGCCATAAGAGTAGCCATATCAGGGTCTAAAACAGGCCTAACCCCCACCAGATTTGGGTTCACAGCAGACACACGAGCCTCTCTAAGGATGGGTTGAACAATGAGATGCCCCGCATGATTTGGATCCTCGACGAAGGTAGGCTGTTCATGAACGTTCTCATCGTCCTTGCCTACTTCCTCAAGAACCGGTGGAAGACGAGTGTTGATGAGATCATTCAGATGGGTGATGTTTGCATCTGTCTGAGTAGCCCTTTGCTGCATGGTAGTGATGTTGTTCTGGAGGTTCATGAGCATGGCTTCCATGGTGAGAGGTTGATCAGCCATGACAGATTTCGGAGGAGCTTTATACAGAAGTTGGGGATATTGGCTGTGTTGCGTCTTGCAGGATCGAAGGTGAACCCGATTGTAAAGTGGCCAACAAAGAACGTGGAGAGTCTTCCGTTGTGACTGGCTGGGATGTTAACCTGACAAGCCTTTGACTCAGATTCTGATGCAGACGTTCCCAAGCGGGTTTGCCTTTTTGCTTCGGTGCTCTTTTTCTCGATGCAATGATTCAGAACTTTGTAGCAAAGTAAGAGAAGGCTCAATAATGGTCCTGCAGCAACTTTGATCTAAATAAAAAAATAAAGTGCAAATGCACTCAGCATCGTCGTCGGTGTTGCCCTATACTCTAGAACTAGAAGACAAGTCTGTCTCAAAATGTTTGGACACTGCCAAAATCCTCGGAGTTCTTTTCGATAATGTATCCTTGCTTGAATCGGGCAAGACTAAAGGATGTCAAAACAATCTAAACCTTTGACTATTCCATTCTCGAAGTTTCAACTTTGAAGTTGGAACAACTCGGTGTGAATGACGTAACACTGTAACCAAAATGGCATGAACGGCACAACACTGTTAGCCGGGCGGTGTAAGAGACGAGGCACATGTTACCTGAGTGGTATAAGCATCACGGTATTCTCTCCGTTTGTTCCACATTTTCTGTTTGAAACCCTAAACGGGCAATAGACAAGGGTTTAGAAAGCTTCGATTTCCCGAAGTTTCGTTGATCCTAAGGATTTTGAAAATTGACAATACCATCGAGATGCACGACTCTTCATCGGGCAAAAGCAGTGTCCTAATAATCCTAAGAAAAATTTGAAAGAATGAGAACGTAGAAGTCGCCCTAAACATGCTCCTACGCAAGACGGAATGTATGTACAGTGCATGCAATAGGGAAAGCAGTAACACGTAGATATTATATGGGGTTAGATGCAAATAGATCTTACCCTGCGGGTACCTGTCCTAGATTGGAGAGTTCTAGTGTTTTGTATATGTAAAGGCCGATTTTTGTTCATAATACGTTCCTCGGACCAAAGCCAAGATATACCTCTTATTGCCCGCGTAACCGCAGAGCAACAGTCAAACGGTATAATGACTTATCATCGTCGAAGGTTGTTGGGCATTCGGGGTCCCCGGGCTCCGGTAAACCGTGCTGGATTGCCAAAACGCTCCAATGAGGCTATCCCACATCGATGCAAATGAGAAATGATAAGAAATTGATTTAAAAGAAGAAGAATTTCAAAATCGCAAAATGCCTTTTCAGATTTGGCTCAATTTATTTAATCCATCTTTAGAGAAAACTACACAAGTGAACAATCGGAAAAGTCCCAGATCAGATTGGCCGGACATAAGGGTCTAAACTCTAAGTATAGATCAATATTGGTTTAATAAATCCCCAGCAGAGTCACCACTGTGGGCAACATGCCCTTAGAAATTCCATTTTCCAAAAGGCAGGCCCAGATCGAGGGAGCATTAGTGGGACGAGCGCTCGTAATTTAGAGAGTCGCCACTTGGGTTTGAAGGTCCGAAACCCAAGGAACCAAATTCGAAACGCCTTACATGCTTTTTAATTTGAGAAAGTGAAAGCACCAATCCATCATAACCATATCTGGGTTCGAGAGCTAGGTTATAAGAGGGGAAGGGTTTTAAGGCACCCCTCTCGCCCAACCTGGAGATCGGTCTCTACTTAGGCATTTTGTGAAAATATTGCGATTCTTCTTTTATTGATCAATTTTTAGCAAGTTAGGGCGGGGAAGAGTTTAAGGAGGATTAAGACTATAACAACTTGCAATATGTGATTCAAATAGCATGAATGATGAAATGATAAGCAATAAACGAGATAAAATCAAAGACTGATGAAAATAGCCCAAAGCAATGCATTAATCAAAAGTTTGGCACAATAACAGGAACCACCTTGCAGGCAATGACCTACGTGCACGCAAAGGGACTTGCGCTCGCCAAACCCCGATCTACGCACGCGTGTTGGCTTATTCTTCCAGTACTGATTTTATCCCCTTCTGGGCTCTGGAGTGACCAGTGCTCACCCAGGGGCAAGCCAAGCAATTTTATGTGTACATAGTAGTTATACAGACATAAACTGAATGGATATGATTAAAGTACAACCCATAAACAGTGTGGGTATTAAAATAGTGGCCAAAGGCCAAGTTACCTACGCAAAGCCAACCACTGGGATTCATTAACAACCGATGTGCGCTAATCATGGACAGACACACGCCTGTTCTGACTGGACTTCCAGCATTTGGTTTTGTACACACCTGGGCTCTGAGACACATTCAGAAGCCACCCAGGGGCATTCCAAAGAAGCATAAAGGCATATTGAACAAAAGTTAATAGTTTTGAACATGGAGAACAATAAAACAGATTTTACAAGCAACAAGATGATTTATAACACAATAAAAACTTTAAAGAACCAACACCCCTGACCCCACGCAGATTTGCGCATGCAACCAAGGATTGGCGCGTGTGTACAGGCGATCGGCGCGCACAGGTATGCTGGACACACGGTTCTTGTAACCCTGCTAGCTTTACGGCCAGGACATGTATTGATTACCAGCCTTGGCCCTACCAGCCCCCCTCAGGGATGAAAACAGTAAGCAGACAAAGGGTTTATACCTTTGCTTGAGGCTTGAAAATGGATTTGAACTGTAGACACCCAGATCCGGATCACTTGATCGTTTTACTTTGTTTTTGGGTTCTTGTTTCCCCGATGATGAGTCAAGATCGAAACAGTCTTTGAG
>JAOTQK010000020.1:11642384-11659411 GCA_025642025.1 Rhododendron ferrugineum
AAGACCACTTGGTGGAGAGGCTAGCCAACAAGGTGATGGAAGTGGGTGAGTGGGGTGGTGCAACCCATGCACCTGCAGAACGTTGTCCTGGCAAAGAAAAACGGGGTTCCAGCCCTATAGACCCCTGATCATCACAAAATCTAGCTGGAAAAAGGTTAAAGGGACAGGTTGGACCAGCGCGCGATGATCTGGGTCCGTCGCGCGATGGTCAATAGTCAATACTTTGACTTTGACCAACACCTGACAACTTGTTCAACGCGCGTTGGATCCACTTCGAAGCAAGTATATAAAAATACCGTGCACCAAGGGATCGAAGAGTAGATCAGCTGTCGAAGCCACTCTCTTGGGGAAATAAACCCAGTAGACGGATAGATCGTCGCTAATTTGAAAGTGGACGGATAGATCGTCGCTAATGTGAAAGTGGACGGATGGATCGTCGCTGATTTGAAATTGGACGGTTAGATCGTCGCTGATTTGAAATTGGACGGTTAGATCATCGCTGATTTGAAATTGGACGGGTGGATCGTCGCTGATTTGAAAGTGGACGGTTAGATCGTCGCTGATTTGAAATTGGACGGTTAGTCGTCGCTGATTTGAAATTGGACGGATGGATCGTCGCTGATTTGAAAGTGGACGGATGGATCGTCACTGATTTGAAACTGGACGATTAGATCGTCGCTGATTTGAAACTGGACGGATGAATCGTCGCTGATTTGAAAATGGACAGATGGATCGTCGCTGATTTGAAATTGGATGGTTGCAAGTGCGCGCGGGCGAACTACTGCTGGGGATAAAATGCCTCGGGCCGACCCAAGCTCTTAACTAAATGCCATAGCAAGATCCCATGGGCTATCATAAGAGATAAACATGATTGGGCCAGGCTAATAGCTGGATTGGGCCTGAGGCCCATTACCATCGCGCGACGAAACCACTTTAACGTGCGATGGAGTGATTTTCAAGGCCTGGATCTGGCACAGGACCAGACCCGGCCCACACCTGTTACATGCGTTTAAACGTCGTGGGGACGTTTCAGAAGGCAGTTCCAGTCAGTTTCAAAAGTTCAAAACCCTCTCAACTCCCAAACTCTCTCAAATCCCTCACAAATCTCTCCCAAATCCCTTGATTCATCCAAGAAATCATCAAACCCACACGAACACACATCCATGGCTGATCATGGTGAAGACGGCGGCGGTGGCGAGGTTGTTGACCGACCGGAGGATCGAGGAGGCCCAATGGTGGCCCAAACAGGAGATCAGACGATAACGGAGGTCGTCGGAGTCGAAGGTGCAGCGGTAGTAGGCCACGGCGGTGGCGGTGAAGATCAACAGCCAGAGGTAGGTGGCGGAGGCGAGCATCGCGCGCTGGAGGGAAAGCCTCGCGCGGTAGAGGCCCCAGCCTCGAGCCAGTAGGCCCGAGCTTGGCCGCAGAAGGCTCGGTGGTAGTTGGCAGTGGTTCAGGTGGTGCCGGAGGCAGTGGCGTTGAGGGTGATGACGTTGAACCGAACAGGTCCCCGCTAAGGGATTCGGCGAAAGGCAAGGGGGCCGTGAATGAGGAAGAGGAGGCTGCAGAGGCCCCATTTGGGTACCGGGAGGAGGATATACTGTTTCAACGGCCAACGACAACATCATCGAGTTATGTGCCAGTTACCAAACATGATGTGGCCGAATTTTTGAGCGATGAGGCACTGGCAAAAGTTCTTGAGGATGACCCCATAATCGGGGAAATAGTATTGAAGGCCAATGAGGATCGAGCGAGGGCAATAGCGGCCTCGGAGGCCGAGAGGGAGCAAAGGGAGCGTGAGGAGCCCTTGAGGGACATGGAGACCGAGGAGAGGGCCGGAGAAGAGGGACAGGGGCCTAGAGTGACAGCAGTGACGGAGGCAGGGAGATTGAAACGTCCAGCCTTTTCAGTTGAGGCATACATGCCACCCATACCACACCTGTTCGTGCCGTCAGGCTTTGCAGCCTACGTACCACAGCGAACAGAGTACGACGACGAGTTCGTGTTGAGAGACCCTGCAACACACATCTCGAGCACCTGGGCGGAGGTATCTTCTTGAAAACCCCCTTTGTATTTCAATTTCATATTTGCTTGTATGTGTCGAAACAAAAGAATAGCATGAAATAAACCTGAGTCGAACCATGCATGACAACATGAACCCCTAGCCAGGCATGCCATAACTTGAATCAACCATTTGCTGTAGGCTGCATTGATTACCTAGAACTTGAAAGTGAAAGCCCTGTAAGCTGATATATTTCCTTGTTGCTCGTTTTTTTGCTTGAAATAGGAGAGAGCGAGACAGAGGGATATCCGCGGCTTTGGGGGCGCGTGCAGATCCCTAGAGCTATACGAGGGCCTACCGCTGAGGGTGAGGCAGCTAGTGGATGAGGCAGGCTTTGGTGAGTTCATACAGACCCTCTCCCCAGTCAGAAATGACCATGCCGTCTTGGTTGCACTCGCAGAGAGGTGGAGGGATACGACCAACACATTCCACCTTCCGCCAGGGGAGATGACAGTGACGCCCACGGACTTTGCGGCGATCACCGGGTTGAGAGTTGGAGGAGAACCTATCCCGTTTGACTCGGGCATTCACAAGGATCCAGCAGCGCTTGTGTGGTTTTTGGGGGAGATGCCCAAGATTGAAGAGGGAATGGTGAGGTATAAGCAGTTCACAAAATACCTACAGAAAAAGGTGACGACAGAGCAGGAGGCGGAGCAGATGGCTAGAGCATACCTGTTGTACCTGTTTGGTGCTTCCTTGTACCTGAGCAGGCGTGGCAAAGTACACTTGTCCTACTTGCCAGCACTGAGAGAACTGAAGATAGCCTCGCGCTACAACTGGGGTGGAGCGGCACTCGGCGCAGCTTATGGCTTCTTGGGAGACTCGTCGAGGACAGAGCAGGGAGCTGGCGGCTGTTGGAGGATCTAGGAGGTATGATCCCAATAGAGTAAAGTACCGTATTTAATCAATAGAGTAAAGTACCATCTTTAATCATACTTGTATCTACTTGAATGCATTGCCCGCTTGATTTCATATTATTGCATATCCCGAGACTAACTCAATTGAATACTTGAACATTGATTTGAACAGCTCTGGGCCTATGAAGTATTGCGGATGTATCCGCCAAAATGCAAACATCCCGACCTGAGCACCCTTCCTCGCGTGCTTATCTGGAGCAAACAACATATGGGAACCAAAGAAGGAAGAGGTGATCTGAACGCCTTCAGGCTGTACTTGAATGACTTGAGAGCCTCACAGGTATAACATGAAAATTTCCATGGTTAACGATGTATTCCCTTTATCGCTTTAATGTTATCGCTGATCAAATGCATTACATGTTCATCCTGTTTGCAGATCAACTGAAACCCCTGGAGGACAGCTGAGCCAGAGCCAGAGTTCTTGGCTATGAGTAGGACTGTAACGGCTAGCAGAGTACTATTGGAGTCAGCCTTCGGTTGGCAATGGTACTTGGGAGATCGAGTGACTCGCTAGTCGCTTGGTTTTATTGAGTTCCAGGTGCCAGGGCCACTCCCACCACGAGCCTCACACACAGGAGAGTACACACGGGCCGAGCTGGAGCGGTTTACGCAGCCTGACACTGAGCTGACACGCCACTTGCGTCCTGAGATGGACTACGCCACTTACCAGAGAGACCACCTGGCGGGTCCATTGGGAGTCCGAGCTTTCAGAGGAGTGAGGAGCCAGGCTCGTGGATCTGCTGAGGAGAGGAGGGCTACTAGAGAGAAACAACAAGGTGGTGAGGGCCGTGTCAGGCGGAGTTTGAGTGCTCTTGTGGTAGGCGGGCCGCCCGAGATGTCGTGGAAAATTGCAGTGGTGGACGCACAGGGTAACCCGGGAGAGGTACTCCTGGTACCTGTTAGGGCAGAGCCAGCACCGGTGACCGTTCAGGTAAACCAAGCTTCCATTCTTGTCTTTGCATAGAAACGGATTTGCTTGGATTGCTTAATAATTTCAATTTATGCACAGGTGCCTGCTGAGTGGGTGAATGAAGCTGTTCGTCGCATGCTTGCCATGGAGAACATAATCAGGAGAGCGGTAAGCGGCATGCCCCTGGAGATACGCTATCCAACATCGACACCACCACCGGTTCAGCTAGCAGCCGCACAGAGTTCTCAGGTATACATTCCAGAAAACAATACATTCCTGCTTTCAATACTTAAGATATGTGCATCTGTTTTCGATACATTCCTGCTTCGATAGATAGCTGTAAGATACATGCCTTTGATAGCCGATAGATAGCTTTGAATAGAATATACATGTTTTTCAAACACTTGATACACAACATGCATATGTATACTAATGCTCAATTGAATTCACAATGCAGGCACAAGGTAGGATGACGCCGAGGAGGAAGAGCACGCGAGGTGCTCTCCCACCGAAGAAGACAACATAAACTCCTGCACCTCCGGCCACTACCACACGACACACAAGAGGCTCGCTTCCCATAGACGCAAGCCAGAAGGCAGCGAGGAAGGCCGTGGCTCGAGCGGAAGAGTGGTACAGGATAGAAATGCGAGAGAGGGCCTCTCAGTAAGAGCTGACAAAGAAGAGAAAGAGGACAGAGCCTGAGATCCTCGAGGAGGAGGAAGAAGATGAGGGAGAGGAAGAAGATGAAGAGGGAGAAGAGGAGGCAGAGGACGAGGAGCGCTCGTCCAACAACAGCGGCTCTGATGACTCCGTTGATGATCCTCCATATAGGAAGGATCCTACAGAGGAGGAAGATGAAGAGGATCGCAGTGACACCAACTGGCTTGGCGACGACTGAGGGCTACCATCAAGCCTCCCTTTACTTTTGCATATGTTGACTTTTGCTTTCGGGTCTGCGTGCCCAAGTAGATAGCTTTTGATAGCAGGCCTGCGTGCCTTTGACTTGTGGGCGAGTGTGCCTTGGCAGATACATTGCTTTTGACTGGCCGAAGTGCCGTGCATACAGTATTCTCCTTTCCTTTTGACATGGATAGATCATGGAAGTTATAAAATTTGCATTTTAAGGTTCATTTACTCTTATAATGAATACAAAAGAACAAACGAACACCGCTAACACCAAACTTGCATTGACAACATGCTGAGACAGTTCACAGACACAGGTGTATATACCGGAGTGACTAGCTCGAATGAAAAATGGAAATAAATCCTAGGATACAAGGATACGGGAAATATAATGAAATTTTGGGCATTAATAGGCCAAAATCCAAAATACCTGAAACTGAACAAAACTGACACTTCTGAAAGGTCAAATATGTGAAATATGACCTATACAAGCCAACGGGAATCGAAGAAAACATTCCGGAATGACATTTAGACTAGAAAATGCTCAAAAAATGCCAAAAACGGACACAAGATGCAAAACATGACTCGATTATGTCCCGGACTGAAACCGACACCTCCATACAGTCATATTAGGTCCACATGACCTGTAAGGCGTGGAAGAACTTGGCAAAAACCCCTAAAACAAAATCCGACCCTCTGAAACCTCATTTAGAACTTGAAACGGGCCTCCGAGAGTCCAAGATCTCCGTTTCACATGACATTGAGAATCCGATGCTTGGACACAATCATATACCCATAATGACTTGCTGGAATCATCAAAGGTGGCAAAAGACCCCTAGAACCCAAAGTGACCAAATCAGATCAGTAGCTGCTGCAAACTGTCAAATTGCAGACTGAAGTCGCGCGCGACAGACTGGAACAATCGCGCGACAGAGTGACCATCGCGCGATGGAGTGAGTCCCGCGCGCGATGCTCATCCTCTGTCAGGCAGCCTTAGTTTGACCAGACCACTCCTTTAAGACACAAGAAGCTTTGTCATCTCCCCAAACGTCTTGCAGACTGTCCTGAGATTGCAGAAATAAGTGTCCTTGCATGGCAAGGTGTTGGGCCACCTTGCATGGAGGTTATCCCTTGGCACGAGAACCGAGGACGATATTTCCCATTTCTTGCCTATAAGAGAGAAGTGCTAGCAACATTGTAGGGTATACCCTTCCCTTTCAAGCTCGAAACACTCTCCCATCACTCAAAATGGAAAGTCTGCTAGCCGAAATACTCGACCCCTGGCTAATGAGATTTGAAACTGTTGACTGGGCAAGTCCCCGGTCTCGACGCCTGTCCTCAATCCGTGACCTTCGATACGTGAGGCCCTGCGTCGAACTTCTTCAGGCTGCCATGGCCTTCTGGGACCCGACCATGCACGTCTTTCGGTTTTACGAAGACGAGATGTGTCCAACGATGGAGGAGTTCCAAGCATACCTCCCGAGCTTCGCCGAGTCGCCTGTCCTTGCAATCCCACCATTCCAAGAGGATATGGGCCAACTACTACGGACAAAGCTCAACATACCCGAGGCATTATCGGAAAGCATTATTCAGAATGGGGAACTCAACATCATACGCTTGATTGAGCTATATGGCCCAGAAGGAGCCTTGGGAGATTATGTCGGGGAAGCCCATAGACGTCTCGTACTCTCCATATGCGCACTGGCTGCCTATATGTTGATTCCTGCCGATGGAAGGGTAAGCCCAAGCCTGGTGAGTATGGCCTTACAAATGGACGCCCGGAAGAACATCATGCCCGTGGTTTTAGCGGAAATGGTCATGGGTTTGGATTTAATCAAGTATGGCCAGGCAGATTCCTTCAGCGGATGCCCCTCCCTGCTCCAGGTAGGTTCTCACTCAGTTTACTTTTCCCCTTTTCTACTCAGGTCGTATTTGGCTTCTGACTTGTTTTCACTTCTTGTCCAGCTTTGGCTCTTAAACAAGGTGGGCGTGCTTGAAGCACCAAAAGCCGGCTTCGAAGACTTTCCCAGGCGTCTGGTCGAAAGACCGATGCTATATCTAGAGCTGATGGTGGAGGAGTGGTTTGCCTTTCTCAGTGACATGCACTCTGAAGACATTGTCTGGAGATGTCCTTGGCTAAACCTTCCGGAGATGACAGTCAACTCTGCAGGGTTTGACAGAGTGGTAATCGCTGGACTATCGAGCTTTACTTTTTACATCCCTGGGCGTATACTCCGTCAACTTGGAATGAACCAGGGAAACCAACGCTTCGGCACGGAGGAATTCGCACTTCCTGGATTTGAAGCTTGGAACTTGCACTGCTACCGGTATAGCTGGAATAACAGGGATTGGAAAGAACCAGTTCCGAACTTTAGGACATGGCTAGAAAGCCGATATGTGAATTGGCTTCACAGTGAAGTTAAGGCAAGATCAAGGGGATTTTTTTGAGATCCCAAGAGAACTTTGCTTGTATTGAGCATAAGCCCAAAAACCGATGGGTTGTTTTTGCACTTCCTTTGCCTTTGTTGTTTGCTTCCAATTTTGTTGTATGGCCTTTAAGCCTGGCATGCTTAATAAGAGAATGTCCCGTTTTAACGCCAAATTGCAGAATCAACGCTTCAATATAATCACCAACACTCGTAACAACCTGTAGGGGATGTAAGAAATCCAAGATTTGGCCCAGGGCTGAAAATGAAAAATCGTCCCAAAAAAAGTCAGTAGGCTGTTTTCTTGGTAAGGAAAAGAGATAACCATCGCGCGTTGAAATGACTCAAGTGCTCGCTGGTTATTCACGCGCGCGATTATCCCACATCATCGCGTGCTGGTTATGTCCAGCACAGGTGCCAACTTTGACCCGTTCGAAAGTTGAAAGAGTTGCAAGCCTTGTCATCATCTCTAATCGTCCAGAATCACTCTGGTACTCCACAGTGATGTGCCTTTACTTTGAAGGGGTGGAGGAAACCTTACTTAGATATTTTCCCTTAAATGAAGGGATATTTTCCTTGGTTTGCCTATAAAGACCAAAGTCCCTGAGAATATCATGTACCCCATCAGAAAGAAAGGTTCACATATTAACAAATGGCAAACCCCCTTCCAACCTTCGTCGACCCCTGGCTAGAGACATTGGTCGCAGGTGACTGGCTAATCTTCCGGTCCCACGGCCTAGCCGCGTTCCATTTTCTTCGAAGCATAAGGCTTCGTCCTGAAATCTTACTGGCCGCGCTACAGTTTTGGGATCCGAATGTCCACGTGTTCAGGTTTGGAGATGACGAGCTGTGTCCAACAGTGGAGGAATTCCAGGCGTATCTCCAAGTCTTTGCTTCCAGTGTGATTGTCGTACCACCCTATATGAAAAACATGCGAAAGCTATTGAAAACCTGTCTCAACCTCTCAAGAGGAGGAGTGGAAACTTTGTTGAGCGGTGGTCAAATCAACGTGATGCGCCTGGTGGAATGGTACAGGCCTAAAGGGGATACCGAAGATACTACTGCGCAGGCCAGGCGCCGATTTGCCTTGTCAATCTGTGTGCTTGCTGCATACTTGCTAGTTTCACCAGATGGGCGGGTTAACCCTTCTCTGGTGAGCGTCGCTGCTCAGATGGGTGCTCGAAAGAACGTGGTGCCATTGGTTCTTGCGGAAACCCTCATGGGCTTAGATTTGGTTTCTACCGGTCAAACTATGATATTCAGCGGTAGTCCACTCTTGTTGCAAGTAAACTCTCACTCAGCTCACCTTTTTCCGGTTTTCGCACATTCAGTTTTTACCTCAACTCTCAGCTAAGGTTATATAGAGGCGTCTTACTTGTTTTTCTGCTCAAGTCTTATGTGGCTCCTTACTTGTCTTTTTCGCTCATGTAGCTATGGCTGTCAAACAAACTTGGGCTGATTTCGGCTCCCGAAGCAATCTGGCCAAATTTGTCAGGGCGAATGCATCAACGAGGAATGGTCTATCCAGAGATGTCTGAAAGAGAGTGGTTTAAGTTCATGAAAGAAATGTCACCAAATGAAATCCACTGGAGACACACAGCGCTAAACATTGCGGACATGGCCACAAACTCCGCTGGTTTTGAGAGAATGGTGATTGCCGGATTGTCCAGCTTTACATTCTATATTCCAGGGCGCATCCTCCGTCAACTAGGGATAAGCCAAGGGCTGAACAGAGCTGAGGAAGAGACCTTTCACATTCCTGTGTTTACAGCCCAAAATCTGAACGGATACGAACACAACTGGGGTCTGAGACAACTTGGGGAAGCAGACCCAGCTTTCAGCACGAAACTCAGGAATTGCTACAAAGCATGGTTAAGAAAAGAAGTTGCAAGGAGACAAAATATAGGCTAACTCCGAACAAAACTCCAATGATCTAGAATAAACTGTGAGCCTGTTAAGGCCTCTAGCATTTTGTTCTGTTTTTATGCTTTAACTGTTTTTTTAAAGACTTGCTCAGCCTGTGTAATAGAAGTAGTAGTTTGAATAAAATCGAAGGATTAAGAACTTTCCCCCTTTTGATTCAAATGTTGATCGCCACACTGCCTGATGGTAGTAATGCACTCTGAAGCAGGGAACCATGGATCAAGTTGATTGAAAACGACCGAATCTCACAGAGAGATTGCCTACGTATCCCTTTTCAAGGAATCAGGTTAAAACGTAGTTCAGGCTAAGGTTCACTCGAGTATTTTACCTCTCCTTTTACGCTCTAAATTTTGCCTAGAACCGCCTTTTCAGGTTTTCGGTCTAGCGAGCTCTGATTGATTGCCTATTTATTTTTGCCTAAACTGCCTCCTTAGGTTTTCAGTCTAGCAGGTTTGCTCTAAATTTTGCTTGGAACAGCCCACCCTTGTGGTTTTCCGCCCAACGAGCTTCTCTCAAGGATAGTAACGTTTGAGTTCAGGTTGACCAGAGTACTAAACTCGTTGCCGTCGAGATCGATAAGCTGAGCCGCTCCACCCGAGAGGATGGTTTTGATGATGAAAGGTCCCGAGCGTTTCTGACGGAACTTTCCTCGGATATCAAAGACTGGGGCCCGAATTTCCTTGGTAACCATGTCCCCTTCGACTAAGTCTCGAGACTTCACCTTCTTGTTGAATGCCCGAGCAATTCTTCGCTGATACCCCTGAACATGATACAAGGCACGAAGCCTCCTCTCATTTAAGAGCATGAGTTCAACAAACCTCCTACTGAGCCATTCGGATTCCGAGAGTCCACATTCTGTAATGACCCTCAAAGACGGAACTTCAAGCTCGATGGGAAGCACAACTTCCATCCCGTAGACTAGGGAGAAGGGGGTGGCCCCTGTTGACGTCCGAATCGACGTTCGATACCCCCAAAGAGCTAGAGGTAGCTGCTCGTGCCAGTCCCTGGCGGACTCTGCAGACTTCTTGATGATTGTCTCGACATTCTTATTAGCTGCTTCCATTGCACCATTCATCTGAGGACGATAGGTCATTGAATGATGGATCTGGATGTTAAACTCCTTAAAGAGCTCCAAAACCCTACCTTTGAAGTGAGACCCGTTATCTGACACAAATGCCTGCGGGACGCCATATTGGTAGATGATGTTCTTCCTGATGAAACGAGCAACCTGCACTGCCGTTAAGGTTTTGTAAGACTCAACTTCCACCCATTTGGTGAAGTAGTCAATTGCCACCAGGATGAAGCGATGACCATTTGAAGCAGATGGCCTGATCATGCCAATAACATCGATGCCCCACACGGAGAAAGGCCAAGGTGATGCCATGCCGAATAAGTTAGAAGGAGGGACATGCATGAGATTAGCATGGATCTGACACTTGTGACAGCGGCGCATGTAATCCACACACTGAGACTCCATAGTAGACCAGAAGTATCCCTGACGCAGGATCTTCCTGGCGAGCATGACACCACTCATGTGAGGGCCACAGATCCCTTCATGAATCTCTTCCATTATTCTGGTGGCCTCAGCACCGTTGACACAGAGTTTGTGCATTCCGCAATGTGACCTCCTGTATAGCCTCTCTCCGTAAATGATGTACTGAGCGGCCAACCTTCGTAATGCATTTTGATCCTTCTTTGTGGCCTCAGCCGGATATGTCCCACTCTCTACAAAGTTTCATATATCATGATACCAGGGTAGGCCATCATCGACATCATCGATGGCGTTGACATATTGATATGCAGGCAAGTCCCGCTGTTCGATTAGGATGGGACAGAGCTTAATACCCAAAGGAAGCTCGACCATGGACGCCAAAGTTGCCAAGGCATCGGCGAATTGATTTTTCAGACGGGGAATGTGAGTGAAAGTCACCTTGTTAAAACGAGGAATAAGATCTTCCAAGTCCTGATGATAAGGTTTCAGCTTTTCCTCACGAACTCTCCAGTCCCCGTTAGCCTGAGACACCACAAGATTAGAATCACCAATGACTTTAAGCTTTTCAACACCGAGAGTAAGAGCAGCCTCCATGCCAACAATGCAGGCCTCGTACTCTGCTTGGTTATTTGTGACATCAAAGTTCAACTTGAACGCCAGTGGGATATGAGAGCCATCGGGCGTTATCAACAAAACTCCAATCCCATAGCCTTTCTGATTGGCTGCTCCATCAAAGTAGAGAGTCCACGCATCTTCAACAACTGTTAGCACTTCCTCATCCGGAAACACAAAATCAGAATCTTCCGGCCCATCAACAGGATGATCTGCCAAAAATTCTGCAACGGCACGCCCTTTGACGGACTTCCTCGTGACATATTCGAGATCAAACTCTGCTAGTAGGAGCAACCAACGTGCTAACTTACCAGTACATGCAGGCTTCTCAAACAGATACTTGAGAGGATCCATTCGAGAAATCAGCGTCACTGGATAAGCCAGCATGTAGTGTCTCAGCTTTTTAGAAGCCCAAACAAGAGCCCAACATGTCTTTTCCAGAGCAGTGTAGCGTTCTTCACATCCAACCATTTTCTTACTCAAGTAGTAAATGGCCTTCTCGACACCCTTATCTTCTTCTTGAGCAAGCAAACACCCCATGGACGAAAGGTTCACAGACAAGTATAGTATCAAAGGCTTTCCTGGCACAGGCGGCATCAAAACCGGAGGATTCTGCAGGTAGTTCTGAATAGACGTGAAAGCTGCCTGACACTTGTCTGTCCATACAAACGGGGTATCCTTCTTGAGTAGACGAAACATCGGCTCGCAAGTTAAAGTCAACTTGGCGATGAATCTGCTGATGAACTGGACCTTTCCCAAAAAGCTCCGCACTCCCTTTTCAGACACTGGTGGCTTCATCTCTAGCACTGCCTTGATCTTGGACGGATCGACTTCAATTCCACGAGAAGTAATCATGAAACCGAGCATCTTTCCTGCTGTGACCCCGAAGGTGCATTTCTGCGGATTGAGTCGCATACGGAACTTGCGGAGCCTCTCAAAGAACTTCTTAAGCACAGGAACGTGACCTTTTCGAGTTTTAGACTTGGCAATCATGTCGTCCACGTAGACCTCCACCTCCTTATGCATCATGTCATGCAAAATCGTCGTTGCAGCCTGCTGATAAGTAGGACCGGCATTCTTTAAACCAAAAGGCATGACCAAGTAGCAATAAGTCCCCCACTCAGTGATGAACGTGATTTTCTCACGGTCCTCCGGTGCCATCAGGATCTGATTGTAACCCGAGAAGCCGTCCATGAACGAAAGCAGAGCATGCCCCGCAGTATTATCCACAAACACATCGATGTGTGGCAAGGTAAAATCATCTTTGGGGCTTGCTCTGTTCAAGTCCCTGAAATCGACACAAACTCGAATTTGTCCATTTTTTTTAGGAACGGGAACAATGTTGGCTACCCAAGTAGGGTACTGAGAGACCATGAGAAAACCAGCGTCAATCTGCTTAGTGACCTCTTCCTTGATCTTCTGTACCCAATCCGGTCTCATCCGTCTGAGCTTCTGTTTCACAGGTTTAGCATCCGACAGCAGAGGGATTCGATGCTCCACTATCTCGGGGTCGATAGCTGGCATATCTTGATGAGACCATGCAAAGACATCGCTGAACTCTGTGAGCAGTTCTTTGAAGTTGCGATGTTCCTCTGTTGAAAGCGTGGAGCCCACCTGAACCATCCGGGGATCATTCTCATCTTTTAAGTTTATAAAAACTACTTCTTCTTTTAATGGCTGAGCATGCCTTTCATCTTCCCTGTCGATGAGGGCACAGATTTCCTTGGGAATATCCCCATCAAAATCTATCCCTTCATCGTCGGGGTCGATACAGTTTATATAAAGATCATTGAAGTAGTCAGAAGATGCCTCATTCATTTCATAAGACCCTAAAGGGTCGGCAAGTACAAGAGAATCAAACTCAAAGTAAAAGCTATGACGTGGAGGGCCGAGAGGCACAAACTCCGACTCAGAGCTAGACTTAGACGACTCCACAGACTCAGTATCAGACTCAGACTCAGAGGTGTCATCAATGCAAGTTAGGCACGGTTTGAAAATGCAATTTTTAAGACTTCCACTGGCTTCTATGATAAAAGAGGTGGGATCCTCGTGGGCGTCGGGCCCGAGCATGAGCACTTCGGCCTCTTTAGCTTCCTCAGCCAAACCCACTAGGGAGAATTCATGGAACAGTAACTCCAAACTCCCCTGACCGAAAGATCCCAGCTAGTCAGTCTTCTTCTTTGGCTGATTGAGCTTCCTCTTGAATTCCGCCCTTGCTGGCTCTTCATCACTGCCTGACCAGGTGTCATCAGCGAAAACTTCAAAACCGGGCAACAGCTCTCCAGTCTCCGGATTAATGAACGGCTCAGGTTGTCCTGTGTAAGCTACAGTCCCTGCCTCACGCACGAAGTAGCTATCAGGATCACCATAAAGGGTTCGAGGTTTTTCTGTACATTTCCTTTTCTTGGCATCTTTGGCAGAGGCAGAGTACCCCAAACCAGAGCGGCCTTCACAGAAAGGAAAGGTAGGGAATTCCGGAATCCCTTGCTGGTGAATCCCAAGTCCCAGACCAGGCAGATAGGATATCCTTCTCATAATGTCCAGCGCGACAGAGCTTATGACGAAGTCCCCATCCACGTTGATGGCCAAAACAAAACCGGAAGTGTCAAACGAGAAACCCCCAAGGTCGACGTCTTCTTCACCGTGCATGATTCCCAGAATAGGAGTTCTATCCTCTTTGAGCGGACGAATCCCTGAGTCCCCGCAGATAGTCAGAGTGCCGGTAGGAAGTCCCAGCATGACCTTCTGGTGGAGTGTAGACGGCACAGCCATAATGTCCGAGCGATGGAGCCATGGCCTGCCCAGCAGCAAATTGAAAGAGGCAAGAATGTCGACAACGTGGAACTCAATGTCCATTTCAAAACCCTCAGCATCGAGCTTGAGCACCAGAGTGCCCTCGACCACACGACGAGTGCTGTCGTATGCCTTAACGGCCAAATTTAAGGCACAAAGTCCTTTTTAGCCAGTCCCAGACGGTAAGCCACCCTCATGGGGCAAACATTGATTGCCGAGCCGTTATCGATAAGGACGGTCGGAACCCAGAGCCCTCAGCATTTGACAGTGATATGCAAGGGGCGATTGTGATCAGCTCCTTCAACTGACATATCTTTATCAGTAAAGACCACAGTATGCTTGGAGGTAGGAGGGAGGATAAGAGAAACCATCGCCTCAGGGGTGACATCAGCTTGAACCTCAAGATGAGAGAGGGCGTGGCAAAGCTTCTGGCGGTGCTCACGGGAAGAACAGATCAGTCCCCAGATAGAAATAGCAGCGGGAATCCGCTCAAGTTGTCGTTGAACCAGGTCAGCAGCTGGTGGGCCGGTTGATACCTCAAGAGGTGGAGACCTTGGGAAAGCAATGGGTTCGTTCCTTTGGTTAACAGGGTTGGAAGAACTTCCAGCTTGCAGATTAGCAGGCTGAAAAACTCGTCCACTCCTAGTAACATTGTGAACGTTCCCCAAAGAAGGCACGACTTGAGGGTCTTCGTTTACATCCCAGAGGTCAGCAGGGACTTCCCCAAACTTACGCTTTCCTTTGTCAATGGTTGGTGCAGCCACAGGTACTTCCATGTCTAGCCCAGATCCTCAGCCAAGTCTTTCATCAGTAGTGAGTCCCAGAAGTTCAGATCCTTAACAGCCGCCACCTCCATGACAGGTTCTGGATTTGTAACAAAAGGAACGTCCCAAAGACCAGCATCGACCAAAGATTGATTGACAGCCCAGATTTCAGCTCCCACCTGAACATCGACTACCTCGTCGACTTCCCAAAGATCAGCTGGTGGAACAAGGTCCATGACCATGATGCTGCAATCTTCTTGTGGATAAGAAGCAAAAGGGCATGGATGCCGCACATCAATGAAGTTGAGAGTATGGTCATACTCAGCGTCGGTGACTGTATCGACCAACCTGTTGATAGTAGAAGGGAAGAAGCACTCCCCCAGGATACGAGGCTCCTCTTGGACTAGATCATTCTCCATAAAATGGGTCATGTGTTCCGGCAAGGCATAGCCTTGGAGAGGATTGGGGTTGAAACCCATAGGGAATTGCCAAGCTGGCTGAGGGTCCCAAAAGTATTCCTCCTGGAAGATGATAGGCTCGGGCTGCTGGAAGAGCATGTATAAGGAGAGACCATCCAAAGGGTCTAGCATTGCCTGTTCATGCTGAACCAACCATTCCTCATCCCAAGCGTGTTCGACTGGAGCTTGCTCAGGCAGCGGAGCGTGATCGGGATGTAGAGGGAATCCCTCCAGTTCAAGCTGGTAAAACTCCTGAATAAGAGGAGCTGCATAGTCATCATTATCCGCTATTGCCCATCCCACAGCTTGTATGTCCAGCTCTGGTTCTGGTTCGGGCTGAACTGGCATCATGGTCCTGAATCGATTCCCAAAACTCTGAGAAGAGTCGGAACCATTCATGAAAAAGATAGGATCATGACGGGTCAAGGTTGGACCAAACAAAACAGGCTGAATGGGGCCATCATGGAGATCGCCAATGATCTCGTGAAAGAAATCCAGTACCAATTGCAGAGTCCGAGGAGTTGGGTTAGGACAAGAGGGCTCTCCAATGTACATGAGCTCAGCCTCGAGTTCCAAAGGTATGGATACGACCGGTTTGGGTTGACTCATCGGGATTATATGGTCAGTGGGGTTGAATATCGTGGAGTTGGGGTTGATATATGTAGAGGTGAGAGATATCTGGCTGATATGGGGAGCAGAGTTATGCTTCGGAAGGGAGTTAGAAATGACGTTGGGCTTCTGTGGCGGCGGAGGTATTCCGACGTGCTATCGTCAATAAGATCTTGAATCGCATGTCGGAGGCAAAAACAAGAGTCAGTGAGATGACCAGGCCCTTGGTGATAGGCATAGTAGAGGTCAGCTTTGAAATTGGTTGACGGGTTTTTAGGTAAGGGAGTTGGGTCGAGAGGTTTGAGATGCCCTGATTTGACCAACTTCTCCAAAACCGAGGATAGAAGTGCCTCGATAGCGGAGAGTTCTAATGCTTTGTATATGCAAAGGTCGGTTTTGGTTCGTAACGGGTTCCTTGGACTAAGGCCACAGATATACCTCCCGCTGCCCGCGTTGATCGCAATGCAACAGTCGAACGGTAGCATGACCTATCATCGTCGAAGGTTGTTAGTCATTCGGGGACCCCGGTCTTCGGTCAACCGTGCCGGTTATCCAAAACGATCCAACGAGGCTTATCTCACATCGATGCACATGAAGAATGCTAGAATTTGATTAAGAAGAATAAGAATGACTAATTCGCAAAATGCCTTTTCAAATTCGGCTCACTTTTATTTAGTCCATTTTTAAAGGAAACTACGCAAGTGAGCAACCGGAAAAAATCCCAGATTAGGTTGGCCGGACACGAGGTCCTGTTAAATCATCAATCCAACCTTCGGCAACGCGAAGCTCACCGTTTTGACAGACTTTTAAAAGGATTGTTCACAAGTGTACTAAACTTTAAGTATGGATTAATATCGGTTCGATTATCCCCAGCAGAGTCGCCACTGTGGGCAGCATGCCCTTAGAAAGGATTCCGTTCCTTTCTAAAGAAGGGCCCCAGATCGAGGGAGCGCGAGCGGCGGAGGCAAGCGCTCGCAAAATACAGAGTCGCCACTCTGATTTGAAGGTCTGACACCCAAGGAACCGTATTTCGAAGCACCTATCGCGCTGTTTGATTTGAAAAAGTTAAGGAACCAGTCCTTCATAACCATATCTGGGTTCGGGAGCCAGGTTACGAGAGGGGAAGGGTTTTAAGGCACCCCTCTCGCCCAATCCGGA
>JAOTQK010000020.1:11661680-11676229 GCA_025642025.1 Rhododendron ferrugineum
TGTTAGGCACCCCTCTCTGCCCAGCCGTGAGGCTGGCCCATAATTGTTCAACATAAGACATGTACTTGCTTTATTTATTTCTAACACGTAGTCTGTTCAATTAGCCTTTAAACAGTTAATGACGAGCCGAGACTATAATTGAAAGCATGCATCAGAAAGCAGAATAAAACAGAGATGTACCAGGGAGATGGATCTCGCGGCCGGTGAATTGATGTCACGACCGAGAGATCCTCCTAGTTTGATGTACCGGCCAAGAGATCGAAGCCCTGGCCGATGTTCTTCCTCACACTAGACAGAATAGTTAGCAAGTAGTCGAAACGCTACAATTAATCATAAAATCAACAAATAAATTAAAATAGAGGCCCTTGGGCCTCACCACCTTGATCCCTCAGTAGCTTGATTGCTTCAGATTGATTGGGATTGGCTGATTGCTTCTTGGAAACACTAGAGTTAGGGTTTGGAACTTCGAGGTTTGATCGTCGAATTGTGGCTGCCTTCGGAAGGTTAGGGCTTTTGTAGAGGGGTTTTAAGAGTGTATATTGACAGAGTTTCGTGGCTTGAGAGGATGAATTGGTACGTGAATTTCGTGTCCCTATTTTCGGAACCCAAGGGCTCTTTATATAGGCAATTGGTGACTCACTCCGGCCAATCAAAATCCATGGTTGGAATTGGAGTTAGAGAGTGATTCAAACTCTTCATGGCAATCCTCTGACGTAGCCCGAACGCATCGGGATTTGGCTGCTAGGGTTTCGTGATCGGATCAAACGATTGACAGAACGTTCCAGAATCTGGAAAAAGGACGTTCTGGCGGCCGAGTAATGGATCTGGCGGCCGAGGAAATGATGTTGCGACCGAAGGATCGATCTTGCGGCCGAGTGATCAATCTCTCAAGGAGATTTTTAAGCAACAGGTTGCTCGGGTGAAGAAATGATGTTGAGGCCGTGTGATCTATGACGCGACCGACAGATGGATTCTCCTAAGATGCTTTATTTCTATCTGAAGGGTTATTTGGCTCTGGATTGGGTCCTCTAAGTGGCTTAAAGTTCTTACCGAAAGTCCTAAGGTTCACAAGAAGTCAATCAGCAATCACTGTATCCATTTCATCATTGGGATGGTCCCCAAGGTGGGACTTCAAATAATCGTTAGGCCAAATTAGGGTGTCTACAGAGACTCATATAATTATTTTCGTCGAGAGTTGATATGAAGCGAGGAATTTTTAAAAATATGAATCATGAGGGTGTTGTTTTCTATATATTTTGTGTGACAATGACATATTTAACGAAAGAGTTTTGATTAGAAGGTGAATGTGAAGGAGAGTGGATTGCAGGACATTGTGTTTGAAAGAGTAACTGAGTTGTGATTTGTATATATAACATCTTTGTTCTTACATGTGGTTGTGGGACAAGACTATTTTGTAACCTTATTGTTTAGTTGTCGTTGGTGTGAGGTTGGTGGTTCTAATTTTGAGGACGAAATTTTCTAAGGGGGGAGAGTTGTAATACCCGTCCCGGATATATAGTATTTAAACTAATATTTTAATTGAATTATGTGTTTATGGGGTTTATTCATATTTAGTGGGTATTTAACTAAATGTTATTGGTTGGTTGCATAAGTGGAGGGGTGGTGTGGTTACACATTATAATTTCTCTTGAGGGGTATTTGTATTGCTATTTTCCCATTTCCCTTCATTTCTGCCGACACTTGAGAGAGAAAGAGAGAAGAGGAGGCCAGAGACTCTGGTCCGTTCTTCACAAAATTATTCAAGGTAATTAAGAAGGTTGCGAATTTCTAAACATTTTACTGGATGTTCATTTATGTGTCTAGTATATGTTGGTAAAGTTTCATAATTTTCTGAGAAGTGTAGAAAAAGATAAAAATCATAAACCAAGTTGTGGTCGGATTGCTGGTTTTGTGCAAACAGCTTACAGATCTGTGTTATGAGTCACGTTTTTTTTAGTTTAACGACCCTCCTAGTTATGGGTCCTTATGAGTCTGAAATATTGATAAATTGGTAATGTTTTGGCGTTGGAATTACTGAAAAGTATTGAGTATTCGATTTTTAATGAATTTTCGAACACAGACTGTTCTGCTGAAAATTGTGCTTCGCTGCACAGAATTTCTGAGTTTGGAGGTGATTTTGATGAGGTTCCTTTACTGTGAAAAATCTGGAAAAAATCAAGGATGAACTCTGATGAGTGATAATGGTGTGTACCAAATTTGGGGTTTATTAGATGCATATTCTAAGTTTGAGGGATTTTACAAGCTGGTGTGTCCCTGCCGAGTATTGTATTTGCTGCACTGACACGTTTTGGAAAATTGGTCATATCTCTTAGCTCAGCTACCGAGTTTGCGCATGGGTTATTGATTCTCAAACTACACTTGTATACCTTTTGGAATATGTAGGGGTTGTCGCTTGGTTTGTACTATGGTAAATCAATTTTTGATTTGAAGTTGATAGACGTGCAGAATCTGCAATTTTTGGGCAGTTGTGTGTGTAACTTTGGATGAGCATAACTTTGTCGTTCGGACTCTATGTTGGACAAATTTTATATCAAAATTCATGTACCGGAGGTTTAATTTCTAATGGTGGTGGTTTCATGATCTGGTTTTAACCCTATAAGAAGTTATAGGCGGAATACGACAGGCTGGTTGTAGATTTCAAACCAAATGTAGGGGTTATGTAGTGTTTGAGTGCTATGCTTGTTTAGGGACACTTCTATACCTTTAAGATGGATATGCTAGTGTGCGTTAAGCATCTTTAATCTATTGTTGGTGTTATGGATTGTTGTTAGGAGTTAGTTTTGACGTTTAAGCGTTCAATAAACTGATATGGTTAGTTTTTGGCTAGGTGGCAAGCCGGTCAATTGGGAGGTGCCGAAACCGTAAGTTTGGCATACCTTGGGGCATACATGGTGAGTGTGTTTGATATGGTTCTTCTCCATATAATACCATTGTGGTGGAGAGTGTATATCTTGCTAATTGCTAATCATAATTAGCTTTCGATATGGTTATCTTTGATGGGATATTCCTGTGGTGGTGGGTGTATATCATGCTAACAGATGATCTAGCTGTTGATATGCATGCTTGATGATATGTATGCTTGGAAGTTGTATATCATGATAACCGAGGTTTAGTTATTGATATGCATGTTGTTGTGTGTTGATTGTACCCGTTAAAGGTGTTGAACACAAATTTCGAGTCTGCGAAAAAGACGGAAAAATGTTGAACGAGAGTCAATTGTATTGATTGAGAAAATTAGGGTTCACAATCTCTGACGTATTTGTACCCGTTAAAGGTGTTGAACACAAATTTCGAGTCTGCGAAAAAGACGGAAAAATGTTGAACGAGAGTCAATTGTATTGATTGAGAAAATTAGGGTTCACAATCTCTGACGTATTTTCTAATCAAAGAAAACAAAGTCTTCTGATTCTTCTCTTCGGTTGTTGACACGAGGGCTTGATGCTTGATCTCGAATCGAACAACGGAATCTTCTCCTTGATTTGCGAAGAAGTTGAGGACTTGGGTTGAATGTTCATCGAGGCTTTGAAGCTTCGATTCAAAGAACTTCTTGTTGGATGGAGACTTGAAGAATTCTGAAGGGCTTGAGGGCTTTTATCTTCAGAGCTCTGGAGCTTGTGTGCTTCAATGTGCCGATGGAAAATATGAGAGGGGAGCACCTCTATTTATAGAGATGTAGGATGGAGAGTCATGACCAATCTCTACTTCCTTCATATTTATCTTCTTAATTATTTATTTATTTGATGCAAAAGAAATAATTATAATTCAATAATTATCCTTCTTTCTTTTATTTTAAGAAAGGCAATTATTTGTGAAGAGAAACACAAATATTATTTTTACCAAGTGGCTTAATTTGTTTGGCCGAGCTTAACAAAAATAATAACTGCGTCACTTAGACATGTGGCACCATTTGATTGGCCCATTTATGTCACTTTGATCTTTTGACCTAAAGACACTTCGCACCATTTGATTGGTCATTTATCATGCCCTATTTATTAGGTTCTGCAACACGTGGCAACTTGTGATTGGCTGGAAATTTTACATGCCTACAAAAGGATTGTGGAGTGAGTCACACCATGTCGTGGGCCATGCCGTCTAATTAACGGTGAATGGGAATATGGTGTGCGGGACACAATACCTTGGGTACATGGGATGAGGCAGACGTGCCACTACATGTGATGTGATTACATTCATATTGTTGTGCATTGATTATTATTGCTCAGTTGGGTGGATTTGTTGGTTATAACTGTTGTATACATTCGAGTATTTCAGTTATGTTGGTGATGTGTATTTATTTTGATATTCCTTCGAGTATTGTGGTATTATGTTGAGTATTTCTATATCTCACACTCTCTGACTTTCCTTTTTGGATTGCTAGGTAGCAGGTGGCTTAGAATGGGTCCACTACCTGTCATCGTGTTGAGGAGTGTTTGGGCTAGCGTTGGATGATGTGGATGAGTGGGTTGGTTGTAGGTAGTGAACTAAGTAGTTGAAGGTTGATTTACTTGTAATTAAGTTGTCGGTAGACATGTTGAAGTACGAAATTTTGTAGAGTATTGTACTCGAAGTTGTAGTTAGTTGGTCAATACGTTGACTCATTTTTATGTTAAGGTGATAAGTCTTCCGCTGGGTGTTTATTCTGACAGGTTGTGAGGTGTGGTTTGGTTTTATGTGTGGAATGCCACGTGGTCACGCCGACTCGGGCCCACTTTGGGTGCCGTTTGCGGGGCGGGGCGTGACAGTCTATCACCCTCAATCCGAAACAATCAAGCACTGAGCGATCAAGGTGGTGAGGCCCAGGGGCCTATGGTTTGATTACTTTTAGTCTCTGTACTCTAATCGTAGTAATCTGAATTTCTAATTAACTGTTCATATTCTGGTGTGAGGAAGAACATCGGTTGGGATATCGTTCCCTCAGCCGATACCTCAACCCAGAAGGATCCTGTGGCCGTGACATCTATTCACCAGCTGCGGGATCCATTCTCTGGGACAAACTGTTTTTCTATTTTGATGCGTGCTTCAATTACTGTACCGGCTCACCTTATCAACTGTTAAAGGCTAATAATTAGATTATGTATTTAGAATTAAGTAAAGCAAGTACTAATCATATGTTGAACAATAATGGGCCAGTCTCACGACTGGGCAAAGAGGGGTGCCTAACACCTTCCCCTAATTGTACTCTTGGCTCCCGTATCCGGAATCTCTATCGATTTTTCCTAATTTTTATAAACTAGGTGGTGACTCTATTTTGATGATAACCGTTATCGTGTGGCGATGTTCCTAGCCATGGGAATATCCACGATCTTGGTTTATGAAGTGCAACCAAACAAACATGATCAATCTGTATGGCGATGCCCCGTTTGGGAGGTGTCTACAACCACCGTGTACTGGATGCTCAAAACCTGTACTTTGAATGCTCAGACTCTACCTTCCGAATGCTCAAGCTCTATGCTCCGAATGCACAAGTTCAGAACTTGAAAGAAGCTCTACGCTTAAAACAGCACACACGCACGGGCCCGTGCACATAAGCATCAATTGCATCACCATTGTCATTATCGAGTCTGCATCATCATTATCATATCTAACCATCATCATATACATGCTATGTTTTGTTTCTCTCTCACTCATGAAACAGGTCAATCCTACATGCAACCGGCTCCGCGCCTTGGTTTTTTATTGATCGGTCCTGTGCCTCGATCCTCTGGCTCTATGCCAAAATTTATGGAAAGATTCAAGCTCCGTGCTCTGACTCTTAGGCTCTTGCCTTACGACTGCATTTAACCGGCTCCACGCCTTGATTCTATCGCCTCAAGCTCTATGCTCTGACCCTCAGGCTCTTGCCATACGACTGCATACAACCGACTCCACGCCTCGGTTCTATCGCTTCGAGCTTCATGCTCTGACTCTCAGGCTCTTGCCTTATAACTGCATACAACCGGCTTCGCACCTCGGTTCTCTCATCTTAAGCTTTGTGCCCCAGTTACTGGCCTTGTGCTGCCATATCTCAAATCGGCATCCGATTCGTCTCCAGAAGATGGTTTGGATTCCACCCCAAATTACATCAATTCCTTCAAGCTCATTCGTAATGATAGGCTACCCAACCGAGCTCCCCTCAATCAAAGTAAGGGTGATCATGAAAAGCAATCGACTCACCCGCTGTGTATTGATCTACCCAAAAATGTTAAGGATGCTCTCCGCAAAAAAACTCCCCTGGAAGCTCCGCGCTCCTTCAACTACTTTCCGCCAAAATCTTGGCATAACCCAGGTATGTTGCACTACGCTTTTAAAGCCCGAAGGTACGTCTTCTGTCTCTAACCCTCTGAACTTTTTATTTTTCTTTTATTGCCCCGAACTACGATTGGTCTGAATTTCCCTTTAGTAATACGTAGGCAGCCTCCCGGCTTGACCATAACTAAAACCTTTTTCGAAAACCCTTGGAATAGTTGTTCAACCAAATTGAGTTGTTTTCACGACTTTGATCTTTATTTGACATGTCTTGCGATCCGTCTAAGTTCAATAAAAGAGGGGCATCTGTAGATACCCCAATTTGGGCATCTGTAGATACCCCAATTTGGCCTAGTGATTATTTCAAGTCCCACCTTGGGGACCATCCCGATGATGAATGGATACAGTGATTGATGATTGACTTCTCGTAAACCTTAGGACTTTTGGTGAGCACTTTTAGCCACTTAGAAGACCCAATTCAAAGCCATATAGCCTTTCAGATAGAAATTCAACATCCTAGGAAAATACATCTGTCGGTCGCAAGATTGATCTCACGGCCTCCACTTCATTCTTTCACCCGTGAAACATGTTGTTTGAAAATCTCCCTGAGAGATTGATTCCTCGCCCGCGAGAACCATTCCTCGGCCGCCAGATCTTTCCCTCGGCCGTCAGATCATCCTTTTTCCAGATTATGGAATGTATTATCAATCATTTGATCCGATGCTCAAAACCCTAGCAGCCATTTTCCGATTCTTTCGGGCTACGTAAAGAGATTACCATGCAGAGTTAGAGTTGCCCTACAATTCCAATTTTAATCGTGCATTGTGATTGGATGGAGTGAGTCACCCTATGCCTATATAAAGGGGCCTTTGGGTTCCAAAATTAAGAACACAATTCATCCTCATCAGACATGAAACCCTGCAAAAAATACTCTCTCATACTCCCTCTACAAAAGCCCTAACATCCCTAAGGCAGCCGCAATCCGAGCAATCAAACCCCAAAGTACAAACCCTAACCCTAGGGTTTTTGAGAAAGAAGTCGGTCAATCACCCTCAATCCAAAGCAATCAAGCAACTAAGGGATCAAGGTGGTGAGGCCCAAGGGCCTATGGTTTGATTCTTTTTATGTTTCTATACTTTAATCGTAGCATTTTGATTTTCTGTTAATTGTTTGTTCTGGTGTGAGGAAGAACATCGGCTGGGACGTCGTTCCCATGGCCGATAGATCAATCCAGATGGATCCCTCGGCCGTGACTTCTATTCATCGGCAGTGGGATCCATTCTCTGGGATAGCCTGTCTGTTTTCTGCTTTTTTTTGATGCATGCTTCAATTATCGTCCTGGCTCACCTTATCAACTGTTAAAGGCTAAAAACAAGTTACGTGTTTGGAACTAAATAAAGCAAGTACTAATCGTATGTCGAATGATAATGGGCCAATCTCACGATTGGGCAAAGAGGGGTGCCTAGCACCTTCCCCTTATTGTACTCTTGGCTCCCGTACCTGGAATATCTATCTATTTTGCGTAGTTTTTATAAACTAGGTGGCGACTCTATTTTAATGATGACCGCTATTGTGTGGAGATATTCCTAGCCATGGAATGTCCACGATCTTGGTCTATGAAGTGGAAGCAAACACGAGATGATCATCTATATGGCGATGCCCCATTTGGGAAAGCGCTTAAGTTTGGACTTAAATAGGCGATTGTTTATTTAACTCCATACTGGGGAGCAGTGAGTATGGGGGATGTAGGATGTATCAGACACTCAAAATATTTGAGATTCAAACCAAGTAGGCAATGAACAATGATGAGCTACTAGCAAAGCTAGGTTAAGGGCAAGCACGAAGAAGCTTAGGCCCGAGCAACGATGTGCTCAACATAAGTAAGGGCAAGTACGAAGAAGCTTAGGCCCAAGCAACGAAGAATGCTCAAAGTAAAGGCCAAGTACGAAGACGCTTGGGCCCGAGCAACGAAGAATGCTCAACATATAAGAAAGTTGAGTGTGGAAACACTCAGGCCCGAGCAGCGAGTACTGCTTAGTGAGGGGAATAAAACAGTTGTAATATTAAGTACGACAACTTAGTTGTATGTCTTAGTCAAGCAAAAAAATAACGCTAGGGTTATGAAGAAAAACCCAGGACACGGCATGACGAGCGTACAAGAAAGTGCCAAGAGACATAATAGCAGAATAAAAGCCACAAAGGGCTACCAAAACCGGAGGCCACGAAGGGCCAGAATAGTATGCGTTGCTAGGCCGCGAACAAAGGCCACCTAAAATCATCAACACCCCGAAGGGTCCCCATGTGAAAGTTAAAGTAGTGTGTATCAAACGCCATGAAGGGCACCAGCAGATAGACTTTGTTAAAACGGCCACGTAGGGCCATGGAACTTGTATCGTCCACCACGCAAGGTAGGAATGAGAGAAGAGGATTGAAACACTTACCACGATTAGGCGGCCGGAGCGATCATCTCTTGGTTAACGTCGATGACAGGCACAGGCGGATTGGCAGGCTCTGGAGGGTTGGCCGGCTCTGGCATATTGGCAGGGGCTGGAAGGTGGGTTTGGGTAGCTGACTCGGGCGGAGCAGGAAGATTGGCCACTGCTGCCACGGTCGAACTACTCCTAGGCTCTTGATGACCGGAGACAGTATTCGTCAAGGGAAGCGCGGCAGAGGCAGAAGGCCCGACCTCATCATCGTTGATCTGGGTTTCAGTGATGGTCAAGGTTCATGCCCTACGGAATCTGGTTTTGAGCCCAGAGAGGAGAATGCTCAGCCATGCCAATGCGACCCAAGCAGCGCGCCCAACACTTTGCCCAAATCTTTCTCACCACCCCCAGCACCTGTAGTTCAAACTGCCTAGACACCTCGTCAAACCCATTGTTGTAGGCCTCGGACATGTTCTCCTCAAAGATCCAAACATTCTCCTCCACCTTCCCCAGTTCCTCCATCGCCTTGGTAAAGTCAGCCTCCACCTCCTTCTTCTCTCCCTGCTCCTACTCTTTTGAATGGATTGGAGAAAACATAAGGAAAATTAGCAAAATAGGTACAGAAGAAGGTGGCATGAAAATAAACAGAGATAGACTTACCCTGATTCCGTGAGAAATGGCGGTCCTCTCAAGCCTGTCAATGGTAGACTCCTTCTCCTTGATCATGTCGGCCGGAAAGCAGGAGGCCTTGGGCTAAGGCAATGGCTGTCTCGAGAGAACCTACAGAGTCCTCCACAAAGACCGGACGGTCACCGCGAAGGAACCCTGGGGCCCAAGCGACAGCAGTGGAGGAACTGACAAGGCCAGAGCTGGAGACAGGAGGAGAGTTGGGGTCCGAGCTGCTGTATTGAGTGCTTGGAGCTCACGAAGAGAAAGCTCATCCTCGTCAACCGCATCCCCAAAGGCGTCTTGGCGAGTTCGCTTGCACCGAGCATCCGCAAGCAGGCCAGGGGAAGTGGAGCCAAGAGCCGGGGCACGGGAGGATGACGAAACACATGTGGAAGGGGTGGAGCTTAGAGAAGCATAAGGGGTACGAGACCCGGAATGACTGACCGTGGCCGCAAGGTTAAAACGGCGAGACATGTCGGGATCAACAAAATAGTCAGAGGGGGAGATATGAGTTACACGACCGGATGAAGAGGCACCGGAGTCACTAAGACAGACCTGGGGTATCCCTTCTGGGAGGTCAACCCTGCCTTGTTGGGCAGCGACGGTGACGGTGCGGTCTTGGTAGTTGCGACGGCGATTGTTGGGACGGGAAGGACCGGCCTGCTCCTGGGTGTACAGCTCGAGAGTAGGGAATGGACGCTGAGTACGAGGCTCGGGCCGGAGGCTAATACCACCCGTATAAGAGGGGGTGTACCCGAGCAGGATATGGGCAGCCCGACCAAGGCCAGTGCCAACTACACCAGGGATGCTGTCGTAGTCTAGAGCTCAGCGGATGTCAAGATGATGGACCAGGGCTTATGATGCAGTGGCCATCATTTATGTTAGGAGCTGCGCAACAAAAACCACAGAGCATGAGAAAAACATTGTACGAAAACAATACAAGAAAGGGAAAAAGAGAATTTGCTTGGGGGGAAGGAAAGGTACTCACGGGGGCGGCCGTAGGCGTGAGGGACGTGTAAACCAGAAGGCCTACCTTCCTCATTCCTTTCCTCCCAATTTCTGGTGACAACAAGGAAGTCATCATTGTCCCCCCAGGCAGAATCTGGTGTGTGCGTGACCAACTTCCTATTCTTCTCTCGGGCTTTGAGGTAGTATAAGCCCTTCTCACAGGTACAGACGATACTGTACAGATGGTGGATGTCCCCAGAACCCTAGGTTCATGCCCAGAATTTGGTTTAAGGCAACGATGCCCATAACCAGGTGGAACACGTTGATAGTACACTGGAGAGGGGCCAACCGATAAGTATTTGGTAGGGGATGAAGAGGGAAGCGAACTCCCCCGTCGACTACAGACATAATGGAGATGCGGAAGACGAGGTTGTCAAAGCCCTCCCGCATAGCGTCAACTAGAGCGAACTCCAGATGAATATCGTCGGGAACACTGTAGCGTTCCTTAAATTGCCACAGTCCCTCAGGGGTATCGCACAAGCACCTGAAACAGCCAGACCTAATCACCATTGTAGTAGGGTTTTCTGGGTGCAACTAAGGTGAAAAACCTAGAGGTGTAGGGATGAGGCCCAAAAACAGGGATAGGTGAAGAGCAAGGATAAGGAACTTACTAGAGGGGAGTGGAGTAAGGCGAACGATTTTGACAAAAAATGGGAAGATCAGACTTCGAAACGGCGCGGGTGCAATCGATTAGAGGAGGAAGATGAACAGTTGGAGTCGCAGAGAAGGGAGAGTGAGAGCTTTTTCGGATGAAAAGTGAAAAAGTGGACTCAAAATGGGTATAAACCTCAAAAAGTGGGGTGACATAACGAAAACATCACCCAAAAGACGTCATGGGGTGACATAACGAAAACATCACCCAAAAGACGTCATTTGAACTGGAAAATCGAAAAAGGGAGCATCGCTTCGCATTAAATGCAAAGGAGGCGTGACTCGCCACGTGGCAAAAGGGGGAGTTCGCTCTGACTCCCTTCGTACGATTAATCCCAGAAGTTGGAAAAAGACGCCTGAGAAACGCACGACCAAAAGCCGAGTCCACGAAGGAGCTTTACCCATTGCATGTTGTCTTGCAGCAGAAATACGCAAAGTTGGGGAGCAATTGTAGTGGGGTTTTCCCCGAGCTAAGGAAAATGCACTAGAAACACGTGCAGAGTAGGATACCGCGTAGGGCTGCACTGCAGACGATAGGAGCCATCCACATGGAGAGCACGACAGCACCACATGAGGGTGCATACGGACAGAGCAAGGCAATTGAACGGGGGTAACGTGTAACATGAATGACATGAGTGCCGAGCAAAGGGGCAACCACGAGGATGTTGCCTAAGAACAGCCGACCAACGGGATGGGCGTTTGGAATAATTCGAAACGTTCTGGATAAGTCTCTTACGTGATAAGGGCGCATTCTGCGAATAAGGGAACAGTATATTCTGTTTTGATAAATGAGAAAAGAGCCCTAATATAGAATGAACTCCATATAGGGAGGAATCCCAGCGAGAATGGGATCCCAATTTATTGGGAAAGAGGATCCTAGGGAAGCTAAGTTTCCTATACGAGATAGGAAACTTAGGGCAACGAGGGTGCTTGAAGGGCAAGTTACGAAGAGTCTATAAATACAAGGTAAACCTAATGAAAAAAGGTACGCTGCGATTAGCTCAAAAAATATACTTACGTGTGTTAAAGATTTTCTGTTAGTGCGAGGTTTAACTTAGGCATCGGAGGGCCTTTGCAGACGAGAGGCAAATGTGCGCTCACCCGTGTTTGTGAACGCAGGTTTTAGGGTTCCGGCAAAGCTGTCATGTGCGTTGCGGTCTCAAAGAGAGTTATCCTTCCTTGAGCAGTTTTTACCCGTTACACCTCTTATAATATATATATATACATATATATATAAATACATATATATATACATACATATAAATACATATATATATACATACATATACATACATATATATATATATATATACATACACATATATATATATATATATATATTGTGTTTGGGGAAGGGGAGAAAGAGATGGGGTGCTACTGGTGTGGGTAGTAATAAATAGAAGGAAACTTATTTTAGCGGACGCGGAAACATGCCCTGTGGTGTTCGGCGGTCTGATTTTTGGTTTCGGGAAAATTTTTAAATATTATCATAGCGTAACAAAAACATTCTGGGGTTTACCGTGGTCTCAGTTTACTAAGGGAAAAAAATCTCATTGGTTGCGAAAATATTTACACAAAATAATAACATACATTGAATGAATTAAATGCACAATAATTAATTAACTAAAACTGATTAATAAGGAAAATAAAATTGAAATAATATTACGGAATTTTTATTTATTAAAAATTTCAGAATATTACAAATTATTTGAGGACTGACCAGATCAGATGGAACTTTGAAGGTTAAATTAAAACTCGAGTACGGACTAAATATGAACCTTAACCTACTTTAACCATTTTCTTTGTCAAAGGTTGTTTTATTTCAAGGGAAAATTACCGGCAGGAGGCGTAGACCGAGATTAATCACCAATAGATGGTCTCCACTCTTGAAACCACCACTTTCATGACACAAGCAAAATTATTCACCAAGACATGGTGTGAGAAGTTGAATTGACAATTCTATCCACCTTTATATACCAGTAAAATCCCTAACCCTCATTCCCCTCCCAAATCCTCAATCGTCTCCTCCTCACTGACTCTCTCTCTCTCTCTCTCTCTCTCTATCTCTCTCTCTCTCTCTCAAGTTCTGAACTCCATCTTTCTCTCTCTTTTTCTCCATTGATTCAAAGAAGAGTAATAGCTAGGGCTAGTTCGAAATTAGCTCACTCTAATCTCCTAGGGTTTCTTTTGTGATTAATGGAAGATGAACTGAGGTATACCCACATTTTATCTATGATTTGATTAGATCTATGTATTTTATCTCATTTTATCCTCGCTAAATCAGGAATCCTTTGATTTGAACAGATGGGTATTATTCGTGAGTTTCATTGGTAGGAATCATAGCAACGGTAAAGAGATTTTCTTGGCATTGGGAGATTGTGTTTGTGGCTTTTTGGATGAAAAATTTTAAATATCATTTATAGAACGGTGAGTCAATGGCACTGGGTTAAGAAAATTATTCTTGTCAGGAGCAAGGGAAAGTTTTAGTTGGCATTCTTCTGCTATTCAATGTAAGAATTTGAGATTTCAGAATACATATGTGCAACGTTTAGGATATTGTGATTAATATGCCTAAATATGTTTTGGGTGATCTGTGATTCAATGTCATGGACAAAACTTTTAAGGAGCGGAAGGGAGTTGGCCGGCCCACTAATTTATCACACTCAAGTCCTGCCCTTTGCTTTGTTCTTAGTTCTTGGATTAGACTTCCGTATTCGCTATTGATTTTGGGTATAGAAAAGAATTGGCAATTGTTGTATGAACAAATTTGTGGTGTTTTTTTTTCTCTTACTTTGTTTCTTGTTTTTTGGAGACTTAGTGATTTGAAATTATACACCACGACCTTTTATTTTGCCTATCCATTGTTCGACAATATGCTTGAATGAAATTTGTTACTATAGTCACCATCCGAGAACCCATATATATGATAGGAGTGGAAAAATATTACTCCATCCGTCCATTTTTTAGAGTCCAATATTCCATTTTGGGTTGTCCCTTAATAAGTGTCCGTTTTGTAAAGTTAGTGGGTAAAAGTTGGTGAATTTTCCATTTTGTCCCTAAAAGTATATTCCATTTTGAAAAGTTAGTGAATAAAAATATAATGATGATGTTTCCATAGAAGGTAAGGAGGGAAAGTGGAGGGAAAAGTTGATGTGAAAGATGTAATGATGATGTCTTTTTAATAAGTTGGAATTACGAAGGAGGACACTTAAAAAGGGACGGAGGGAGTAGTTGTAAAAGAATATTAGTTGTGATTGGGATTTAAAGTCCAATTATAGAGAACTAAAAGTTGCTTTAGCATGGCGATATTGTAGTAGCAATTGGGATTTAGACATGAGCAGATGACCATCACGCAAAGGTAGCGTTGTTTGATTGAAAATTTGAAGCATTTTGAAAGTAAATGGAATGATAATTGGTTGGCCTCACTAGCTAGCTTTAAATAGAACCATTTCCGGTTCTTGTCTATTTTGGTGTAAATTTCACATATTTATTATGTGTGTGGTGAAACTCTAAAGGTCCCCAATTAGAATTTTTCATCAAGAATTTTCTTTA
>JAOTQK010000020.1:11690794-11704939 GCA_025642025.1 Rhododendron ferrugineum
GTTGGTGTCACATCTGCACTTTATCAGGTATGTGCCAAACAGGGTCAGTTCGGATTTTTGTTAGATGGGAATCAATCTGGAAAAATGCACTCCTGGCATTGTATTTGTATGAATTTTAAGATGGAAAAATGTGCTCTTTTGTATTTTTTATCAGAAGAAAAACTGTACTCTCCAATGTAAAATTACTTGAACTAATTAGAAAGTTGCTGGAGCTTATATTGATTTTGTAAATTTTGTAAATTTCAACTGCTTTGGAACGAATGAACACCACGTATAAACTTCACTCATGCCGCGTTTATAGAGGATTCTAGACCTTTTACTCAGTTGTTGAGAAGGCAGTTACAATCAAGCTGTTGTCTGAAATAGGATCACAACTTCGAGTCACTTGAACAACTACTACGTTGGAGTTATAAATAATCCAATCAAGCAGACGCCCCCAGAAAGGAAGTATGAATGGACTCGCCGAATAGAACTAAATATAGGCCAGATATCCATAACAAATTGAAGTACCATATAGGCAAATCATTGAAAGTTTTCAAGCTACTTTCCCACCAATTTCCATCCGTGCACAAGACATTCCGATTTCAAATAATATCTCAGTTCCCTTTGGTTCATGAAGGATATTCCCTGATGAAAAGCTATTAGGCTATAGTGGTGAAGCCATGCATAAGTCTACAATCTCCTAATAGTCTTGCTCTCTATAAATGCTAACAAGTACCATTCATTCATTCTCCTAATAGTCTTGCTCTCTGTAAATGCTAACAAGTACCATTCATTCATACATATCTGCTTAACTAACATACAGAGCAAAAATCTAATTTCAGAAAAGAGAGGACCATTTCCTCTAGTGAGAGAATTATCCTGAGATTTTCACTTTGACTGATTTGGCCTTGAAAAAAATCGATTACACTGCCTTCTCTTCTCTAGAGTCGAAATTTTCTAAGGCTATCGATGATTCCATAGACAGTCCATCGGGTGTCTTCAATCTCTCTTAAAAACTAGGTATGAAATAATACCAGCTATATGCTTATGGAAAATCGTATTCACAACTCTGACTTGTCTTCAGATTCACTATCGCTAACTGAACTTTGTGTTTCGATAGGAGCTACTACCCGTTCTTGCGTATCAACTTCTTCACCTAAGATTTTTGCAGTGAAGCTTCTTGCTTCAAAGTCAAGATCTGGCCACTCTGCAACAATTCTTCTAGCACCCTTTGAAAATATAAGAAAAATGAACAAATTGATGGGACATAAATCAGTAATCATAACCATGGTTCATGTTGTGGAGGGTTTGTAGCAGGATGCTCAGAAATTCATATTTACCTGCAGCTTGGGCTCCTTCGTCATGGGGTTGTTGCAGAGATCAATGGTTTTTGCCTTTGATTTTGTGGCATTACCACACCAAGACTCGCACCATAGCCATTCTTGGGGTAGTGAGAAGATAGGCACCGTCTGCTGAGCATAGTTTGGAAGATCCTGAATAGAAATGGATTTGGTAAACAAAAGTGGAAGTCTGTGGAAGGACTTTTTGTTTCCTTTAATTCACAGAACATGCAGGGGAATGAGATTCCACGATTGATAATAAACATTAGTCAGCTCATTTTTCAAATCAAAATCATTAAAAAAGGCACTCAACCAAAGAACAGTTCTACATTCGATGAATGGCTCCTGTTTTACGTAGGGCTGAAAATGAGCCGAGCCGCTCGCAAGAGGCTCGAAACTCGTCTCGAAAAAAGCTCGTCCAAGCTACGAGCTTGAGCTTTTTTCAAATCGTTTTGTTAACGAGCCAAGCCCAAGCTACCAACAGCTCAGCTCGGATGAGCTCACGAGTCGTATGATAGGCTGTGGTAAATATGCTATGATGCACAGACACGGACACCGAAACCGACACCGGGACACGGGAATTCTAAAAAAATGGGGACACGGACACGGCGGGGGACACGCCACGTGTATATTTATTTATATATATAAATAAATAAATAAATAAATATAGTTTAACACTCAGAAATTTTTAAAAAATTATAATTTGGATAAATAAATAATGATAGTTTAACACTCAGAAATTTAAAAAAAATTATAATTTGGCCCCAAATTTTTTTAAAAAAATTACAGTTTGACCCCCAATTTTTTTTAAAAAATTGCAGTTTGGCCCCCAAATTTTTTTTTAAAATTACAGTTTGGCCCCTGCCGTGTCCCCATCGGTGTCCCGCCGTGTCCCCCTCGAAATTTAATATTAAAATATGGGACACGCCCGTACGTATCTCCGAGGTGTCCCGCCGTGTCCCCGTGTCCTGACACTGCGATTCGTCGACCTCTAGAGGTGTCGGTGCTTCATAGTAAATATGTCAAACTAGTAATGTTTCGAGTTTGTGAACTTTCTGACTCAATAACCATCTGCCATGTGTTGAATCTGGGCACCCACATATTTGATTCAAAAAAGACAAGTGGAAGGCTTTATAACAAAAGCAATGGGTGGTAATTCTTTTCCCATTCGACGTGGGGGACAAATCACGGGCAGTGAAGGCAAAGGTAAGGTTTCCCAGCAAAGTTTTACCTTAGTCCCACATCAGAAAGTTCACAACTTGTCCACAAAAGAGAATCCTATATAAAGAGAGGACCCAGCCTCTTCATCTCACACGTGACATCGCACGAAATCGAGCTCTAATGAGCGGAGCCTGAGCCATGATGAAAACCTGCAAGCCAAGCTCAAGCCTAATTTCTTCAGCTTGTTTTGAGCTCGAGCTGACCCTTTCTACGGCGAGCCGAGCCTGCGCAAACCAAAGCTTGACTCGACTCGGCTCGTTTATAATCCTAGTTGTACATGTTTTTGCATAGTATTTAGAACGACTCGTCATCAAAGCTGTTGGAGTTTGTCCCAAATCAGTTAATTATCTCCTCCAAAACTAGTATATGAGCCCGGGCGGCCTCTCCATCCATTCCCAATTGGTATTGAGTTGGATGCTTTAACATGGTATTAGAGCTAGGGTTTCAGAGAATTTGTTCCCCCTTGTTTGTGCCATAATTGGACCGTTGTTTGTTTACCTCTCCACATGCGAGTTAGGGGTTGCACGTGCGGGAGAGTGTTGGAGTTGTCCCACATCAGTTAATTATCTCCTCCAAACTAGTATATGAGCCTGGGCAGCCTATCCACCATCGCCAATTGGTATTGAGTTGGATGCTTTAACAAAAGCATTTAAAACGAGTTCAGTTTTTGCATGTATAGAATCAACTCAGAGAAGATGTTATTCTGGAGTTCATTGGCAAAACAATTCAAGCAAGAAGAAAGAAAACCAAGTATCATTATGGTGAAGGCCCCTCTTCTGAAACAAAAATCAATTTGCTGGAAGAACTAGGCATTAAAAGGAAAGATAAACATCAACTGCTCACTTGTAAAGGAATCCAGATGCATGGTGTAGTGGCCCCGGAAATGGGGTTCGAACCATTCCCGAGCCAGGTACCACCGAACACGTCCACATCACGGAATGTAGCTCTGTCCCGTATTCTAGTGCCTTGAGGTCCCGTTATCTTATCGCTCGGTTACGCTGGGCTGCACCAGGCTCCTAATGTCCAAGCGATTTGGAAGCGAAGTCTTGTCCTCGTGCACCTGAGCCCCTCGGTCATGTATGTCATTGTGACGTAGGCCGAGGTGGTTACAACACGTGGTCATCATTGCCGCCAGCTCAGGCCATGTGCTCAGTAATTGCCTTATCCGGTGCGTCATATACGACGTCACCCGAGGCGGTTACCTGAGTGTATACTTCACATGCTTACTTGGTGGCCAAGTAAGGTGAGGTCTATAAAAGGAAAGGGAAGATAACCTAGAGAGGTACGTCGTTTCTCCCTAACCCTAGACCTACCTTCTCCTTCCTAGTTCTAACTCGATTGTCGGAGGGTCACTGGCTGCCACAAGCCCTAGTGACTTGTTGCAGGTCGGGCGGAGGGCAAGCAGAGCTAGGCGGAGGGAGCCAGAAACCAGTCCAGACCTACAGATCCTCAAACCTAACCCCACACATCGTAAGTAGGACAACAAGAATTGCAGGATGAAAAATACCATAGGTGAAAATAAACACATGGAACATTGTTGGAGTAAGAGCTGCAATCTTTAACGTGATACTTGCCTGATCTAGATTGGAAAGACTGTTAGGATCCTTGCTAAGGTTTTCATAGAAAACTCTCAGGTTATCTCCAGCCGCAGTTTCCCGGAATTTAACCAAATCCACAACATATAATGCACTGCAAGTCATGTAATACAAATTAAATTGCAGCCCATGCACAAGGAAAAAAAAATACAATCAGTAATTCTACGATGAAAGCACGTCCCTACCTTATATGATACGGCCTTCCTCTTAAATGTTCGTTCCAAAAACCCTATTCAACAGAAGCCACAGGAATTTAAGCAGGAGTCGCACAAAATCTTCAGTAATAGGTAACTTAAACAGCAAGTCAGCACTTCGTGGCTAAGTTGTTATTTGTTGCAGCTTAAATCATGGTAAAAGCTGTTTTGCAACAGGGGAAGCAAAAAACATCAAAATGGAGCTTCCCGACTATCAGCTTTATTTCCCGCTTAAGTTGTTTTTGCCCCATAAGGGGAAGCAAAAGCGCACAAAAAATCTGACGGATTTTGAAAGAAAAATGTTAAAACTTGGACTAAGAAGCTGCAACAAACAAATCCTGGCCACACAAGGAATAATGAGAAGTAAAAACAAAAAAGGGAAACAAAAACAAAATTATCTACTTGTCTCCAAAATCGATAGCCATCCATGTCCTTATTATTGTCACAAAATGGAGTATAGGCCAGGGGTCGTCCTTTTATATCCATGTCATAGAGTTCTCCCATGTCTGCCCGGACAACCTGATCTGCATCAACAAATATAACCTGCAAAAGAAATGTCATACATGTAAATCTACAGACATGTATGAGAGGCAGGCAAACATTTGAAGATAAATGAGCAACAAAGCTGCAGTTTCATTTTATGCAGTTCGGAGACAAACCTTCTCTAAAGAAATAGGGAAAATAACATCAAGGAACAGAATTTTATATGCCCAGATGATTCTCTGCTTTTCTTTCTGTTTGTTTAACCATGTAGGCCATTTGTATGTAATCAATTCATATTCAAAACCATATTCTTGTGCCATATGAGGAATTACGTCCTGCATAAGAAGTCATGAACAAAAGATCATTTGCATATTAGACATCTAAGTATAGGGCCCCATGGGCTATCATTGTAAATCTAAAGTTCAGAACAACCACAGAAAAAGGGTGTATTAAAATAATAGAACCTTGAATTGAGGAGAGAGATAATTCTTTATGAACCAGAACTTTACTGGTCGACGAGTGTTCTTCAGAACACTAAGTATCATGATTTTCAGAAAACGTTCATATCTGCAGAAAAGAAAGAAAAGGAAAAGCCGTGTAAAAATGCGCAACCATATAGGTATGTGACTATAGAAAGCTATGAAGCCTATGATATAAGGCAACACCTAATGAAGTCGCTTAAGAAGAATGATTCCTTGAACGAGAGGGGAAAAAACTGCCAAATGGTCTCGGCCAAAAAAATTAAAAAAATCCATTTCATGACCTACAAAAAGGATAGATGCATATGCTAGCCAATCAACCAAAACTCAAAACCTCTTCACTAAAGTGGACATAATTCCGACATTCTACATCATTGCTAGTTGTTACCAATCCTTCCTTTGACCGAATAAAGCGCTATATCTGACTAGATCATGCCAAGCTCTTAAGATTAAAAAGGTAATGATTCTCTTACTCTTTTCCATTAGCACATACATAAGCAAAATCAAAGTGAATGAAATTCTTTAATGTAATTTCAAGAGACTCAAACTTGACAGAAAATAAACAAGATAAAGTTTAAGGTGTAATCAGTTCGATCAATCGATCGATCATCGATTGAGAGAGAGAGAGAAAGAGAGAGAGATGCAACCAATTCAAAAGATAGATTGATTAAGAGAGAGAAAATCCCTCAAAGGAATACAAAGAGTGTAAGCTCTAATATCTATTCTTTAAAATGATAATAAAAAAATAAAAAATAAAAAAATAAAAAAATAAAAAAAAAAAAAACAAAAAAAAAAAAACTACTCCCTCTATCCCAATTTGTTTGCTTGTCACGGGAATTATCCCAGTTTAGATTTTGGGTTGAAAAGTGTCTAGATTTTCAAAAATACCCATTTTGCTTGGTTTTGTGTTAACTTGGTATTTCCTTCAACTCAAAACTAAAGGGGTATAATTCGAACTTTACCCTTTTGGTGATTTTTAATTATGGAAAATTGCAAACAATTTGGGAAGCCCAAAAAGAAAGGAAACCTGAGCAAACAAAATGGAATGGAGGGAGTATAAATAAAATAAGAGACACCTATTTACCCTACTAACACTAAAGGATGCTAAATGACACAAATATCATCAATCCACTACATCAAACATATTCAACTCTACAGGATATTGATCTCCATATCCATCATTATTCTTGGACACTTGAACGAAATGCAAAAACATTTTAAAAAGATTATGTGAAAAAGATGTATTATCCTTAAGCCACCTTTCCAAGAATAACCTCAAGACAGAACAACAGAAAAAACAAATGAATGGAGAACGGGTAAAGAAACTTACAAGTGTCCAGAAGCTATTGAAAATATATTAATTCTTTTTCCACTTCGCAAGCCATTTGCATGCTCCTGAAGTTAGGTAAATATGCATTTAGAAGGGGGAGATAGTGGGAGGGGAGGAGGGGGAAGTCATTTAAAGTTGAACCACAGGAAGAGAAAATTCCCCACCGTAGTGCTCCCACTCTTCTTTGAAAACTCACTGCCACCAATAAAACCAGAAGCCCATTTTAATAAATTTGAGTTCCAGCCGTTCTGATTACCCTGTACAAGTATTCAAAAAATGGTTACATCTTGGAAATCATCTAGTAAGTCAATTGACTAATAACAAGTGCTCACCTTTTTCTTCCCATGCGAACTGTTCTCATCATTAGAAGGAGCAAGCAGTTTCTCATGCTCCTTTCCCTTTTTCTTTACCACTTCCAGGTGAACCAATTTACCCCGCAAATCATTTATGGTGATACGTTTTGAGGAATGCAGGCCCTGATTTCCATCACCATCTTCTTTCATATCATAGAGCGCAGAACTTTTACCTGGGGCAAGCTGCAGATACCAAACCCCAGGAGAAACTTTCATTTGCCAATAACCCAAATTGGCCATCACAATGGTATCAACCAAGTGTGGTGTACTTTCAGTTCCAAGGATCAGTTGAAGACCTCGGGGGGGTTCATGATCTTTCTCTGCACAATGACCTGTAATAATAGTTCATCAAGGAAATTGATTATGTAATCTATGGTTATTCTAAGACCACCACCATTCTATCTTCACTGGGCAGAGTCAAAAACTTCTTTCACGGGACAATTGTAATTCTTGCTTGCTTTCCTAATAGATTGCATATAATTGTTTCATTCTTTTACTGATTACCAAAGCAGCCCCAAACTTATGTGGTTGAATCAAAAAAATTACGGAAAAAATTCAAGGGACAAGGTAAAATACTTGAACTGAAGTCCAAAGATGAACTTATTGAATATTTTGAGGACAGTTTACCAACAATATCATAAATACTTAAATACACATGAAACAAAATTAGAAATGTACATATGTCGTAAAAATTAGACGCCATCATGCCAGCATCAAAAAGGGCTTTGTTCCAAAAGGTTTATGAATCTACCTGTAAGAACAAGAGCTTCAAGTTCGAACACTGCTTGCAGTGTCCTTTGCTCGCCAAGATTCTCAAGCAATATATTGTCCAGGTCATGACTGAAACATTTAAAACAAAAAACAAATAAACTAAAATACACTACAAACTAGAAACATATATGTGCGATTTCTAAAGTTTTGTAGAATAGAAATCAAGCTCAAATATTTGCTACAGATGCTTACACAGCAATAACAGGCTCAACAAGCCAAGGCTCAGGAACATCAAGATTCATGGTGAGGGTTTTGGACAATGGCATATTGGCAAAAAAGGCTTTGGGGCCATATACCGTGTAATCAGTACTGCTGAAGTCATCCTGCAATATCATGGCAAAACTGAGGCACCAAGTAAAGGACCTCAAATAAAGGAGGAGACAATAACTAAAATGCTTTTGTTTCACCATCGTCGGTACTACATATCTGTAGTAATTCTTCAGGGGAAGGTCAACCAGGGAACTCTGCCAGAAAAGCAGCCATATATTAGTTCATCGAAACACCTTTTGTCATCTACAATTCTAAATCAGCCCTTCTAGAGACACTTGAGATTGAACTTTTATAATATGGAAGGCAAAAGAAGCTAAGTGATCTAACATATCACAAAAGTATAGAAGAACAAAGCAGCCATGGTTGTTAGAGTCATGCCATTCACTATAAACTCTACAATTCCATATGAGTTTCAACCACTTCAATTCGAATCTTGCTTTGAATTAGAAATTAAGGGATACTTGTGATGCAATTTGTGATCCACTTCGGTTCCCTACGATTCATGCGTTACAGTAGGATTAGGTAAAATCCAGTCTTATCTATTTTTACTAGTGAATTGCATATAACAACATTGTTCTCTCCATCAAGAAAAAAAATGAAATTGACTTGGTTGATTGATATCTCGTATAATAGCTGAATAAAAAGCTACAGTTTAGTTGTATTGATATTGTTTTATTTTAAACAGTATGTATTCTTTTTTATGCATATGCGTTTATAAATCATCCAATAAAGTGCATCTTGCGATTCACTATTCGAGTTCCGATTTAACAGCAGAAAGCAACTAACAAGACCAATGCGCTCAAGAATAGTTGACATAAAGATCACAGTAATCTCATCCGAGCTGAACATAGAATACAGAGAATGTTCCATAATTCGTCATCAACCCACTATAATTTCCAAGATAAACAAAAGAACTCTAATCAAGTAGAACTCAGTAAAGCAGTTGATGCTTACTTGATTGCCGGATCTAGCCAACAAATTGATTCCCATAAAATCAATATTCATAAAGAGTACTACAACAGTTATCTCATGAAGCAACAATGCATCTATATTGAGTCATCAACCATCCAAGGGGGGTTGTGGGTGCAAGAATGCCATTTGGTACGAGTACGTTGGAGTGTCTCCAAGCGCAACATTTTAGACACTCACCTTTCACATCCGAACAGACATAATAGAATCAAATAGTAGCTGCAACCAAGTCAGCTTTACAAACTAAATTTTTTTTCCTCTTTCCTTGGCTATTTCTTTTTCCTTGTTTACAAGTCTTTACCTATCTTATTGTCAAGCAGAACGGATTGGAGATCCCAGTTTACCATTCACGTGGACTGAAAGGAACATATAACAGGAGACAATCAATCTGCCAAAGAGTTTCACTCTTCATTTTCGCATGACGTCAACCATTAAGAATGAAGCAAATTCAAGCACCTCATTAAGAAATCACACACGTAAACCAGACCAACCATGTGTACCAAACATTCATTCAAACTCAAATCCTCTATTTTGGAACCCACCCAATAAATCCTCATGTCTTTCCTACTTGTCTTCAGAACCCATGAACAAAAGTTACACAGAAGGAATCATTCTTTAACACATTGAAGACAAGAATTAGCCTTATCATGAATCAGAATGAATTAGCTTATGAGGCTTAAAACAGTTTGCAAGAAATAAATAGAAATTGTTTTCAATAGTTTACCAAGTCAGATTGTTTCAAATAGTTTACACTACAGGAATTGTTTGGAAGGTTCATGTGTAATTTAAGAAAAAGGACATCAACCACTCTTGCTGTACCGCATAAAGATAATGGAGATCAGAGTTTAAAGTGGAGCACAGCTCACTTGAATATCTCCTGCCACCCTCGAATGATAAGGACCATAAGGTACAGGGTTTGTGTCCCGGTTAGGTGATGGCTGTGTATCTCCCACTTTTATTACAGAAAATAAAGGGTGGAGAATAAGAAATAAGAACGTAAAAGAGAGAGAGAGAGAGAGAGAGATTTAACATCGTCAAACGAAAATATGCAAGAACACAAATAATCACAGACGCTCTTCTTGATCACCTAACTATTTGAAGTTTCAAAAATATTATACAGCATATAGAAACTCAAATAATCTGTCATTTGTTATTTTCAGTGAGTTCATAGCTTCACAGTGCAAGAAGTAGACAGGCTTAGTCATAGGTTTTCAATATTTACTAACGAGGACCAACTTACCAGTGGATTAAGTACAAGCCGCATGCTTGGCTGAACGGATTTCCACAAAATTTTAAGAAGCGAAGACAACTTCTGACCAGAAGGGCTCAAAGGGTCAATGACAGCATCAATATGAATGCTACTATTTTCATTCTCAAGAATAACTGCACTGCACGCAACCAACAACAATTAAAGGAAATCAATTTCAGGGAACTGTAAATTCTGGGCCCCAAATGACTAAGAAACATGCATCCAAGTGATAAGAGAACTTGATGAAACAGCGAGGGAAGCCTCAAAGGACACCATTGACTGACAGGACATGCAAATAAATGATACTCAGAGTAAAATTTGTTCCACCTGTTAAGTTACTAGTAGTCCCAAAAACTTAAGCTATTAGGAAATGGGCCACCAATGTATATCAAGCTATCTAACATCCTCCCTCAAGTGCAACCCTGTCTTGCATGTGGAGATGCAAATATTCATACATATCGCAAAAGAATGCAAAGGAAACATAGTACAGACAGGGAACAAATGCGAATATAAAGACTTGAACCCATGTCTCCTGCAACCTGAGCTCTGATACCATGTTAAGTTACTAGTAGTCCCCACAGCTTAAGCTGTTAGGAAATGGGCCCAACAGTGTATATCAAGCTATCTAACACCAATATTCCAGTTAAAATCAACAAACAACGTTGTGTTTGGTTGGGAGTTTAGTTTAGTTTAGTTTTGGTAGTAGGTGGAGAGAGAAATAGAGTAATGATTGAAAATAGGGGTAATGATTGGAGAGAGATAGAGAGAGATGAGAAAGTAATAATTGAAAAAATAGAGTAATGATTGGAGAAAGAAGTAGGGTAATGATTAAAAACTAAACTAAAAGGTTAACCGAACAAAGCCCAAGCCATTATGCTCCCTCATGTTCAGCAACTTAACAAGGTCACCAAGACAAAACATAGAGAAAAGCTAAAAAGAGCAATGCTAGATGTGAGAACGCAACAAAATACATTTTCTGCTGCTGCTTTTTTTGGGTACTTCGGATTATTCTTTTTCTGCTGTTTTGCCAGAAAGTAATCATTACCCAAAAAAAAATGTCATGATTCCAACTCATTATCAACGAAACCATACCCAATACAATGCAAAGTAAACTTGCATTTGGATTAGCTTTGGTGTACTTCTGAGTCAAAACCAATATCAGCATGATATTTGAGAAGCTCAAATATGTTTAAGAGATGAGAAAAGGCTGAAAACCCAAGATGCCAACAATGGCAGCCTTTGCCTAATGGAAGCTTTTAAGGAAAATGCTTAAAATGGCACATTGGGCTGTTGGGCTGTAGTTAAGATTGAAAAAGTGCATTTGATAGATGTGAAAAATGTATACGAGTTATGTAAAAGTGTACTTAAATGCCCAAAATGGGCAAAAGAGGAGTGTTTTGGCATTTTTTGTCTCATTGACAGCAGGACCCAATTTTCAACATGGAAACTACAATAAGACATGGTATTGGTCAGCCTAGCACGAAAGAGGAAAATGGGGAAAAGGTCCAGATACCTCAATAAAACTAATTACCAACTGAACATCTTAATCGAAATTCTGATCTATTGTGCAGATATAAACACCCAGACGAAATATCTCATCCTCGGGTCATGTGTAAAACCAAATTAACTTCTTTCACAAACATTGTAGCTAGCCTTAATTCTTCATCAGCCACCTTTCCTTTTTTAACAAGACTTCTCCACATATTGACCTTTTCATCCAAATAAAAAACATATTCATTTTATTGAGGAACAAGTCCAGGACATCATTGAGTGTGTTTTTTTTTTTTTTTTGGCTTAGAAAACTTTAGTTTGTACGAACCTTGGTTTAGAGGATAAGTAGTTCACACTCAATGTCTGAAAGGAAAATATGAAGTATAAACTGCAGTCCTCAAATCAAGGTGCCCCTGTTGCATGGGGTCACGTTAGACGGGACAGATTACAATTTACAAAACAGGCTAAGCTAGGAATATATTGGGAACAGAAATTGGTCAACTAATCAGGCTAATAAGCTTGAGGTAAGCAATGAAAAATGACAAGCTAGTAAATGTTTGTTTCTCTAGACACTTTCACAACCTATATAAACATTCTAAGAATTGGTGTATTGCTTCAACATTTCTTATAGTATGTTCTTACTTATATCTCCTCAAAACACATCAGCATTTTAACTATATGACAGAACAAAAGCAGTTTAGGATGAGATAGGATCAAGAAAATTTATACTGCCTTTGTCCCTATCCTAGTAACAACTAACAAACTTCTGAAGAAGGGACGAAAACAGTTAAAATTAACGTAAACAATAACCTACTTATCAAGAAGAAGAACCAATGATGTACAGGAAACTGCCCTGAAGTCTAAAATAAAATAGTCCGCACCTGTATTCTGCATTCAAAATCTCAAAATGAGCACTTTCAGAACTTCGATCCCTCGTAGCAATTGAAGACGAGACGGACATAATTATGTCACTGATGAATTTGCTGCAAGCAGCAAACGCGCAAACAAAGAAAACAAGAAAACCATCATCCTATGTATGTAACAAGTGAATTTGCTGCAAGCAGCAAATGTGCAAACCAAGAAAACCATCATCCTATGTATGTAACAAGAAAGAGAGTAGTGAAAAATGCATAACAAAGACAACATGTCAAACATGGTACTCACAAGTACAATACAAACTAGATTGCGAAGAAAGATTGTTGCCAGGCAAGTATTCCCTATAAAATAACATCACAAGAAGCTAATATGACACACCAAATACTACAGACACAAAAATATTAGCTGTCAAACAAAATGACAGACAAAGGTGTGCAAGGGAATGATGATGAACTCCATCATGAGAAAGGGCAATATAGCTACATACCAGACAAAAGTGTTTGTCACTCCAGCATAGATACATACCAGAGGTGTATGTATGCTGCATGCACACATTACCTGTGAATGTGTGTCACAGAGAGAGAGAGAGAGAGAGAGAGAGACACTACCTATTGAACAATCTATAAATTCTCAGGTCGTTCATTCCCTACAACACTCCAGTATAGATACAAACCAGAGTGTATGTATGTTGCATGCACACATTACCTGTGTATGTGCGTCGGAGACGAGAGAGAGAGAGAGACTACATATTGAACAATCTATTAATTCTCAGGTCGTTCATTCCCAACCTCTTTGTGGTGCAGTACTTTCTCCAGACGAACCTTGGATAGAATGGTGACTAGGTTGATGTATCTTGGGCGTGGTTGAGCCCTGCACAAGTAGCACCCGCGTTAGTGCCCAAGCCCGGATCGTGGGGAGTCCGGGATAGGCACTCCGACGGTCAAGTAAGTAGAAGGAAGTAGAGTTTGAGTAGCGTTTAGGGTTTCAGAGGGGAAGAGTTCATTACCTTAATCTCAAGGGGGGCTACTCCTTTATAGGCAAAGGGAAACGTGAAGACCAACCCACGTGTACGCATCACGCGCTCAATGATTGGCTCGTCAGTCGTGGCCAAATCAGGTCCGCAGTCTAAGGCCTGACATGATCTCCACAATCCGTTCGTGTAATTAGGGAAACAATGCCATGCCACCTGTCACACCTACTCAACTCTACCTGACTTCCTCTCCAAGTCAGGAAGAAGGGGTGGCTCGGTGGCTGACGGTTCTGCCGGTCGATATAGCCCGCCTGTACTTGGTGTTCAGACTTCTGTAGAGTTACCATTTGGTCCGGCGGGATGCCGCCGATCAGGATCATAACCAATTATCCCGTATCTAGGTTCATGGTTCCTCGGTTGGTGAACGATCTTGGTCCGGCGGTAATGGTCCGGCAGAGGGATTGTGAACACTGTGCATCGCCGGTCCCCACAATCTAGGGATGGCATTCGGGGCATTCGGGGCGGAAATTGGGTTTTCCGTCCCCGATCCCCGAACCCGAAGTTCCGCCCAT
>JAOTQK010000020.1:11705039-11724194 GCA_025642025.1 Rhododendron ferrugineum
CCGTACCCACGGGGAATATTTCGGTTATGGTTCGGGGATAATTTCGGTTATCGGTTCGGGTACCCATCGGTTCGGTTTGAATTGCCATCCCTACCACAATCCCTTAAGTCCACGGGTCTGACTAGCCAATATGACGCGGTCACCGTATGGGTGCCTCCACCGAGCCATGCCTGCCACAATAGCCAAATCAGGTCCGCAGTCTCCACCGAGCCATGCCTGCCACAATAGCCCCTCAACTTCTTCCACCCTTGGACTAGGATGGGAGGAGTTGACCAGTGGTTCCTCTAGGCCATCTTGGTATGTCTTAGCCGAACCAATCTTTTCCTGAGGAACGTCGTGGTAGGTACGCCGAATTATATCCGTCGGGCCATCACGAGAAACGTAGAGGCGTTTTGAATCCGGAGTCATGATGATATTCGCTAGGCGGCGTAGGATGCCAAGTGGTGAAAGGGGGAGCGCCGCAGGTACAGATCAACGCAGGCTTTCCACGTGGCGATCTGAGAGTGAATGGGGTCACGTTGCTTTGGTTCCGGTGCACGACCCCTAGGTTTCCCCCCCCCCCTACTATATAAGGGAAGGGGTCAGGAGAGAGCACACTTTTGCTTTCTCGCTCTCTTGCTCTGCAACTGTACTTGCTTCCATCGCTCTTGTTCGAGTTTTCTATTGCACCACCGCTCTCCGTCGTCCAGCTTCATCTGTTTCAGATAAAACTTCGATCTCTTCGCTTCTTCGTTTAACGCTTGCCACAACACTCACCACGCTAAATGGAATTAAATGGCACCCTTTTTTGCACAAAAACTCGAACTCTTTTTCTTCCGACGAGTTTCTATGGCCTCCTTTGGCCATGGTCCACCACTTGGACCGCCAACGATGGCGGTCCTTACTCGTATTCCAGCGGTGGATCTTCGACCCTTGCCACGATCTGGCGTATAAGGCCCTGGTGAGGACTCGTGTTCCTCCGCCGAGGAGGATCTTACTGAATAACCCCCGGCGGAGGCCATAGGCACTCCACTGGAGGCACGCCAATAGGGGTGAAACCATGCTGAAGTAGGGTTTGTGACTTTCTTCATTCTCCCCTTTTTGTTTAGGTCTTCAGCATGGTGGATTATCCCAGCTCCTGCTTGCCGAGGGTAGACCCGGATGCATATCCGAATCTCCAGGAGACCATCCAGAACCTTGGCAGAGGTTACCGGATGGGTCGCGTGAGTTTCGACGAATGCTCAAGCAACTTTGCTCGGCAAACCGAGCAGCCTGTCATCCCCGGCATCCACATTCCGCTCCAAGTGGATGACAGGGCTTCCAGAGATATCCTCTATGGCCGGGGCGATTCTCCAGATGAACCCGCCGAGCCGATCCCACATGGCTCCGAGCCAAACGAGGAGGATCATGCCGAGCACGCGGCAGCTGGAGCCCAAGCTAGCAAATCTACGTCGGCGGGGGCACCGCCGAACGCGCCCGATGCGGGAGGGGCAGGGACTCTGAAACGGCCGCCGAGGGATGTCTATCTCATTCCTCCCTTGCCAACCACCCTCAAACCAATGCCGTAAAGCCACCTCTATGGTGACAGCCCAGGGGGCTTCACAAAGGAGTCCCGGGAGAAGTACGAGATCCCGGATGACGTTCAGGTGGAGAGGGTGACAGGCGATAGGATCACGTTCGGTGCTGATTTCGTCATCCTCCCGCTTTGTGCCATCACCGAGGGAGGGGTAAGGTTCCCGATGAGCCCCTTCCTCCGATACTTCCTGGAGTCGTAAACCTCGCACCGATCCAGGTCTCGGTGAACACCCGGCGCATCTTGAGCTCGGCAATGAACTTTCACCTTGGGTGAATTGATGCTGATGTATGTGGTATCAAGGAACCCAGCGTACGACAAATACTACCTGACCACTCAGCAATATTTCGATCACCTGGTGGACCGCCTATACGACACCGAGAAATGGGGAAACGTATTGGTGAGGGTGTATGGGAACTTTGAATGGGGCCCAATCAACCCCCTTCTTGACTTCCCCTTCCCCACCAAGTCCGGCACGAGAGTAGAGAGGCCCTATGGCATTCCTCGAGTGCGAGGGTTCCCCGGGTACGGGGACGCCCCTAGTATCGCTTATATCTTGTCTTCGTGCTTTCATACTTAATAAACATTGCACCGTACTAACACTTTCTTCTACGTGCAGATTGCTCTGCAGCGAACATGGGACACCTCATCACCGGCAAGTGGGCTAACTTAATTGCTCTCCTTCGGTGTGCCGACCGAGACGCTCCAACCTTTCTCGGCTACGAACCAACCTACCACAGCTTCGCTCACCGCAAGAACAAGAGCAAGTTGGCAAGGAAAGCTGTGGATCTAGCCAGTGTCGCTGGGCAAGCGCTCCGGGATCAATACATCGCCCAAGACCTCTCCACCTCCAACCTGCCAAACACTGAACATGAGCAGCCGGAGCAGCAAGTCTAGCCTCCTGCCACTGTCAACACCCAACCGCCCCGCTCCAACCGCCCCGCTCCAACCGCCCGAAGACTAGATAGCTCAACCGGCGAGGGGGCTGATCGAAGGGCCGAGAAGAGGGCCAAGATCGCTGAGGAAGACTTGGAGATCGTCGGGGCTAGCCACGCCGCAACTGATGTCACCGAGCCAACTGAGTCCCCAGCCTTCTTTGCACCGGACTTCGAATTCCCGAATGGGCATGTGATCACCGCCGACGACAGCTTGGCGGATAACCCGCTCCTGGCCATGACCCTTCTCAAGGGAGTGGCCCTCCCCAAAGACATGGAAAATCTGCAAGGGGGGAGGGTCCCCCAACATGGCCGAGTTGTGCCTCCTTATCACAAAGGTATATCTCACTTCATTACTTCAGAATTTCCTGTCCAAATGCTCACCCTTTATCCTATTACAGGCCGGGCAGTGTGCCATCCGGGCCTACAGCGATGCGGACTTCCTCCTCAAGACCAGAAAATCGCTCAGGGGGAGCTCAAGGTCAGGAGGGAAGAGGCGCAGACGGCCGCCGCGGAGGTCGAGAAGCTGGAGGGGAAGGTTGCCGAGGCTGCGGTCATGCTAGAGGAGAGGGACCGGTTGCTGATCGAGGTCCAGGACCTCAAGGCCTAGCGAGACCGGCTGCTGGAAGAAAAGAAGCGTTCGGAGGAGGATCAGCCGAAGCTGCTGGAGGAAGCCGGTGACGTTGGTTACAATGAGGCCGGGGAGCACTACAAGAGGCAGGTAGAAGGCCGGGTAAAAAATGCCTTCAAGGAGGGGGAGTTGAGGGGAATTGAGGAGACCCAAAACAGCTCCTTCCTCCTTGGGTACCAAGTAGGGCTTGACTACGCCGAGGTATCCCAGGTTGATCACCGAAGGGAACCTCCAGTGGTACCCCCGGTGCAACTGCTAAGCCACCTGCTTCCCGCCGAGCATCCAGATCTCTCCGCCGATGCTTAGATTTTTTTTGTATTTCCCTCTTTTTGTAAAGCATCCGTCCACATTCTCGGAGCATACGGAAGATGGGTTCTCCGAAATAGGTGGTGATGGCAAGATGGTCCCGTCCATTGCTCGACGGTCGGTCCCACGTCTTGCCGCCTCCCCTATTTCCGCCAACTCCGATGCCCTTCTTCTTGGCAACGGTGTTGACTTGCTTCTTCACTTCCTTCGCCGCCGGTTTAGTCCAGTCGACAACCTCTGCAACACCAGAGCCCCCGATATATTCCTCAAGCTCGATATAACGGGCAACGGTGTGCATAGATCCGACATGTCGCTCGGCGGCCGGAGCAGCAACTCCTTAGAGAGGTCAGAAGTTCGATCAAGACCGCATTTGAAAGAGGTGGCGGCAGTCTTTTGATCACAACTTTCAACCAGGTTGTAGACATTGTAGAAGCGGTCCGAGTATTCCTTCAACGACTCGCCGACCTTCCGCCTTAAATCCGTTAGTGCCTCAATGGTCTTCGGCCGCCGATTGCTCACGACAAACCGAGACGTGAAAGAGCGCTCCAACTGGCCGAAGCTGTTGATTGACCCAGACTTGAGTTGTGTATACCACAGCATGGCGGCGCCCAGCATACTCAAGGAGAATGTTCGGCACATCATTGTTTCACTAAGTCCGCAGAGTGCAGCCATTGACCTGAACTGCTGCACATGGGTCGGAGCATCCAACTTTGGATTGTAAGTGTTGAACTTTGGGAGCTTGAAGTTGGAAGGAGGGACCTCTTCCGTTATGGCCTTAGAAAAAGGCGACCCTATCTTCTCGGCAATGGTTTCAGCCGTGTCCCGAGAGTTCAGCGCAATGACTGCCAAGGGTGCAACGTACATCTCATGGACAGCGTCCCTTGAACGTTTGTTCGAAAGCGGAACTCAGGGTCCTCAACCGCCGACACTCGGCTCAGGTGAGTGCCGCTTCTTGGACCCTAATGTTGCCTTCACATATTCTTTCCCGGCGGGGGGGGGGAACCATGTGCTGTGTCACCCGGTAGGTGGTCCTCTCACCGGTCCGAGTGTTTATAAGGCTCCACTGCCGGTACTAACTTCGCACCTCTCCTCAGGGAGGAGCCCCTGGCTGTCCTCGTGCGCTTGGGACGGTCCCGCTGAATGCCTCAGCAAGTGCTATTGGGAATGATGTGCAGAATGCTCCAGCAAACGCCGTTGGGGATGGCGTGCGGAGTGCCCCGGCGAACGCCGTTGGGAATGGCGAGCGGAGTGCCCCTACGAACGCTATCGAGAGTGGGTGGCCACTCCCTTCCCACGGTCTTCCTGTTACCGGTCCACAGACCTGACTGTGTAACGATCATCCCGGCAGTCATGAGATCAAGCGGGATGGTCGTGGGAATTTCCTGCAACATTCCTCCCGTTGCCGGTCCGATGAGCCACCCCATTCGTTGTTCACCCACCCTGAGGTCCCCTCGTGCGAGTGCTCGAGTCCGTGGTGCTTGTCTCTGGAAGTAGTGTTCAGCGAGCATGGCCATCGCCGGACGGTCCGTTGTGAAAAGCCGCTCGGTGTCTGGACTCTAGATGAATGCGTCCACTAGCATCTAGGCGACACAGTGAGCCGAGCTGTGTGAAGGCAGAAGCCCTAGCAACGTCGGCCGTTTGGGACGAATGGACTACATTCCTCCTTCGACGCCGTTCCCCAGATCGAGAGACGAGAGGGGCCCCCTGGTGTGCTTGAAGCTCTTGTACCTGCGTCCTTAGTCGCAGTAACTCCTCTGCCATACTCACCGGGAGCTTTGGCAGAGGAGGTGGAATTGGGTAAAGGCTGGCCGCCGAGCGATTGACCCCGTTGATATGAAACGAAGCCGTTTATGCAACAAGGTTACTCGTCCCAGCGACGGTTGAACCCACCATTACGTAACCATCGGGTCCCCTAGCAGGGGTGCCCACGGGCCCTAGATCCGCCCGTAGTTGCTGAGGAGGCTTGGTGAGCCTAGGGGTTTGGAACGAAGTGCGCGAGACCAAGGAGTCATCCATCTGCGCCAGTCATCTTTAAACGAGGCAAGGAGAGGAAGAGAGAAAGGGTGTGAGGAGAAAGTGTTCCACCACAAGATCTGAGTTCAAAAGTTTTCCCCAACAGAGTCTCCAATTGTGGTGCAGTACTTTCTCCAAACGAACCTTGGATAGAATGGTGGCTAGGTTGATGTATCTTGGGCGTGGTTGAGCCCTGCACAAGTAGCACCCGCGTTAGTGCCCAAGCCCGGATCGTGGGGAGTCCGGGATAGGCACTCCAACGGTCAAGTAAGTAGAAGGAAGTAGAGTTTGAGTAGCGTTTAGGGTTTCAGAGGGGAAGAGTTCACTACCTTAATCTCAAGGGGGACTACTCCTTTTATAGGCAAAGGGAAACGTGAAGACCAACCCACATGTACTCATCACGCGCTCAATGATTGGCTCATCAATCGTGACGCCAAATCAGGTCCGCAGTCTAAGGCCTGACATGATCTCCACGATCCATTCGTGAATTAGGGAAACGATGCCATGCCACCTGTCACACCTACTCGACTCTACCTGACTTCCTCTCCAAGTCAGGAAACAGGGGTGGCTCGGTGGCTGACGGTTCTGCCGATCGATATAGCCCGGCTGTACTTGGTGTTTGGACTTCTGTAGAGTTACCATTTGGTCCGGCGGGATGCCGCCGATCAGGGGATCATAACCAATTATCCCGTATCCAGGTTCATGGTTCCTCGGTTGGTGAACAATCTTGGTCAGGCAGAGGGATTGTGAACACTGTGCATCGTCGGTCCTCACAATCCCTTAAGTCCACGGGTCCGCAGTCACCATACGGGTGCCTCCGCTGAGCCATGCTCGCCACACTCTTAGACTTGAATTCAACCACGTAACTGCTATATGCCGTTCACAAGGCCCTCCAGTAGAGTTTTCTTTTCTTTTCTTTTTTTAGGTAAATTATGGAAGAGCATCAAAGGGGATGGAACCCATGTACAAGAGGGACATTGAGCCTGTACACACAAGTCCCATAACAGGGAAAGGCTAAATAGCTATGAAGCACCGGCTCTCCAAAAGGGCGTCGTGTCTACGTATTGGACACAGGGACACGGTGGGGACACGTTGGAATAATTTTTATTATTTGTTGATACAGGACACGCCGGGGACACAGATGGGGACACGGTTGGAGGGTCAACATGTAATATTTTTAATTTTGGGGGGTTAAATATGAAATTATTCAAAATATTTGGGTTAATCTATAATTATGCCTTCGAAAGAAAATTATACAATTTGTGAAATTATTCATATACAATGGTTCATTAAAAAAAATATATTTATTTATTATTGATTTATACACGTGGCGTGTCTCCCGCCGTGTCCGTATCCCCATTTTTTTAGAATTGCCGTGTCCGTGCTACATAGCTAATAGGAGGGGAGGGGAAGCGACTACTACAAATCAACCATAATTGGAACTGGAAAATCAACATATTGATACACAGTAGGCAATATGGGCCCTGATTCCCAACTATAAAGAATATAACAAAAAAGGGACTTCAATTTATGTATGGAGTTTCCAGTTCCTCGGAAGGTCCTCCTATTACACTCTTTCCAAATCAACCACATCAAACTCAAAGTAGCTACAAGCAACCGTTCCTTTTCTTCCTTCCAACCCTTCCTCACCACCAACTATTAAGAAGCCCCGCCGCATCTCTTTGGAAGATCTAATGCATCTCGAAACAAGCCAATATCAAACTCAACAATGCATGTGCCACCTTGTAATGCATTAGATGATTGGCCATTCATTGTCACAGTTGCTTGTAAAACCGGTATCTTACTATTAGATTGTCACTCATCAAAACAACCTCACACGCGGTATTAACGTAAATAAATAAAATCAACCTTAGAAGGAGCTCCAACCGTTTACGTTCCTCTTCACATAAATTGCCTCCACTAAGACCAATGCCCCCAAAAATGAACAAGATGTTCCATTTCCCAGTCTCAAACAACCATCCTACCCTCCAAGCTAGTCCCAGAAAGGCGCGACTCCTTCACACCTAAAGTAATAAGAACCGTCGCCTCTCTATCCACAGCCAATCAGAAAATAGCTATGAAAGTGGCCTCCAAAGTCTCCTCTCTGCACCATGTACAACGCTAGAACTTGGTTCTCTAACCATACCCTATGTTACATAGATCCTTCAAAATGTATAAAATATCCATGAGACGCCGTACACTCGACACATGGATAAGGGTATTCATCTTCTCTGCTAGGGTTCGTTCAGGCTTGGGGGGGCGGCTCCTCCTCCCCCCAGGCTTCTCCCTTTCCACTCTCATCTCCTCCCCTCCCCCTAGAACCCTTCTCTTGCTTCGATCTGCTGCTGTCCCCATTTTGGATCGCCGGGCAGCCGTCGATGGCTGTTGTTGGACGTCACCGGGGTTGCTTAACGGCGGTGGCTGCCTGGTGGTCCTCTCCTTTTCTCCCGTCTTGGTTCCCCCTTCCTTTCTTGTTTCCGCCTTTCCCGATGTGTTTTCCTGCCGGCTTCCTTGTTGTCGTCGGTTGGCCTAACGGCGAAGGAGCCGTTGGAGGAGGTCGTGTTTCAAGTTGGTGGTGGGCTCATCTCGATGGCGATCAGATCTTCTCCGATGGGCCGTGGCCCTGTCCAGTTCTCTGGAGGCTGGTTTGGAGATGTGGTTCGGCGATGTGGAGGTCTGTGGTGTGGTGGGAGCTGCTGGTGGCTTTTGGGCGGCTGGGTCGGTGGTCGTTTGGAGGGGGGGCTGGCTGTTCAGATCTGGCGGTGAAGATCTGGTTGTGGGCAGTGGGGTGGTGGGTTTGGTGTAGTTAGATGTATTTTTAATTTTTGTTTTGCAGGTTTTCCTATATCAAAAACCGATCGGTAAAGATGGCGATTTTGATCGGTGGTGGTCCAGTCCGGCGGTGGTGGGGTGTATGCGGCTCCCATGGTTGTTTGCTTTGGTCGTCTTTTGTGTGCCGAAGTCCGGTCGGCGGCCTTCCGAGCTCTCAACCGAGCGTGGGGGTGGCATTCCGTCGCTCTGGAGCGTCGCTGTTGCTGATGAAGATTGTTTTGCAAGGGTATGTTTGGGTTAGCTGCAGTTGATGGCGGTGGTTGGCCCTCAGGCCCTGTCTGCTTCGGCTTTAACTGTCGTAGGCCGTTTCCCTCCGCCGGCCCAGGTTGATTTGGATGTTTGGGCTTTTTTGCTGTATTTGGGTGATGGGTTGTGCTCCAATGTCTTATCTTGTTTTTGACCTAGTAGACCCTTAGGTGCTTTGGGCTTTGCCCTTGCGGTGTATTGTCCAACTTTTTGTTGGATCCCCTTCCCTTTCCCCACTTTTTAATAAAATTTTATCTTTTGCCGATAAAAAAAAAAAAAAAAAGTCCAATGTCTGAAATCTTTAGTTGGACATTCACCTAGCACGCATGTTACTTAATTCGAATGCACCATGAACTATGCGTGGAACTCCTAATTATGCATCAAATGCCCTACGACCCTGTCTATCCAAGAAAAGAAACACAAGATTTGCAAGTTTTTTGAATATTTGGCACATCCCCGTGTTTCTTATATAGAAATGGGGGAATTGCATTTCAATGGAAAAAGGGGTTGGCACGTCCCCGTGTTTCTTATATAGAATGGGGGAATTGCATTTCAATGGAAAGAGGGGCAAACAAATGCAAAGTCAAGGAGAAGTTATTGGGAATCATCAAGTCATGGAAAGCCAAAAATAATTGCACATACATGCTATTTTAAAATTAGTCGAAAAAAATGCCCCTGTACCCAAACGACGTCGTTTGCCATTGTGATGTCCAAGTCATACTTTATTTTCTGGGAAAAGTATCCTTTGCTCCTTGAATCGAATAGTGTTGCACCTTATATGACATTTAATTGCATTTTGTATGGTATTGATTGCCCGCAATGAGGACAAGTTAGATGTCATGGTGATGTCTAAGTCAAACTTTACGTATAGGGAAATGGAAATATTGCTTCGTGAGGTTAACATTCTTGCACCTTTGGTCGAAAAAATTCCACTCTTAATGGAACTAAATTGCCCCCAATTCAAGACAAGTGGGTAGTGTGATGTCAAATCATACATTTTTTTTATTGGAAATGTATCCTTTGCTCCTTCAATCGGATAACGTTGCACCTTATATGACATTCTATTGCACTTTGTATGGAACGGATTGCCCCCAATGAGGACAAGTTGGATGCCATTGTGATGTCTAAATCAAACTTTACGTATTGGGAAATTGAAACATTGCTCCGTGAGTCAACATTCTTGCACCTTTGGTCGAGAAAATTTCACTCCTTACGGAACTAAATTGCAACCATTTCTGGACAAGTGGTGTAAGAACATACTTTATGTTTTTGGTAACATATCTTTTGCCCCTTCAATAGAACGACGTTGCACCTTATATGACATTATATTGCACTTTGTATAAACAGATTGGCCCCAATGAGGGAATTTTTAGGTTTTCACTTACAATAGGTATATTCGTCATTTAAGCAACCCGGTTCCATGTATGCACAATTAATGTTTTCCTTCCCATGCCAGGCACAATTTCATAAAAACCTCTTTGTTTGCCCCTCTTCCCAGTGAAATGCAATTCCCCTTATAGAAATTAGATGAATCCAACACTAAGACACAATACAACATAGGCCATCCACATTCCCTTTCTCTCAACAGAAAATACTATATCCGATGCTTTGTACAGATTTCCTCTAGTACAGTTTCTAGTCTACACCAAAATAGAATACCCCTCTAAACGCCTCCCTCTCCTATGCAGCCACATTTATGAGATCTGTGATTGAGAAATTGGACACTACTTTGCATTGCATAGATTGATCTCGAGTAGTAAATTTGGCAACAATAGTGTGAGAGGTGGCTAAGCTTCATTTCTGAGCCAGTTAAGGATGAAAAAAGGATGGTTGGTTCTACAATGTATGTATCAACTTAGTATTGGCTTGCACAACAACCTCCTGTGAAAGGTATGGCACCGCCACAGATAAAGCTGAACACATCAATCCTAGGAACTAAAGTGGATAACAAGAAAGAAATAGGATAACAAACGAAGTACAATCAACAAACCTTGTTAGCATGTCAGGATCAACGCCCTCCCATTTCACTTCTTCAATGACCTCCACAATGTGCCTAATTCTGTTCTTTAACTCCACAGACTCTAAAAGACGTAGATCATGACTCAAAAATGTGCCATTGTCAACGCGGATCACCTATCATATACCAAGCGTAATTTAAATGCAGAGAACACTACCTTATCAAAAAGAATATGTAGCGAACACTAGAATGTTCTGGGTCAATAACAAAGTGTACTTCCCAATACAAATAAGTACAATCAAACTATACTTCAACTCGTCAGAAGCAGCCCATACGAAGCTCACCCTTCCATTAGTAATGACTGCATTACTGCCAGATTCAAGGCCAAGTTGCCCGTATAAGAACTGTCCCACCTGCGACGTGTTTGGAAAGGTAAAGTTTAACATATAAATTTTCCATTCAATTGTCACTGGGTAAAATAAAATGGCATAGGAAATATGCAACTCTTCAAATGTGCAACTATTAAGAGAACTTGCAACACTTTAGCAAGGGAAAAGGTATTCTCAATGGTCGCAGGGAGTTGAAAAGGAAAAGAAAAAGGGTCTTCCCAGCAGAGCTTGTTGTTGGAACTAGAGAGCAATTCCATTACCTCCTTTTTTATAGCAGCTTCGACCTGGTCTTTGAACCAGAAATTTTGGTTAAAGCCACTTTGTCTAATCTGGTAGCAGAGTTAAGTTACAGGCAAGTATGAGTCGGAATTACATCCTTTTCTTTTTCATTAAAGTATTATCTTCTCTCTCTCTTTTTTGGTCAACTGAAGAGTAGGTTAGCAAGATACAGGCTTCCTGGCATTGTGGTATGTTTAAGTAGATGAAGCTTTACTGATTACACTTCAATGACTGAATAAATCACGAAAGCATACAACCGTAACATTCTTGATATTTCAAATGAACTAGGAAAAGAGAACACGATACGAAATACAGAGGAAGCTTAACACATCGGTGCTAGTGATTAATAGAGACCAATATCTATCAAAGAAAAATTGCAAAAGAGAAAATTGGTCAAGTTATAAGGATTAGAATGTAAGGTCCAGAAGCCCAAAGGATTCTTAGCGATATACCTTGTTCAAATGTTCTCTCAACTCGTCAACCGAAAGTTCTGAGAGAGCAGTTCTCAAGCACTTGGATGGTAAACCATTTGCATCGGCTAGATCACAGACCTTATCAATAAATGCTTGATTGCCTTCAGAAACTATGGAAGACGAAAGCTTGTATTCATGCTCATAAAATGCACACATTTTATCCAAAAAATCCAACACCTTTCTCTTATGACTGCATGATGCCACAAAAGCAAGCACCGAGTTACAGGACGTATACAAAGAAATAAATCTTTTGCCTTAAAGATTTAGATTGCCTGTAATGAAATTTATGACAAGTTTGGAATAGAATACCTATATGACGCTGCAGCAACTTCAGATGCCTTCACAAAAAGGAGACTAGGAAAACCCACATTTGGATCGGCATTAAACAGCATTCCTAAGCGAGCATTTTTAGAACCTTCTATCTGCAACACATAGTAATCACTAGTTAGTCAAGGAAAAAAGGAAATACCAAATCATTAGCATTATTGATGATGATATTAGTAACAGCAGAAATGTCAATCATCGTGGAAAGAAGTGTGACTCCTGAATACGAGATGAACATTGAGTATTTTGCTGTAAATTTATTACCAGGTACCGTATCCCTTCACGAAGCAAATTGATCCCCTTTTTTGATGTGACATCAATGACAAGAAGATGGGTCACAGGCTTCAAATCATCTACAGCTGCAAGAAAGATGATTTCAGGAAAAAGAAAACATCAGATTCAGCAAGTCTACAAAAGTTAAGATAGGAGGCCTGGGGCTTTAGCTCTAGTGCAGCTTACTTTCAGGAGAGTGCAAAAAACTGACATCATTTTGGATAAAATCGTTTCGAAGAATAGCTCTAGACAAAGAAACAAATTTCGGTTTCACCTTGCCATCCGCAATAATCTACAAAAGCAAAAATAGCATGAAGAGTTACCTAGTTAACAATGAAGTTGAAAAAACATTAGCATGCATTTCATAGAACATCCCGAATAAGTCTCCATATACACAATACCTGCGGATTATACCGAGGAACCCCACTTTCTGACAGAAATTTGTCCAGCACGTCAGTATGAGAATTTATATGGCCGTAGTAAACTTGTTCCTGTATTCTTGGGAGCTCATCATTCATGGCATTCATAAGAGCATCCTGATGGTTGTAAATCCCCCGGAAAGAAAAAATAATGTCACTGAAGAGATCAACTGTCAAGTGTCAAGGCTCATGATTTACATTTGCTTACACAAGGACGTTTAGTCAATGGAACACATAATAGATTCCTGGGTCAACAATAACAGAGAAAAAAAGCAGCCAGCCATACGGAATGTTACAGAAAATAATAACTGTGTTTGCCTCAAACCATCGTCGGTGTAGCTAAAGCCTAAATGTTTTTGTCCAAGTGTGTGTTAGATGACAAAAAGTGATTAAAGCGGGATGTGTCAAGGGATTGCTACTTTAGAGAACGAAAGGGCGCTCCACTATATATGTTGACCTGTGTGTTAGAAGTGTATAAAACTAACAATAAGACTAAAAACTACGATGGGTCTTTTCCGGGTCTCTTCTTCAACAAAAGGGCTCTTAAGACTTGAGAGAGCTAACTTATGACACTAAATGGGCTCTTAAGAGAGCTGATGGAGATACTCTTACATGACAACATCTGTCACTCTTCTGCTAATTGCCACAGCAGAACAGAAAGGAGCCAGCACAAACCTGTATCTCTACTATTAACACACAAAAAAATTCTAATATCAAGATCAAATGAAATTTTACCTCAGACGTGAAACGAGAAATGTAATATGCAAGGAAGACAGAATCAACAAGAGATTTAAGCAAGTGTACCTCAGTAGAATCAAGGACAAGACCATTCATCAAGAGGCAGCATTGCAGGTTAGCTAAACCCAGCTTAAAAGCAAACATGGAACTCTCTTGGGATAGTTCATTGAAAGTCAGCTCCTTTTCCAGTTTTAGTAAAGTATCTTGAGGTGGAGATTTAACCTTTGACCTACAAGAAAAACGTATGGATAGATTACAAGGAAAGAGAAACATAATGGATGTGAATCCATATATATTATCTAAAGTGGACAAGCACGAAGGACCCCTATCACTCTTAGAAACGCAAGCAAAATGATCAAAAATGGCAACCCAAAAATGCTTCGGGATCTGAACTGTAGCATCTCTCTCAGACTAGCAACAATTTAAAGGTCAATTTTTTCTATTTAAGAGAAAGAAAGGAAGAACACTTACAATAAAGTTTCAACAAATGCCCCTTCCACGTGGTGCATTTCAGGATCATCTTCGGGATCTGCTGACTCGGTCCGCAATCTGTTAATCTGCCATATACATACATAATTTTCATTATCATTCCCGATTGGGAAAAAGAAAACAATATAATCAATCTAGAGCAGTTTTGGGATGAAATTAACCCGGAAACACGTGGCATAGCTACAAAAAAGTGGAAAGGGAGTCTCAAGATTTTTCCTAAGTAGTCCCACATGCATCTTCAGATGTGCACAAGGTCTGATGTAGGACAGGATTTGAATGCAGCCAAGGATATGCTCAAACACGAAGAGAAGTGAATGTTTTGGGACTGTGAACAATAGAAAGAGAAGATGGCGTTTTAGGAAGATAGGTCTAAGCATCACACCTAGGGGCTCTTTAGCATCACACCAAAGAAAAGATTGCATCACACAATCTAGCTAATAGCTTGAAAGCTACTCAATTTTTACTATCACTCATAATGATTTGCCATAAGGCTTACAATCTTATCTATACCAATTTCAACTTGACTCTAGAACTTCCCAAAAATAAATAACTTTTAGACTCCCAAAGACATATTGAACAGTCTCTTTGACTGCATTAAAGACATGGAAAAATTTAATGACTCTTTGATCAACTAATTGACTCTTCGACTACATCTAACATTAATGACATGGAAAAACCAAATGACTCTTTGATCAACTAATTGACTGTAAAGACTTTGACTAGAATTTAAAGAGACATTTTGACTTGACTAGAACCAAAAGACACTTCTATGAGTCCAACCCATGTCTGACCAATATCCCAAGTTGGCCCTATTCATCCCACATGTGCCAAATTAAGGCTTGGGCCTTAGAGCCATCTAGTCCATAAGGCCATAACTTCCAACCATGTAAAATTACCGAATTCCCGTGACCTCTTTGTATGGACCGCATCAAGGTCACATACCCAGACCCATTGAAGACTCTCCTATAAAACACAGGTGGGATATTTCCATATAACATTCACCGGATGTGGAGACAACATTATCAGGAAAAGTAACTTCGAAGATAATCGTGGAAATATGCGTTTCCAAGGAACACTACTACCGTGAGATCTAGGTTTCGGATTGCACTTTTCAAAATATGCAACGCCTTCGTTCCAGCGCGATCTCTCATAGTTTATCTGGAAAAACAAGTGTTATGAGCCAAAAATCAATAGTCTATACATCTTTCTTGATGCACTTGGTGGTGTATTCCTTTTTGTCTTAGGCCTTCTTTTGTACATGGATTGATGCTTGACCTAACATACCTTTGTTATTTATCAAAAATAAATAAAAACCAAAAAACAAAAGAGGGTAGAGTTTTTACAAGACAAACACAAAAAAATTGGACATTATGCTCCTAGAAATGCATTTTGCATAAATAATTTGAAACATAATGTTTTATTTTATTGGGCGCTTATAGCCTGAACTAAGTAGATTACACAACTCTATCTAAGGAACCCTACCCTTATGCACCAAAATTCAGAGCATTTGGTACCACATCCCGTCCCCATTCATCATGTTGGAACCACATTTTGGGTGCCATAGGTCAAAACTTTTGAGACAGTGCTTTATTGAGCTGATTCTCTTAGTTTACCGAACCTGGTAGCAGTTAGCTACTCTACTCCACTTGAAAAGTGGGCAGAAACATGGTCAATAAGATGTGTGATGTGACATTTTGATTAATAAGAATAGGGTTGCTGAAGATAGCAGTTTCTCTTATACTTTTAATCACACTCAAGCATGTCCTTCATGGGACCCCACAGACAGATAAACCCAATCCAAATGAAATAACCAGACATCAGAGTCCTCTTTTTACCCTACAATTGGAGTTTGAGAATGCAAAAAAAACATGAGATGCAGGTAAATGAGAATTATAAGTAAGCAATGCACGCAATAGTAGGATGAGATCAAGCATCCCACAGATAATGTTGGGCCCGGAGTGCCCCCATGGATTTGGTTACACAATGTCACTCCCTGCGACCACTCTAAAAACAGACTTGCGGGTGCGATGTCGAATGCCATAAAAGACTTAATTGAAACCTTCGCTAACACCAATTGGTTTTAGGAGAGATGGTGAAAAGCGGTCCGACAAGTGGTATCAGAGCCAAGAAGTCATGGGTTCGAGTCGTGGGAGCGTCATCTTGAGGGAGGGATTGTTGGGCCCGGAGTGCCCCCATGGATTTGGTTACACAATGCCACTCCCTGCGACCGCTCTAAAAACAAACTTGCGGGTGCGATGTCGAATGTCATAAAAGACTTGATTGAAACCTTCGCTAACACCAATTGGTTTTAGGAGAGATGGTGGAAAAGCGGTCTGACAGATAAGTTAATGGCCATTATGTAACAGGCTTCTTGTAGCTTGTATTCTCCCTAATTCAATTATTGTTGACAATTTAGCAGCAAGAGAAAATACGAAGCAAAAAGACAACAAAAGATAACAAGAATAGACAAAGGATTTTCTGCATCTCAGCTACGACAATAAGAAAGGTAAAATTACAAGGTCATACACTGCTCAAAAACTGGAAAGCCATTTGAGCCCCATGATGTTCCTCAATATAAATAAACAGGCGTATGATCTGCAAAACAGAGTCGCATTAACAATTATCATCAGCATTACAACAAATCCACGAAGAAGTGAAGAAAGCACACATCACAAATGGCTGCTTACAATGATTTTTTGATAGTAAGAAACATCATCAAGTGTTGCAACAAACTTCTTTAAATAATAGTGGTACCAAATAAAGGACTCATGAGACTTCCTCTATCAAGAAAGACGCAATACCTCCTCTAACATGGAAAACTCCCCCAAGTATGGTTCAAGATCAGGGATTATTTCCGGGTTGCATTTCAATTGAGGCAATAATGTCCACAACCCCATTTGACTGGTAAAACACAATTCTACTTCGCTAAAAGACACTATAAACAAGAAATTAAGTTAGACAGAGAGAAGAATTACCAAACTGGATACATCTTCCCCAACACCAGCGTGATTCTCCATGGACGCTGATGGAATTTCACCGCCTTTCGTTTCAACAGTCTTAATGAACTTTGTAGAGAACAGTATCACCCCAAATCTCATGGGAAGATTATTCTCATACAATGAAATAATCATGTCAACAGACTACATAACCCAAAAGAAAGAAGTTACACGATTAATTTTTGCAGTAATGAAATGCAACAAGGAACTCAAATCCAAAAAAAAAAAGACATGCCTCAAGCCCACAAGCTGAACCAGGATCCAAAACAAACACTGCGTGGAACAGGTTTTTACGGATGTAACGCAGCTGTCCAGGGAAGACAGGCATCAAAATCTGCGGTGGCATCGTAAAACAAAAAGAACTTTATGGAACTCCATTGCATTACAAAGGCATCTAAATGTTTGGTTCACTCGCATATTTGCTTATTACCTTAAATAACCAATAAGCTAAACACAGGATAAGCAAATTTGTTTGGGAAAGCAATTGCTTACTTGCCTATTCTGTGTGTTGCTTTTTGTTATGAGCAATCAAGGAATCTAGCCCCAACAAACAAGCTTATTTGCTTATCGCTCATCGAATAAGGAATTAGCAAGCCAACAAACAGAGTCATACCACAACAAGAAACTGTACCTCATTAATATTGCTTCGCCATCTCTTGTACATAGCATCTAGCTCCAAGTTATTAAGGTAATGAACATGTGTTGACCGAAAATCAACACGGAATGTACTGGACTCAGAAGGAGGTAGAGTTGATAGGAGTTTCCGCACTGTACTTGGAGGGATCTAAACTTTTGGCAACAGTAGTTAGCAGACGGTCTACAGACTAATTCAAAAGCTACTGTCAAAAAATCAATAACCAGTACCATTTTTTAACTTTTTATTGCTAACAATATCAGGTTCACATACTATTTCACTAGCTTGTTTAAGATCTAGAAAGGTGATGGAAACCAACAAAAGCTTATACAATACAAGGTAGAGGTGTAACCTCACTTACAAACCCGATATGCATGGTCTACACAATGTTTTTGCAATGTTTTCCGAGTGAGTGTGCGGATATGTCAGACCTATCCTAAACTTTGTTTTCATGAATGAACAAAAATACTCCTGTGGTAAAAATGAACTGCTTGCTTATGTCAAAGAGGCGACAGCACCACTATGACAACAAAAAATTTCACAATTTTCAATTACATGTCAAAGATCAAAATCTGTGAAAACAACACATCTTCCGCCCTCGCATTCACTGTAAAAATAAAATCTAACATCTTGACCAAAATCAGGTTGTTTAACACCATCTAAATTTCCTCACGCATCTCCTAAATAGCTACGAAGTGGGATGCCCCAGTAGATAAGTATGCAAACATTACAAGCTCCTTTTGCCTATGAAGCATGAACACTTGTTAGAGGTCACGTACTGGGGTCACACACTGACACTTGTTCAAACGTTTTCAACACCCATATCATACTGTCCTATTCTTTTCCATTTGAACACTGGACAATCTAAAACATGATTTGGCAGGAAACTCTCAACACATTCTTTGAATACTCCCAGAACGCGTTAGTGTGTCAAATGAATTAGTAGCTCCAGTAAAAGCTTAAGAAAGTCTTCATTTGATAGATGATGGTTGATAGATGATGGTTGATAGATTACAAAGAAACATGTGAATGGTGAAAAACTTTATGTATGAAAACTTTCACGAATAATGTAATGACGTATATAAACTATAAACACATGTGTGGTGTTTTTATTATAGTTAGAGCAATATTATTATAGCACAACAAAAAAAAAAAATTAGACATATACATATAGGATCTGGCGAATTATAACAGAAAAGCAGAATACAATCAAATTAAAAAAGACCATACTAGCAACAAAGATGAAAAAATTGTGCTACATCACAGGTTGAAACATCAAAGCAACAATCAATGCAAAGATAAAATTTAGGTAGAAAACAACAATCCAAGGAAAATATCCTGAGGTATATCATGTCACATCAAGCTTGGAAAAGATTAAACATAATTACCTTCAACCTCTGATATTGATCAGCCAAAGATATCTCCCGATGGACCATGTCAACCAACCTACAAAGAGCATCAGTACGCACAAACAGTTATTAACAAAAGAAGATAGTTACACTTCTAAAGAAGATCACTTCAGATTACTGATTTAGCAAAGATTACTCAAGGTTGAGGGTGAGCCCCGACCGACCTTTGTAAGCTGATTGTTTATAGAAAATACTTATAGAGATATGTCCTCCATTTAGAGATCAAATTCACCACCATCCCCGTCCCCATCTCCCCCCCC
>JAOTQK010000020.1:11783102-11794173 GCA_025642025.1 Rhododendron ferrugineum
CTGCAAACTGGAAATTCAATGATACTTATCCGGAAGAATGGCGCCAAAATATCCGCTATCTTTTGGAGCAGTATTACTTGACCGACAGGACTGAAGACTCTTCTGAAGAAAATGATTCAGATGATCCAGAGTGACATCAATGTGTTCAGGCCAACTGACTTTTTGCGTGCTGTAATATAAAGTATCATCCTTTTCAGAAGGGGTGAAATTATTAGTATTAGTATATACTGTTGTTGTCAGGTTGTAACATATAATTGGTATCTACTGTGTGTACTGTTGATATAATTGGTGTTTAGCAAGTGTAGTAAGTCAGAAGTGTATGACTAGTAAATGGTTCAGTATAATAGGCTAGAAGTCCATGTAATAACAGTACGTAACAATTATGTGTTGTACTATGCAGTGATGCAAGCGATGATGTTAGCAACTCCTCCTTACGCCTATAAAAGGAGGAGGCCACCTATTGTAATATCCAAGTTTTTGCAATACGGTCTTTGTGTATACATCTCCCTGTTGTGCTCTCTCTCTATCTCTCGATCCTAACCTACTTCGTGTTTGTACCCACTTAGTGTCTGTAAATTATACAATTGTTTGAACATAATATTTTAATCCCTTTACAAAGATTAAAATAATAATATTGTTGCATGAAATATTGTAAGCTACAATATTTCGTGCAACAAACGAAATATTGATGATGATATATTAATATTATGATGATATTATAGCTTGTTAATAGCTTATTTCCTGGCTTTGACATGGCTTTTGTTAGTATATTGATGATAGATGATAAGGGTGAAGGTGACGGAATGTGGGAGGGAAGTGAGAGAGTTGGTTCGCATAAGATTCTAGTTAAGGTTTAGATAGGAATGATAAGAGGTGAAGATTGTGGGAACAAAATCGATCCCATTATTTGTGGGATGATTACTAGTATCCATAATATCTATAATATAGATATAAGATACGCATATATAGTTACAAGTTGAATTAAAATTTTGCTAAACTAATTTTATTCACGAAAAATTAATCTAGGTTCTAGTTTAATCTAATTACACTTTTAAATAATTAATCACTTACGATAGACAATTTGATTAAAAATAATTTCTTTATTCGAAAAAAAAATAGGGCAAAAATCCGGGTCTTTACAAGAGAAGTAGGAGCTGTGGAGGAGGGGCGTGGAGGAGCTGCGGGCGCGGAGGTCAGGAGGCGTAGGGCTATGGAGTTTTCATCGGCAGAGAGGAGGTGAGTTTTGCATCGGCAGAGAGAGGAGGGGGGAAAAGTTAGGGCTTTCACATTTTTCAGTTAACCATTGTAACTGGGAGTAGGAGGTAGTGAGAGAAAGAGAGGAGAGAGACGAATCGATTTGATGAATGGCCAGGATTAAAAGGATCACATCATAAGGTTTAGATTTGATGGGAGTATGATGCTTCCCAAAACCACCTGGGAGCATCATAGTAGGACGCTCAAAAACTAACCCAAAGAAAACCTGTGACGTCAGTCACCTGTTGGACCCACCGACTCTCATTTTCACCTTTTTGGGCCTCGTTAATTCCTCTCTCTCTCTCCTCTCTTTTCTCTTTACGTAGATACATCCTCTCTCTCTTCTCCGTGGCAAAACCTCAAAGCCCAGATTTTTTTTTTAATGAAAAAGCACGGACTATTCAACGAAAACCATCTTCGTTCCTCACGCCACCGCTGACGTCGTCTACCTCCGTTTGCCTCTTGGCTCTGGTCACAGTTCAAGCCAAAGGTGGAGGACCTCCACGTTTTCTTTGCCTAACCAAACAACGAAACAAATCTCCGTTCAAGAAGATTGTCGAATCTCTATCCGTTGGTGATCTTCTCCCACTCGACGAATCTCTCTCCTTTTACCATCTCCAAGCCCAGAAGATTGTCACCGGAGTGATCATTGACGGCCAATTAATTCATACACTACATCAATATTGCAGAAAAAAAAAAAAAAGGAAATTTTAAACTTGGGGCTTTTTTAGTTGAAGGGTTTGGATTTTTTGTTTTTGAAATTTAATTAGTAGTTGGAAGATGATATTGTACACAAAGAAGACATTTGTTTGGTATTTTTTTCATCTAGTGAACTTTTTGGTGCTTTTGGTCATATTTTGTTACTTTTGAGACTCCTTTCGTCGAGACGGATGATTAATTCAAAAAATATGACACGAATCTAACAAAAAATTGAAAAAGAGGAACAACACACAAATCTGAAAATACAAAAAAGTTGGGGAGAACAAAGCCCAAGCAATCCGTTCCAGAACACCTTCTTAAAAAATAAGTATTTATTTCACATTTTTCAAACTCAAAAATAATGTAAATAAAAAATGATTTTTCAATTTTTTTTTTCACCGTATAAGAGATCTCAATGAGATATATCAAACAAGATCCATATTAATAGGAAAATTATTTGCATAAGCACATGATTTTTGAGCTTGAAATTGCTTTCTTAAAAAATAAGTACTTATTTTACTTTCAGAACGGGGCCCCTAAGTAGTAAAAAAGTACGAGTATTGATACATTATATACATGGAATTTAAATTTACATGTGTTTGTGCAGGATTGTGGGTGGGTGTCGATAAGTCTATGTACACAATCAATCACTCATATACACGTGGGGCCCACACCCATAACTGCGTGTAGACCCCATGTGTATGTGAGGAGATGTAGCTGGGTTGTGGTTGGTTGGTTGTGTATGTAGCATTTCTTATGTCAAAAATACCCAATTTGTTTTGTTCTGAACCTTGATTGCAAATATACTACGAAAGAAGAGGATGAAAGAAGAAATCTGTACCAAAACATGCGGCAGTTTTCCGTCGAAGTTGGCAAATGCTATGGTGTCTACCCGCCAAAAGGGGACACCATAGCACACCGGCTATGCCTCTCAAAGGTTTTTTTGTTATTTCTTCGAGTGGTTATGTTATGCCATTTTTGTAATAATGGCATAAGAGCATCCGCAATGTAATAATCAAAATTGGATAACCAAAGTTATCACATCATCTTTTGGTTATCCATTTAAGACATTGTTAAAGTTAGCAATGTAGAGGTCCACAATGTAATAATCAAAATTGGATAAACAAAGCTTGCCACATCATCTTTTTAAACTATGAAATTCTATAAACTAAAATTTTTGACAATAATTTGAACACTCTTTTTGAAAAAAAAATAACAGTTTTTTTTAAGAAAATAGTTTAGCGAAAAAAAATTTTGAAAATAGTTTTTATAAAAAAGAAAACAGTTTTTTTTTTAAATGTTAGAAACCGTTTTTTTTATAAAAAAACAGTTTTTGTGTAAAAACACTTTTTAAAAAAAGTGAATTGTAAATACTTTTTTTTTAATTTTCTAAAAAAATAATAATTTTCTAGAAATATTGTTGAGAGAGAGAGAAAAAAAAAAGGGAAGAGAGAAGGTTTTTATGTAATAATGGGTGTACTTTTGAGAAAATGTGGGAACCATTAGATTTAATTATTGACAAAAAGGTTGCTAGTTTTGATTATTCAAAGGCTAAAATTTGATGAGTTGCTAAAAGATTGCTAACTTTGGTTATTACAATGTGAGCACTTTTAAGCAAACATTGCTAACTTTAGCAACCTTTTGGTTTTGATTATTACATTGTGGATGCTCTAACAGTTATGCCATTTTTAAAAAGTGTTATGCCTTCGAATGGTTGTGTTATGTCTTCGTGTGGTTTGTTATGCTATTTTTTGAAAAAGTGTTATGACCTAATATAATAATAATAAAAAAGATTATGCCCATGGTCCACACAATGACATAATGGTTTTGATTATATTGTAAATAGTTTTGTTATGCAAAAATTTACAGTATCTTCAAAATGACCGGAGACACCATAACACTATCCCCGAAGTTTGTCACCGATCAAGCGTGGAGTAATAGGGCTCCTATTGGTTAAGTATAATTAGCGGCAAAATCAGAGAGTGATTTTCTCTTTCGGGCCCCAGAGAAGAGGGGAAAAAGGAGGGTCGGTGGGTCCAGGTGGCTAACATCAGATGATGTCAATTTAGCAGCTGAGTCTGATGCAATAGGCACGCATATTGTAGCATCCGCACCCGTTTCTTTAAATTTTGGTTCAAATTACACTTTAAATAGTCATTTTATTACTTTAACTATCCACTTTTAAAATGTCTACTGCATCAAACTCTTTATATATCATAGTTTTCCCATTAAAAATACTATTTCTTTATTCTTAAAAAAAGAAGCAAACGAAGAAACCCGTTCCTATCCCATAGGACCCACACTCTTCTCTCTCTTAACTATCTTGGTTTGAGGTTGGGCAACATGTGGCGGCGCAACGAGTTGAAGAATTTTCTTCTCTTTTTTTGTATATCCTGTCCAGTTTTATACCGATTAAGTCCAAATTTATTCCAGTTTCGTCCAAATTTCGTCCAATTATGATTTTTTTTTTTGATCATCCGTCCAATTATGATTGATGTCCATAAGTTTATCATTATTTTTGCCATGGAGATCCGCCTTCCTGGATCATCTGTTGTCTTTCCATCTGATTCACGTTTGCCGGCCCATGCTTTTAGCGATGTGGAAAGGGTGGTGACTTCCCGCAAAGGCATGACTCTGTACCTTGTAATGGCTCCAAATGGGAGTTTCCATTCTTGTCGTGGAGGTCGACGGAGTTGTCTCAGATTTAGACTGGTGGTTTTACTGTATCTTAGCTTTTGGGTGGTTATCAGTAACAGTTGTATGGTTCGTCTGTATTTGATTTATTTGTAGATGTCGTATGACTTATATCAATGAACTGATGCGCTCTTGCCGATTCACACAAAAATAAAAATCATTGAGACTATGGCAAGTTGCAATTTACACATCTTCACAAAAACACAATTTCTCAGCTACTTAAGCTCAGCAAACATGAATATAATGAACACAGCACCCAAGCCTATAACCATAAATTACAAAAAAATAAGGTTGAAAAAATGAACGCATAAATACTAAAAGAGTACGCAGTGTCTCCAAGCCTGAAAAAATTGGAAGACAGCCAGAAGGCAACCATAACCTACAAGAAAGAACCAAGAATATGAAATTGTAACGTCACTAATAGTGAAACATAAAAGGTGAAAAATGAATGTTAATAACGAAAACATGTTTGACAGTATCAGCAATGCATAAATTCATAGAAGGATAAAAAAGCAAGCATGGTCTTGTGGCACATGGTACAACTCAGGCATGACCCAAACCTAAATTGAATCGAATGAAAAAAAAGGAGGGCGTCAAAGCAGATGAGAGAAATAGTAGGAAACAAAGTGAGACTAGAAGAGGCTGTTTTTAATGAAGCCGGAACAATACACCAGTGATCAATTTTTAAACTTCAGCAGTCCAGAGAAAATTCAGACAACAGCAACAGCAACAATTCAGGTACAGGGACTAGAGGAAGGATAAAATTCCAAGAAAAAATCCAGAGTAGTCAAAATTAGAAGTTCCATTAGGTTAGAGGTGGGTTAGGGAACGCGGCACGGACTTTTAAAAATGAGAACCAGATTTAGGATATATAGATATCAGGAAAAGCCCGCATTCACAGTAGGATTCTGTGGAGATCTTGTTGTGTTGAATATTTACAGTTTGGTATTTACGCCAATAGTGATACATACCTGTTCAAAATCTTCAACTCCAAATTGATGAAACAAACCAATCCTGAGAACCGAACTCATTACTGAAGAAAAAATCCACTCAAAAAGTAGAATGCCAAAAGGCCTGATGAAGTGTCAACTTTTCGGAGCAATTGCAGCCAAGGCATTAGCATGTGTTGGTGAAAGACTGCTCAAAATGGGCTGCATCTGATGCCCATATAGAGATATCAGGTGTGAGAAAGCCCTCCCTATATTAGATTTGGCTTCAGAGGTTTCATCAGGTGATATTGCAACTTGGGCAAAAATATTTACCAACTCTGGTACTAGAGACAGTATCTGCTTTGAGATAAAAAGCGTTAGAAGATACGAAAAGTTATAAAATAGGAGAGAAAGAAGAAACAGAAGATTAAAGTTTCAAGATAGCAAAGGATATCACTTTTCTAGTTAACGAACATGAATATAGTTGTGCCTTATGAAGCTTCGACACACTTAAGTGGTTGCACTATTGCAGTATACATGTTAGGGACACGTATATGCCAGGCAAGTCCTTTAATTTCTTATCTTTTTTTGTCACAGCCAAGTTGTGGACACGTATATACGTGTATTGTGCTTGGCTGTGGACTAAGTCCTTTAATTAACAGCCATCATCTTTTTTTGTAATTGTCAAATGGGAGCAATAATGTGGGAACTAAGTCCTTTAATGTCAAACGCGTCCAATCTCACGGACTTCACAACTTGGCTGTGAACTAAGTCCTTCAATATATGTATATACGTATATTGCTTGGCTGTGACTTGGTTCACAGCCAAGTGAGATTGGGCGCGTAATACGTATATTGCTTTAATTAGGCTCCCCACAACTTTTTTTCACAGCCAAGTTGTGAAGTCCTTAGTTCTTGCTTTAATTTCTTTATGCATGTTGGGGACACGTATATTGCTTTGAATTTTCAGCCAAACTTTTTTGGATAAAATAAAATTTTAATTAAACTTCTAGACTAAAACCCTGGAAATAAAACCTAATTAAGTTATACTGTAACAATCCTATTTTTTTCAATAAACTTAAACGTTTAGTTATAATTTCTTTTTACTTAAAATATCATTTTAATTATTTATTCAATTGTTGTTATAATTTAGGGAAAATGACGGCCAAGGACGTGTTTTAATAATTAATACCCGCCAAGGATAAGCTGAGAACATTTGTTAATGCTGAAAATGTCCTTGGCGGGTATTAATTATCAAAACACGTCATGGGCCGTCATTTTCCCTATAATTTAACCTAATCCTAAGTACTAACCTATTATGTACCACTTAAGAATATCTATATACACATACATACAGCCAAATTATTCCTGGGGTTTAATAATACTAATATTTACTCCGTACGAAGTAAAATGTTTAGAATAGCCAAATAAAATATTATTTGTGGCTACAACACTCAAATTCGAATGACTAACAAACTAAAAATATTTTGCCACTTGTCCCGTGTCCATGCTTCAAAAGTTCTCTCAGTCTCGCTTTAGTAAGGGAAAGAATTAATACCAGGGGATTAGATGAAAGAACAAGATTACACACACAACTGTAGACAGCCGCGGATTCCTCACGATCTTCTTTCAAAGGTAGAACTTTCAAGAAAACAGGAATCACCTAAGAGAAGAAACAAAAATAAATAAAGCACCAGGAAAGAAATGAAGGCAACAAGAAATAGGAACACATCAGATCTGACCAAATTATAAACCTGATTCAAAGGAATGGATTCAGGGTGGACCATTATCATCCTTGCCACTGCACCAGCTGCATTATCCCTAACAGCATCATCCGGCTCAGAATCCCCAAACAGTGGATAAAGTGAACGTAGTACATCGCCATAGTATCTGGCACAAATGGAAAGAAAATGCTCTAAACGTGCAAATGCAGTGTAGTGCAAAATCAGAATCAAACCTAATTGAACGGTATCTTCAAAAATAAATCGTCAAAAGTTACCCAAATATAACAGTCACAATACGTACGGAAGGAAACATAGCAAATAACAGAAAGACCAAAAAGCCAAAAGTAAATGATTAGTAATTGGAAGAATACTTTAGAACAGAATCACCGCCATTTTTGCACAGCTCTCCAACACAAAACGCAGCATTCCTCCTATTAGTTGCCACTGATGATAGTAGTTCTTTGAGTACCAAGGGCATTACAGCCTGAAAATGACCAAATTTATCACAAATTAAATGTAAATGTAAATGTAGGTAGTAACCGCACATATACAAGGAGCAATCAAACAGCTAGTCATAGATTCCTGAGAAACTACATCAATATATCCTGCAATTGGAGCACCCATATGCTGAGCAACTTCTGCAAGACATGCAACCACCATGGTCCGATCCGGTGGAGGGCGAGAAGCTTTCTGCAATTGCCAATTAATTACAATTTGAGTGAGTTTAAAACTATGAACTGATAGCACGACATTTGAACATTCCATATCAGTCGCAATTTTTGACCCACCGCAAATTTCATTAAAGGACCAAACATATTCTCAAAGATGGGGGCAAATTGGGACCCCATGGACTTCGCAAAGGCAGGAAGGAGGTCAGAAACTGCATCCATCAGCACTTCATCATGTTCAGTATCATCATCATCAATTTCACCATCAGATTCTGTTTGCTGACAAGCTGATTCCTCTCTAAGCAATATCATTGTAGCTTCAACAAGCCGGACAATATCTGATTCCAAAGCAGCGGAAGCACATTACGATTGAAGAAAATTTTCAGTTTGCACTAGATAAATTCCAACGGATAGAAGAGATGAAATTCATGATTCCGTACTTACATGATTCAATCGCCATGTATCCATTATCTTTGATAAAGTCAGATATGCTCATACAAGCTTGAGCGACAACTTCCTTGTCATCATCTTCAGTCATCGTCTTGATATAAATGTTCATTACAGTATCTGTACAAATAAATTTATAGATCCTCCATAAAATTGGACGTTGCCTTGAAAATGCCCTAGTGATGCAATTATCTGGATCAACCTCTTACCTAAGACTTCTCTTGCCTTCGTTGGCCCTTCCTGCAAGGAGACAAGAAGGAACTTTTTACCATATTAGTACCATTACCATGTTTGGCTGATGGTTGCATTATATGGGGCGACCCACAAACAACTAACCAATTTAAAAACTAAGGGCAATGTTTCCCCAAGCAGTCCCAGTAGTGAAACCAGTCAATAAAGTTCTCCGTTAGAAACATTACCTACTCTACATAGTACAAATCTACAGATATGCTCCCAACTAACCACATACCCAAGCCAGTACATGCAATGTAAAAAAAGGCAAGGAAATAGAATACGCAGGCTTACATGTTGAGATTGGAATATGGCTTGGGCAGCTGTCAAAATATCTGCAATCAACGGATCAATGAATATCCAGTTTGGGATTAGTAATTGATTTACATGATGATAAATGAGAAAACTTAGTAGCAAACCTACTAAGGACCAGTTCTACCAACACATAAACATTAATAGAATGATTGCTAAGTTTAGACCCAGCAGGATTATAACTTCGGTTTTCTTTACCTAGCAGGAAAGTTAATTCACTGTATCACCTAACAAGCCGTTGACTTTACATGTATAAATGAAAACCTTATATGGGTATGATTATGCTAGTCACCTGTGTACACAGACCATTGTCTTCAAAACTTTCATGTTATGGAAAAAATAACCTCACTTAAGTGAACTAACATAATGTTATGCATTACCATGGTTCTCTTGGTGGACGCTATTATGTAACAGCTCAGTTACAAAGGTGGCACACTCACTCTTTTTAATGTTGTCTAGTCTTCCTACCTATTTCCTGCCCGTCCATCCCATCTTGGTATTGGTGGCTTGAAAGCTTCAGAATTAGCGGAATTTTCTTTGGAATGGAGCTTGTGAGGAGTTTACATACACCTGCTTAGATTGGAAGAAGGTCTGTTCTTCGGTACAGGATGGCGGTCATCGTTTTTAATGAAGCCTTCCTTCAAAGTGTCCTTGATATACGGTCATATGAAGGATAAGTGTAGCTATGCCAAGCAAGGTTTGTTGACTCCCAAGGTGGAAGCGTCTCACCGAAGGAGTGTTTGGAAAGGAATCAGCATGTTGAGGGATGAATCTTAGAAGCATTCTCTTCAAGGCGGGGAGAGGTGACATTGTCAGATATTTGGTGAGGTAGGTGGTGCATTGACGGAATTCCCCACAATTTTTGTTGTTGCGTCTGATTAGAAAACTTCAGTGACGGACTTATTGAAGGGTAGGGAGAAATAACTTGCGAAATATTTATTCCTTTAAGGCGATATTTGCATGATTGGAAGGTTGAAATTTTTTGTCGATTTCCTTTGATTGCTTTATGCCCATTCTGGTGGAGAGGAGGGGAGGGCGATTCTAGGAGGATGTCTTGTTCGAGTGGTGGGGAAATGGAGGACGAAGGAAGGAGCTCCTACCGCCACTTGGTTGATGTGACTTATCTGGCAAGTGCAAATAAAGCTTTTCAAGGTGTTGAGAATAGGTTACTAGATTGAAAAACTCCTTTTTGTCCATTTTATACAATTGCCTTTGGGGGACTGACAAACCTTCTCTGGATAACCTTTTGAATTTGTAGATTCTTTAGTGTCAAGAATCTTTAGTCTTGCTTGTAGGTTTTTTGTTTTGCTCTTTGTTGTGGGAGGTTACCATGGCTTCACCTCCTCTTGCAAGGGTACCACCCTTTTTCACACATAGATACTACCAAGCGTCATTTGATAATGTCAATCTTAAAGAAACTTCTTCCACTAGAATAAAAAACCTAGTTACATTAGGTTTCATCTATTAATTTGGCCTTTCTCACTAAAATTTAGATGCTTTCAAAGAAAAAATTTCATTTTAGGTATCATAACCATCTACTTAAATGTCCATGCGATCAAAACTGCAAACAAACTGCAGATTGCACAAAGTAACAGTGCAGTTAACTTTTATCAGCCCTGGTATCTATGTAACTTAAGCTAGACAAACAGTGAACTCTGACATAAGTATTTAGTATCCAAACACATTAAGTACGCAAACCAGAATGAGAAGGAGCTAGGGGCACATATTTTGGCACGGCTACACAGACACAAATCATGGTGACTTAGTAGTAGGCTGTTGTGGCTTATGAACATCATAAGCTAGATCTAACTGCGAGAGAGATTTTCTTTTCACCGAGTCCTTCCAGTTTTCCTCTCTCTCCACCAAAACTACTTATGGATTGTCTTGAGATATATAAGAGAGAAACACTCAGTGTTCTAAAAGTCGGCCTAGTCGGCCGACTAGTCGGCGACTAGGTCGGGGTCGTGCCCTCACCGACTCGACTAGGGCCTAGTCGATCCAAAAAGTCGCTGGCCGACTTAGTCGGGCCTAGTCGGCGACTAGTCGGACAAGTCGGAAAAGTCGGATTAGTCGGACAAGTCGGGAAAAAATCGCAAAATCGGGGTAAAAAACAG
>JAOTQK010000020.1:11794273-11808995 GCA_025642025.1 Rhododendron ferrugineum
TCTACTTACTAAAACATATGAAGGATAGAGGAATATATATTTAAAAAAAAAAAAAAAAATCTCCCCGACTAGTCCCCGACTAGTCCCCTAGTCGCTAGTCGGCAGCCATCCGACCTGGGAGCGACTAGCGACTTTTAGAACATTGGAAACACTAACAAGTATATGCAATAGCTAATTTAGCATACTTGACAAATCTAAAATGTGAATCCTTGGTGCCTCTTGTATAGACAATTCCTTATCAACAAAATTATGAACATGCATCGCAAAACACGCTCACTGAGGCTTTTGTATTTTCTGGTAAATTCAACCTGTACTCACATTTCAATGAAGTAATGGCCTGAAGCCGAACATCCTCATGAAAGTAGGTTGAATGTCTAACCAAAATCTTCAATGACTCCTCCAAATAGCTTATGATGATCAAGGAATTCAATCAACCATTTCCCAGGCTGGAACAAAAATAAAATAAAAAACCACACACAAAGGATACGGTGCAAAGGAACTCTTTGTATGCAAAGCAAATAAGCCAAGGGCCTGAGTTGCAGCAGCCTTCTCGTCCAATACTCCAGTTCTTATGCTGATATTTCGAACCCTTGGTTCATCATGAGCTTCATCATCAGAGGAAACTCCATCAAATCCATTAACATTCTCATCCTCGGATTCATCAATATCCACAGCAGATCCATCATCAAGATGGCAGGAGGAAACTGCTAGAGGTACTACATGCGGAAGGTACTATTTACCAGAAGAAAATTCCACATAATTAACAAGCGTACGCAAACAACTAGACACAGACGCACAAACTTAATATGACCAAAGCCATGCATACCTGCGCAAATCCATCATCCAAAATCTCTGCTATGTTGCTGAAGAAGCCATGAGTGTATTCCCGAAGCTCACTGAACTCCAACCCAAACCCCTGTCAAATTGAACTGCCATAATTAAATGCCCGTATAATATTCCGAGTACTTCCAATTAAAAAAACCAAAGTTAATTACAGATATGGAAGCTTCAATGAAAGGGGGTAAAATTGGTTCCATCCGCATTCTCCCCACAGACATTGCGATTATGCCAACTAATTCAGTTGCCCTTGCTCGTGACCGGAGGTCCTCGTCCTTAGTTAGCACCATGAATATTTTCATCAACTCCAGAACCCTTTCAGCGTATGGAATGAAGGATCGCTCCGCAGCAGATGCAACTGAACCGATTGCAGACTGCACCAACATTAGTAACAAGCTTACTTAAAGGTATAAAAAAAAATTACATAGATTCATCATGCTAAGTTGTCTGTATGAAAAATCATTACCATGCATGTCTCCTGCAAATGACGGGGGCTATTCTGAAGAGCTGCAAGCAATTTTATCATCAGAGGATCAACAAAAGGAAGTATTTCTTCACCCATGTTCTCACAAAATGCTGCCAGAGCATAGTATGATTTTTCCTGCACAGAAGCAATGAGTTGCAATATGTAACATACGTTGTCCATATCAGATTTAATGTCTTACCAAATGTTTAGGTGTACCTTTACTTCATCAGAGGCATCCTCCAGAGCATTTAGAATGCAAGGAAGAACACTTTCATAGTGAGACACAATCTCAGGCTGCAAATACTCTGCAAATTGACCCAGTGCAAATGATGCAGCCCCCCTTACCATTTGTTCAGGATCTCTGAGAGCCCCCAAGACTATCTGAAGAACTGGCTCCAATTTATTTTTCATCAATTCCAAACAACCCTCTGAAATAACACCTAATGCTGTAACTGATGCTTCCCGAAACTTCGGATTAACACTCTGACTGCTCAAAGAAGAAAATTCAAAGACAGGCGGGAACACATGTTTCGAAAGATTTAAAGCCATGGTATCAATAACTTCAGCAGCCGCACGATCTGGTGCAAGATCATCATCATTATCATTCTCGGAAGCTTCAGCAAGCAGTGGACAAATAACTTGCAGGATAGGAATGACCAGCTTGTGCTTTTTAAGGGTATTGGATTTGTACTTTGCAAGCCATGAAATTATTTGGATAGCCTGACACGGTACAAAAAAAAACAAAAACAAAAAACAAAAAGATTAAGAAAACAGACAACAAACATTTACAGCAATATTTGTAGAACGCAAATGTAAGATAGTAATCACAAGAAAAAGATATTCATCTTGATCTGAACCTGATGCCGAGTGCTAGTTTCCAAATTCTGACTAGAGCAAACTTCAAGAGAGAATTGCACTATGGCCTTAACTGATTCCCCAAGAAGAGGTGCAGGAGATTCAATCAGCTCGTCAAAAATTTCAAAAGCAATTACAGCCACATCCTCTTCACCAGAGGCAAGGCATTGTCTTGATACATTTAAAATGCTAGGAATGAACTCTCGAAACTTGACCTGCGCAAGTATGGCAAACACTAAGGGCACAAAAAAGCCATTAGAAAGTGCTACATAAATAACTTAATTCCCCAAGAAGAGGTGCAGGAGATTCAATCAGCTCGTCAAAAATTTCAAAAGCAATTACAGCCACATCCTCTTCACCAAAGGCAAGGCATTGTCTTGATACATTTAAAGTGCTAGGAATAAACTCTCGAAACTTGACCAGCGCAGGGATGGCAAACACTAAGGGCACAAAAAAGCCATTAGAAAGTGCTGCATAAATAACTTAATTTCCCACCAATAGCCTCAAGGTGCTCACACTATGCATAAAATATAAAAACCAAGTGGCAGTACGAGTACATGGTGAGGGCTATTGTCCAAGACAGGTTTAGCACAGAAAATACTGAATGTCTTCAGTGAAAAATTTAACTGATGAAGGTACACAGGAACTTGTCATAGTTGCAAACTTCCAATATGACTAATTCTAAGATGGGGCACATAAGCAACAGTATGGTACCCAATCCTATTTTGATAAGTTGGGGGACCGAGATTAAAAGTACGCCAAAGGCCTAAAAAAATGAAAGGAACCAACTGAAAAAGAATGCTCCATAGTTGATTATACAGGATCTAGAGTAACAAGATAAACATCCAGGGAGTCGACTGGGAAGTCCATTAATAGTTTCTAATAGGCATATTGCAAAAACAAAACAGTGGCATGCTACCTGCAGATGCAATGTACAACTTTCATTACTTATCCCTTAACCATTTCAACGTCTCAATGAAATGGAAACTGACAAACGGACATCCTTCTATACAGTTTGGACAAGTCTTCTATACAGTTTGGACAAGTCCCTTTTAGTCACATACTACTCCAGTCAACTCAAGGAAAGCTTATTTAAATAACTTACATATACCATCTAAATCAACCTAAAACTCGTAAGCCAACAATCTCTGACCAACATTTGATCAATTAATTAACACACATCCTTTTTCCAGACAGAAAGCATAATCAAATTGGTTCCCTAGTATCAACAAAATCGAAATTACTCACCACTTCAGCCCCATCATGAGTGCACTCAAGGAAAGAGCCAACTGCCCTGAAAACATAATTAATGCAATTTGCCGCAAATCAGTTTTCAGCATGCATGCAAAGATGATATCTCAGACCAGAAGAGCAAACGAACTATGGACCAAATTTTAAAAAGACTTACTTCAGTGCGGCAACTCTAACTCTGTTACTGGTCTCATCCTGAAGGCACTTGAGTAAAAGAGATTGCAAGTCTGCAAAATGTGGCTGGAATGAATTTCCGATTGTTTCGGTTAAAGAGCTGAAAAGGATCAATGCCACCTTTCATTACAGAAAGCAAGACGACAAAGTGTTAGCAATTACATCCTCAAGACAATTACCAATATAAATTATCAAGGAAATATGGAAAGAGAACTCATACATAATGCCTCGCTAGCATAATAAAACTCCCAGACACGTACATGTGGAAGTAGACATTTCATGCAGGACATGTACCAAAAACATACCTTATAGAAAGCTGATAATCATAAATCAGCTAGACATTTTGTGACGAAGGGATGAACGAACTTCGTTTATGTTTGAACATATATAATTATATATGGATCTGTCACGAGTTCGGAGTTCCTAGACTTAGCCATCAGTTAGTTGGCAATTATATATTTATATCTATTGAGGTAAAATCTTGAGGCCATCAAGGATCTCCACTATTGAAGAAAAAGAGTGATACAAAGTATGTCACAAGCTTCGGTAGTCAGGAATTTACAAATGTAGTTCGTGAATATAATAAGTAGATATGCATATAACTGACAATGTGCATACAGATGCTCTAGACTATCAATGAAGGAAGCACGGTAATATGCACAGAAATTGAATTGGGTCTCTAGGCCTACCCTCTTTGATGCTATTTGGCTTTGATTTGGGGGCATGGTTAGACAGCAAATCAGGTATACGGGGGCCACTGTTTCAGTGGTATTCTGACAGCAACCACTACGTGCATATTGCCAAAGGTTAGGTCTGTCTCCAATCCTCTCCCGCCCATACCCCCAATAATTGGGGATTACATGGGTTCTGTTGTTGTTGTTGTTGTATATGCATATAACGGACAACAGTTATCTCAACTACTCTACCTTCCTGTTCTGATAACTGTAACTGAAGCTCATATGGACACTACTCCCAATCATTTTGATATTGTTGGTAAAAACAAACTATAAGGATGCGAGATACACTAAAAAAAAGCAGAAGACAAAGAGAAAGGACAACTAACCGTCCCCTAATGACTCCCCTGTCACCCAAAATATAACTCCCACAAAGCACCCACGAAAGAAAAGTCCAAATATGATCCCTTTACCACCAATGATCAAAAGAAGAGGTAAGAGCCAAAGGAGTTACCATTGATAAATCTTCAAAGGTACACTGGTTTATCCAAACAAACCATTAAGGGCATAGGAGCCCCCATTCATGGCTTCTTAACCCTCTTCACTTGGCAGTTACGGTGATTGGACATTTGGCCCAACAATCATATAACCGAAGAACATAAGGAACCAGTACCCAACCAAACCAAAAGCGAGAACAAACTCCATGTAGCTCTAGCAACATCAGAATGGATCACAAAATGATCAAGTCATTCCACTCATTTCATTTGAACATGCAACACCAAAGAAGAAAAAAGAAGCCCATCTTACCCTAATAGTCAATAGTATGGCATCCAAAGTCCCCGCACATGAAAAGTAATCTTTCCGTACGGCCACATAACAGAAAGGGCTAACTATGAAAACAATATGCCACTCTAAATCCCAAATTCATGATTAAAGCATGGATGTTATTAGATGTTAACCACCAACTCATCTAAAAGCTTAAGCTGTTAGAGAGAGGGGCAACTTTATTATTTATACCTTCAACATGCCCCCTCACCTGTAGTCATACTCTCCTCCATTAGCAGGCTAAACATGTGTAAATATTTTAACATTAGGTAGGCGGTGAGGTTCTAACAAAGGATCTATTGCAAATATTTTAACATTAGGTAGGCGGTGAAGTTCTAACATAGGATCTATTGCGTGTTGTGATACCATATTAGATTGTTCACCACCAACTCATCTAAAAGCTTAAGCTTTTAGAGAGAGGGGCAACTTTATTATTTATACCTTTAACAAATGTCATACACCTCTCTAGCAAAGATACGCTAACTTTCACCGTCATACTCCTATAGTATTGACACAAACTCAAACACACCTGAAGATAACATAACTGTTGAGAAAAAGGAAAAACAGGGGCGAATTACATCCCCACCTCCAAAACTATCACACTTAGGCCACTTGGACCTTAGACTACATTATTTTCAAAATGGTCCGTCCAACAACTTTCCAATGTCCAATAGCTAAATCTGACATTAGTACCAGCACCTGTTAAAGTCTTCTGGAACTGATTCATGGGTCGTTGCCCTTGCTACCCCATGACCATGAGATCCTAAAACAACGAGAGAATTTTTTCTCCCAGTCACAAGACCAGTAAAACGCATATTAGGAGGCTTTTTGTGCTAACCAATACAAATTCAAGACACCAACATTACCTTTCCTACATCCTCGTTCCAACGGGAACTGTCATGTCCCTTCACCACGTGCCTGCCTAGTGTTTACACCTCATATCTCTACGTTCCCATCATCTCTCTCTAAAATACAGCAACTTTCTCCCCCTTGAGAACTCCAAGTATCCACTCCAGGGCCCAACTCCATATACCCAATATCAATTTCCACACAAAGGCTTTCCTTCAAATGTACAATTTTTAGACAGAATACACTAGGGTCTTTCCTTGAAGGGGAAAAGGAAGAAAATAGCTGGGCAAACAACACTAGAATTTGTTGGGACTTGCCATATGCAGTTCACTCGATCTTCAACCACCTTTGTCTCCAGCACCACCACCACCTTACAATCCCCAACAGAAACCACAAGGCAAAGTGAATATAGGACAGCAAGCCCTGGCAACATTTGTCTCCAAATGAACAAACCTGCAGCTATTTCATATGCAGGCTTTAGATACCCTCTCCTCCTGACACAATTGTTGGAAAACGAACAAGCTATCTTTAATCATCCTTCTGCCTCCTTAACACACACAAATCTTCTACCAGCTCTACCAACAAACCTCCAACTATCTACGACCTTTTGGGTATGCTTCAAACCTACAAGTATACATTCCTAGCAATCGTTTGGCTTGCCAAACGGCAGACACCACCACATCAAAAGCCAACACATGGGAAAGCACAAATCAAGGCACCTTATAAGTGAAATGACAAACACCCCAACCGCGGCCCTGATGGAGCATCCATTGATTGGTTGAACAAGTATGATAGGCTTTGGAAGCCTAAAGTGAAGATCATGGGTCCCACGATATTGAAGAAGCCTTTTTGGTCCAAAGAAAAGTGTCCATGGTAGTTAAGGGTATTTTGGTAACTTAATAAGTGCTGGATTTTATTAGTAGTCATAATTTAGTATAAAATAGTTAGTTTCCTATTCCGAATAAGTGAAGAATAAGAATTCCTATTCCTAATTGGTTTAGAATATAGTAGTTGCTAAATATGGTTAGTTTCTAAACTTTGTGTCCTAGCCCTTAAGGAAGTAGGCAAGCCTTTGCCTATATATATGGTCGTAATCTCATGGATTCAAGAGAGTTGATCAATATGAGAATTTGAGATTCTTTCTGTGTGAAATTGCCTAACCCTTGTGAGGTTGAACCTTCTCTCTCTCTCTATCTCTCTCTCTCTATCTCTCTCTCTCTCTCCTTCTTCTTCTTGGCGTACAAGTTACTATTCTCGGATAATACTCACAGTGCCCAGAACAGACATCAAAACAGCACCGAATCCAACGTTTTTCTTCCCAAAACCTTACCCTTTCATAACCCTAACATAAACCCTAAAAGTCCCACATTCTTAACCCTTTTTTGCACCACAAAAAGCCCACAAAAACTAACGTGAACAGCCTGCTACTGCCGCTGCCATAGTTCTAATTTTTGATAACCTACACGTGACAGCGTGAGAGTAAACCCCCCCCCCCCCCCCCACACACACACACACACACTAGGCCCTCTCTATGGACCAATGTTCTAAAAGTCGCAAGGCACTAGTTGGGCGGTCGGCCACCTTCGAGCAATTAATCGGTGCATATTAATTAGTAATCGACGATTAATCGTTAGTTGGCCTTAATCGGATAAGCCCCGCCAACGATTAATTGGCAATTAATCGTTGTTTTAGAACACTCCTATGAACACGACTAATAGTCTAGTTCAATCGACCAATTGCGGCAAAGATCGAGAGTCCCACCTTTTCTCTCATTCAACCCTTGGTTGGATGTGTTACTTTGTCGGTCATGACTATGCTCTATGTATCAATATCATGGAGCTAGTGTTAGCCGCTTATTTCTTTCTCAATGTACCCTTGTCGAGTTATCTATATACATCTTTTTGCTGATCAAAAAACAGATCGAGAGTCCCACACCCCTAAACAATGCTCCATCCTCCCCTAAAAGATTTACACCATTACTCTACAATCATAAGGTCATCAAAGGTCTTTTGACCTCTTAGAGTGTAACATATCAACCGACAGATAAGAGACACATTACCCGGTCCCCCCTGACCCTATTCCCATTAGATAGGACACAATGTCACCGCGAAATTTTTATCATCCACTGCAATAATATTGAGTCAAATCAATGGAGGGAAATAGAACATATTTTATACTCAACAAACCAGTCCAAATCTGACTTCAGAACATTTATGAAGATAATTTTACAGCCACAATTACCATTCCAATGCGCACAACCTTTATTATTTTGATAAGCAATACGGTTTTATTGAAAAGGCATCAAGGAGATGCCCCCGATGTACAAAAGAATGCATGAAAAAGCTGTCAGGAGCAATTAAGTTACTTCTCTGTGGTCTTCTTGTTGGCTCTGACTGCACTGGAATAAAAATGGCAACAAATCAGGCCACTCTCCAGCTGGAACAGCATACTTTGCAATGATACTCACCACATTTGCACTCGCTCGCCTGACTGGTGGACTACAGAAACATCATAACACAAAAATCTCAGTCTCACTGGACACCCCAATAGTAGTGAAGTCATGAATTATACATAACAATGGAAAAAAGATCAACTTTATTAATAAATCCATGCAATGGCAACAAACAACATGTGAGATGCATAACCTTCACTCCTGAAAAAACGAAATAAACCCTTTATACTTCAATGTGGAATTAAAATGGGTTCTACCAAAAATATATGTGACTATGTGTATTGTTAAAAGACCATTCCCTCAGTAAACGCAAATAGATATTTCAAAGGCTATTAATGATCTTGTTAAGTTAGGATGAACACAGTCTAGATTTTGATTTACGCTACATAGAGTAAGAGAACGGAAATAACAACACCCCATGCCAAAAACTATTTACTTGAAATTTATGCTTGTCTTTACCTTATTGTGAAATATCCAAAAGAAGAGGAAAGATAACGTCCCACATTCAGGCAATTTTTTGTGCCATAAGCTCGTGACCAAAATTTTCATAACCTAGCGGCAGCCATCTTTTCAGTAATTTATCGTCTTAGAACACCAAATCAGATATTAGAAAGAAGTTTCGATTTGGCTAACAAGTTGATCAATTAAGTTATTTTCCCTCTATATCTAAACCTATCCATGGTCCATGGTCCAGAGTCCAGACTAAATCAGAGTAAAGAAACGGGTAGCCTCTAGCATCATTTCTGCTAAAAGGATGACTATAACACTTACCCATCACTAACATGACGTTATAAGGGTCACTCGGTTTAAGTTATTAACTTATTGCAAAGCTGGTTTGGGATTTCAGAACTTTTTTTCCCAACTCTATACCATTAAAGAATATCAAAATTTGTACATCTGCTGCTCCTTTTGCCTCTAGCAGCATGAGAGACAAAAAAAAAAAAAGAAAAAAGAAAAAACACAGGTAGTACCATTTTTTCTGTATAAGCATGCCCAGCATCAACCTGAAGATTATACAGGCATAGCACCTAATCTTCGTAACTCCAACAGTTACTATAATTTGAAAATGGGAATCAATTTGGCTCGTCCCATGGCTCCCAACTCAAATTAATTAGATCTCTGTGAACCTCTGAATTTGCCATCAATGGCATATTTATCTATCATGCAATACACACCAAAAAGCAAGCAGGGGGAAGAAAAAGCAACCCATTGCATTCAAATATGTGTACCAGGCTTGTACTTTCTCTTTGATTTCCATTCAGGGAACATAAAAAATGACTAAAAATCAATCCCCCTGCATTGCTTAGAAGATTACGATAGATAATAAATAAGGACCAACCCGGTTTAGTTACATTAAACAGATGCTGTTTTCTGCACAAACTTTTTTGGCTGACGGTCCCTTAGGGAATTTTTTGGAAAAAAGCCCTTTTTTTGCAGAAAACATCAGGTACATTTTCTACCCGAAGTGACCAATGTCACAAATGTTCCAGTTTTAAGAACAATATTTGAAAAAGTGTATGCACAAAAGATTCTTAAAACAGAAAACAAACGCAGTGTTCTCTCCAACATTTGCGCATACACTGTGGAGTCTTGTAGAAACTATTTCTAAAATAAAATCCATGTTGTTTCCTCCTCTCATTCATACTTTTTTTCCAGTAAGTCATTCTTCCTCTCGTTTCAACTGAAAATGAGAGTCAACAGCATCCAATTTTCCTCACAAAACCCATGCCATATCAGTTATTTGAGCCTTTCGCACCTTCAAAAGGCAATAAAAGGATGCAACATCAACTAATCAAAGCAAACTTAAAGAACCTAGCACAATGATTGGAGGAATGCTATAAATGACCAATTTTTATCCCCATTTGTTTCCACTTCAACAACATATTATTGCCTTATTCTATTAGTCATTCATAACTTTATCTGAAACATGGAACCAGTTATAAGCAGCCAACTAAGCGTAGGCACAGCACATTGACAGAAGTACTGTTCCTCACCAGATAACGACCATATGCAAGAGTATACTAACAAACAACACGAATTAAGTAGACTTGGTGTTCGCATATTTTTCTCTCTGTAACATGTGTTTTACAAATTATCAGAAACCCAAGTTCTTAATCTTCTAAATTAATATCTAGTCCTCAATATGAAGGAACATCTTTTTTCTCAAGAATTGAATAAAAGATTATTTTTTAACACAAGGAATAATTCATTCTGAATGAAGACATGAGAAACTAAGGAATTCTTGACTAAATCAATGGAAAAACTTGTTAAGAGGTCATTGTACAATTTATCTAAGAGTGAGTGGTAGACCTAAACATCGAAACAAATTGATTCTAAAGAACCTGTAGCATATGGCATTTCTCAGCAGCTAATGAAACAAAAGACACACAGTAAAAGGCAGGGCTGGCCCAGGTATTTTGGATGCCCAAGGAGAATTTAAGAAAAATAGGGTCATTCATACGTTTTACAAGAAAAATGATAAAAAGATATCATCTTTACAAAGCAAAACTATTAGCAACGAGGTAAAATTTTAAACTAATGCGTATCATTACCAAAAATTGAAATAATCGTTTAAAGATCTCATATAGACTGAATATAATTTTATAGACCTTTAATTACCCAAAAATAGTAAGGGAAAAAGGGAGACCTGTGTTCGAGGGTGATGCTTTCGATGAGGGAGTGCTTGACGAGCTGACGGAGCTGAGGGGAGAGCTTGGCCCAGTGGCCGGTGATCTTCTTGCGGAGGAGCACAGCCGAGAGCTGGCGCACATTGGGCGTCTTGGCCGTGCGGAGGTGGTGGACCAGGGCTGGAATCACCTGCGGATCCTTGGCCAGCCGCTTAATCTGGTCCTCCGCTTGCCTCCGTGCATCGTTGTCAGGCATCAAGAACTGAATCAACAGCAGTTCCAGTGACTGAGCCATAATCCCTCCCTCTCTATTTATGTGTATATATCTTCTCTCACTCTACAGATTACTTGTGTGGTATTTTCTCTCACTCTAAACAAAGTTGGGGGAGGAGGCGGGGGACAGAGAAACCCTACGGAGGAAGGAAAGGAAAGAAAAGGGAGAAGGAGGGTTTTGTGCTTAAAAGAATGGTGGTGGGGCCGGGTTTTGGTAGATTTTATAACTGGGCGTTTGGATGACGGATTTGAGGGTGAATATGAGTAACACTGCACTCACTGACTGGGGGTCGGTGACCGGCCACCGATTGCGTGTGGGCCTATTCCGGACTCCGCACGAATGATTCGAGTTACTCAATAATTTTTTTTAAAAAAACCGAGGGGGTCTTACAAAAAATAAGTTCAATCCGATATGTATACGTGCTCGTTTCAAACTTTCATTTTTGAACGACTCGGATCATTTGATTTTGGGAAGTTTGGATTGAGCACGTACACATATCGGATAGAGTTTATTTATCATGGGGCCCACTCATTTTTTTTTTTTAAAGATTATTGAGCGGCTTGGATTATTCGTGTGGGGCCCGGAATGGGCCACACGCGGTCGGTGGCCGGTACTATAGTGTTTTCGGGGGAATATATAGAATAATGGTGCAAAGTATGAGGCATCAAGCAAAGAAAAAAAAACTCCGACAATCATATGCCGCTAGGAACCATAAGGTAAAAAAAATCACCATTGGATGACAAAAAGCCAACCGAGGCCTAAAACCCCAAAAAAGAGGTAAACACATCCAAGACCCTACCACCTGCCCATGAGATGACTAAAAATCAATCATATACGGTATTTACTTAAAGCTTCCTCATCAACACCCAAATAATCTTCACCCAAGATTTTCTCAATAAAAGGAGAGTGCGCCCTACTCCTAAGAAATGTGAATTTGAATATCCGGTATTTGAATGATTATTTGAGAAGGGAGATTTAGATAATGGATAAGATGTTAAATGACTTAATTACCCTTGTGTGTAGATTTAATGTTTTATATTACAATAATTGGAATATAATTATACGATTAGGCAATAAATCAAAATTGTATTTATTAAAGTACTTATTTTTCGTACTTTTGAACTTTTAAGATTTAATAATTTATTTTTTACTTTTTAATATAATTGTAACGACATGTCCAGCTAACCTACTTAACCCTTAGTTTAACCACGTAGCTCAAAAGGCTAATCTCAGATTATACAATAGCTGTTTGGGTTTTCTTATATTTCATTTCAACTTTTCAAGAATTTCCGATGTGGGACTTGTTCTTCAAGGTGGGTTCTCACAATCTCCCAACTTTATGATGCAAAGTCCGTTGCATTAGCCCAATAGTCTTCCCCTGGTGGTCATAGTGTGTCACTTAGTTCTGTACAGCACATCAATGCGCTCGTACCAGATTCTAGAGGTGGCCCCCACCATGTAGACCAGGGTTGTGCTCTAATACTAACTGTAATGACTCGTCTAGCTAACTTGCTTGACCATTAACCTAACCACGTGCCTCAAAAGGTTAATCTTAAGTTATATAGTCGTTGCTTGGATTTTCTTATATTTCATTTCAACTTTCCAGGAATTCTCGATGTGAGACTAATTCCTCAAGGTGGGTTCTCACAATAATTAATTTTGACTTATTTGATAATTTTACCTTTTTATTACAAAGTGTAAAAAGCAACGTAGGGAGCTTTTTGTTTTTTTCGTCTGGATTGTTTGTGGCCTTTGTATTAATTTCAATCATTCTAGATCCTTGGATTGGAACATTGTGGTTTCTAAGAACCAAACCACTAGATTATTTCTTCCCCACTTTGGAATTTGGAAATAAGGTGGAGGAGATAAACACTGATCTGCTCTTCTCTATTTGTCTCTCACCGATCTCTCACTTTCAAAGATCAGCTCTTCTCTGGTTCGTCTCTCTCCACTCTCTCACCTATCTCTCTCTCTTAAAGATCAGCACTAATCTCTCTCCTCTCTCTCATCGATATCTTATCTCAAAAAGATTTTTCGGCAAAGATTTCCCATGAAAAGTGAGCAAATCCACAAATCTTGCACGGTGATAGAGACACCAGAAATTTTGATTGGCGACCTCCTCCTCCTCTCTCTACTCTCTTTATGTTTCAACAGATCGTCCAGAAAAGGGTGATGAGGTGGGTGAGGTAGGGTTTTGAGAGGGACAAAATCGTCAAATGTCCACCCCACTTCTGCAACGACGAGGGTACCCCCTATCATTGGGAAATTCAGCCACAGGTGGATTACTAGATTAGAAATCCAAGTGGCTCCAAATTCACCAACAAAACACCTCGTAACAAGTGTTTGCCAAGAGGTTCAGAATACCGTACCGGCTAGTGTACGAGTTTTCTTATTGGTACGGTATGGTACTGTAGACACCCCAATTTGGACCTATTATTTATCCTTAATTGTGCCCTCGAGGCTCCCCGATGATGAAACGGAATCAAAATAGGCCCTGGACAAACTTGGACGATGCTTTTTGAACTTTTTCAAAACCAAAACCTTTTTTTTTTTCCGACACCCTAAGGGTAAAATGGGCACACATTTTAATGTATAAAATATATTTGAATGAAACCAATTGGGTTAGAAAGAGGACTCAACAAGCTTTCCAACGCTTTGAAAAACACCCAAAATCGAGTTCGGGAGTGTCCGTGGCGCCCTTCTGAAGTTGGGCAGCCACTCCTGAGCGCTCGGGACCACTCTAGAGCGCTCGGGAGTGCCACTCTATAGTGCTTGGGAGTGCTGACAGACCAATGCATATTGAGCTTGATCTTTGACCATGTTTTTTCAGACTTTTTAGCCCTGCAGTTCAAACCTGAACATGGCAGGGCATCTAATCATGCCATTTTTCCCCCCAAAACCATTTTTCATTTCATTTTTCTTTTATTTTTCAAAATTCAAACATATTTTCTCCTCCCCTATATATACCCTCATGTTCTACACACCAAGACCACGAAATTTCTCTCTCTCACTCCCCTATTTTTCAGAAACCCTTGTTCTCAACCACCCTCAAACATCTTTCAACTTTTCCCTTCAAATAATTTTCAAAGAAAAATCCAAGAAAATCACAAAAATATTTTCAGTCTTAGACACATCTAAGACTCTATTTCTCACTGTTTTCCAGCCATATTACAGTCCTCAAATCCATCAAGAAGTGAAGTTCAAGCTTGACCAAAAGGTATAAAATTTCATTTATGTACCTAAGCCTACTGTTTTTCCCCGTCTGAGGGAGATCAGTGGCTCATACCGTCCCTCATACTGGTGGTGAGCCACCTGATCTTGGTTTACCAACAAGAGCAAGAGGAGCAAAGAAACAAAACTTTTTTTGGGCACTGTGTGCACTCCCGAGCGCTCGGGACCATTCCTGAGCGCTCAGGAGTGCTGCTGCCACTAAAACCC
>JAOTQK010000020.1:11843847-11856637 GCA_025642025.1 Rhododendron ferrugineum
AGAGAGAGAGAGAGAGAGAGAGAGAGAGAGAGAGAGAGAGAGAGAGAGAGAGAGAGAGAGAGAGGTGCTCCAGATCTAGAAATGGCTAAGGTTTCTCTCTTTATGAGTGGTTATATAGGATGTGTATTTTTGTCGTAAGTATTGTTTTATTAGGCTAGTGGACTAGAGGGGTTAGGAACTTAAGAGGTGGACTAGAGAGGTCAGGAAAGTACTATAGTGGACCTCTAAAAAATTCTCTCTTAAATTCTATTGATGAAAAGTTACGAATTTTAAGTATAAAAGTTACGATACGAACTAAAATGTCATGAATGACCGGTTTCGCATGTAATTTTTTATGAGGTGACACAATATGAACGACACAATAGGTACATATGATATACACCTTAAAGGATTGTGTATTGAATACTTTTCCTGTATACAATTGTCCAATTCTAAAGGTCCAAGAATGAAATGTCACCATAAAGTAAAAACACGGGGAAAAATGCCCTTGAACTGTTCAACAATGAATGGAGTACTGAATTTTGGGCTTTTATTTTTCTGCATTTTCTGAATATCGTGAGCTTTGCGTAAAAAAAAAATTCTTCTTCACAAAAACGAGTGAAGACTTGAAAACAAAAAATTATGATCAAATGCTAGAAAAACAACATTGAAGAAAATATGTCAAAAGAGATAGGTATTTTTTCAGTTTATTTTTGTTATTTTAAATCTGGAACATATTTTTCCTCTTTGGAATTTCTCCCCTTCAGATGTATTAAAAAAATCATTTTTTATAATTACTATAAAAACTCAATGTAACACAACAAAAGTCGAAAACAAGTCAATTAAAAAAAGAAGTTAGGTTTGAAAAATAAAACACAAAAAAAATCCAGTTCCAAACAAGACCTAACCCTAAGAAAGCATTGTTACGCCACAAGAACTCAATTCCCTTGTTTATTGTTTCACTTCGATTCCTCATCTATCTTCCTCCTCATCATCAAAGCCTTTGGCCTCTCCTCGTACACCAAAAAGACAAAATATCAAAACCCTAACCTCCAAATCCTCCGTCTCTTCACAAAAAAGGGGTTTCAATTCTACCTAATGAAAAGATCTGCATGTACAGATCAGAATCGTCCGACAGATTCTCCTGAAGGTAAGTAAATCCCGTCTTGAGCCAGAGCCTGTTTGTTTTGACGGAAAATAAAGCAGTGAAAATCACTTTTCTGAGGCAATATATTTCTTAATTGCCGAACAGATTTTTCTGATAACGTAAGTAAAATCCCGTTTTGATCCAGACCCTGTTTGTTTTGACGGATAATAAACAGGTAAAATCCATTTTTGCGTAACAATACCACCTAGTTACCACACCAAGGCATCCTAACAAGTTTGTGTTTTTTTTTGGTAGGTATTGTTGTTTGTGTTGTGGCATAATCAGTTGTGGTGGAGAGAGAGAGAGAGAGAGAGAGAGAGAGAGAGAGAGAGAGATGGCTAGGGATAGGGATTTGTCGAGGTCGCCTTCGTACAGAAGGAGGTATTCCAGAGAAGCCGAAGAGAGGGGTGGTATTCCTTATAGCCGGAGAAGCCGAAGAGAGAGAAGCCGATCTTCGTATTCTTATAGCAGGTGATACCAGATTACTTACTGTATCCATATCTATGTGTTTGTTGGATTTATTTGAGGTAGGTTTCTGATCTCTTGTTGATTGTCTTTTTTCCCTGGAATAGCATATTCAGAATTCTCAAAGATGATTTAGTTTATCTGAGATGTTTTATAAAAACAGGGGTGGGATAGCGGACCTTAAATGTGGACCTCATAGTTTGGAGCCTTCCAGTTCATATTTTGATGATCCAAACCGTTCAACTTGTTTAAAACATGTTTTAAGGGTATCCATGAGAAATCGGCTCAAAATATAACCGAAATGTGCTTGATCCAAACATTTTTTACATAGAACAGTTCCTGTCAAGCTTTATGAAAACACAAAGTCTAATGGTACCAGTGGGTACAAACCCCTTTTTGGGTCTCAAAAAAATCATTGGAGCCGCTCATTTTGTTTAAAATACTTGCTTATGGTCCTTGCCAAAATAAGCTCAATCCGGTATCGGTAAGAGCATTTACGAAACATCCAAACTTTGCTCTAGAATTCAAGCTTGAATTTTCGGATAAAGTTGGACGTTTTGTAGATGCCTTAACCGATATCGGATTGAGCTTATTTTTCATAGGAGCCGTAAGCAAATATTTTAAACAAAATGAGCGGTTCCAATAATTTTTTTGAGACACAAAACGGGACATAAAAGGGGTTTGTACACACTAGTACAAATATGAAATCTGTACTAGTAGCACCATTGTTATGAAAAACTGTTTGGATCAAACACTTCACGATCATATTTTGAGCTGATTTCTTGCTAGCTATGAAGCACCGACACTCCAAAAGGACGCCGTATCCACATATTGAACACAAGGACACGCGAGGACACGTATTGGACATGTGGCATGTCCAATAATTTTATTACTCCCTCCGTCCCAAAATGTTGTGTCTGTTTCTTTTTTTGGACGTCTCAAAAAATTATCTATATCTTTTAATGTATAATATTTTATATATTCAATATGGATCTTGTTTGATAGATCTCAATTAATATTTTTAAACAAAAGTTTTGAAATCATAAAAAATATTATAGATTGTGCCATATAGACAATTTTTTGTGAGGTTCAAAAAAGAAATAGACACAACAAATAGGGACGGAGGGAATATTTTTTTATAGGGGACATGCCAGGGACACGGCTGGCCGCTAGGGTCAAAAGGTAATATTTTTAACTTTTCGGGGTTAATATAAAATTATTCAAAAAATTTGGGTTAAATTGTAATTATGCCTTTGAAAGAAATTTATACAATTTGTGAAATTATTCATATACAATGGTTCATAAAAAAATTATATATATATATATATTTATTTATTTATTTATACACGTGGCGTGTCCCCTGCTGTGTCTGTATTCCCATTTTTTCAGAATTGCTTTGTTCGTATCCGTGTCCGTGCTACATAGCTCGCTGGTACCCCTAGAAAAATGTTCTAAACAAGTTGAACGGTTTGAATCATCAATGCCGGTATGTAACTATTATGATAATCACAGAGATTTGAAGGTTTGCGCAACTAAATCATTTAAGTTTGCACCGTGAAAGTTGAAATCAGCCTGATTGCTTACATCGAGAGCTCTTATGTATGCGTAGTTAGTCAAAGAGGCAATTTTGCTCATTAGTGTTGGAGTTCATGTGGCTTGGAATGTTTATTTATAAGATTAACCTTTATACAAAGTGCAATGGTGAGGTGATGACTGATATTATTCTTGGTACTATCTAATGAGCATGTGTCCCGCATTGGTATCCAGATATGGTCGCCATGGCATTGTTTCTTTGGGATGCTCACCTTATCAAAAAATAATTTAAAATTTTCTTTTTTTCTTCTCATTTGGCACTTTGTTGTGATTTAACCTAAAAGTTAAGGGAAAACTAATGATGGATTTGAAAATACGGCTTTGTTTGGTTGGTAGTTTAGTTTAGTTTAGTTTAGTTTTGATAGTGGGTAGAGAGAGAAATATGGTAATGATTGGAGAGAGGGGTAATGATTGGAGAGAGATAGAGAGGGAAATGAAATTAATAATTGGAGATATAGGGTAATGATTGGAGAAAGATATATGGTAATGATTGAAAAACTAAACTAAAACTAAAGATAAATGGCAACTGAACACTGCGGTCATTTTTCTTGTTTGGCGACTTGTAGAGAACTGGATAGGCATAGTGGTTTCATTACCTTTTTGCTTTTCATTCCCTCTTCATATCCAAGATCCAGACACTGCACAGTCTCTTGAGAGTTTGGAGCATTGGCATTATACCATAAAAGACAAAATGTACAATTCTAGAGTAAGAAAGTTTATATGTAATATCTATCATTCTCTCTAAGGTCATTTGTTGAATTTCAGTTTTCAACCAAAGATTGGACTTGACATCTTTTGATATTATCATGGCTGATCATTTTATTGGCTTCTTCCATTTATTTTAGATAGAAGATCAGTTATGGATAGTTGTGTTCTCTTCGTTTTGCTTATGACGCTGCTGCTCTGAGAGATTCACCTTCCATGAGTATGCTTACAGTTGTTCGCCATCATACTTGTGCAGAGTTTTCTGATTTTCTTATCTTTGGTCAATCTGATGATTATCCTACTCAAGTTGCAAGCAATAGTGGTTGAACTATCTGACTTTTGGGGACTTTGCTATTTAATGTGTTGTGGAAATATGCTAAAGAGATATTTGTAATGTTACATCAACTATATTAGACGAGTAAGATAGAATACATTTCTATTTCCTAGAAAATTTAAAGAGACGCAGTTACCTCCCTTCAAATAGGAAGCGAGCTGGTGATGGTTGCTGACCGGTGTCTTTTTGTTGTTCGATTCTTTAGAGGTTTCATAATGAGAAAAGAGGGAGCAACCAGTTAATTCTTAGCAATGTTTGAGGTAACTGTACATGATTCTATACATATTGTGCTAGATGGTGGTGGGTCGGTGAGATACTAGACATGCTATATTCTATGATTTGCTCATCTTTATTCATTGCTCATTACCTTAAATGCTATTACACAGACGAAGAAGTCGTTCAATTTCCCCTCGACGCCGCAAAAGTCCTTCACCATCTCCAAGGCGACGTAAAAGTCGCTCTCCTACACCAAGGCGTCATAAGAGACAAAGGACCTCATTATCCCCTATAGCTAAATCTCACAGTCCTAGTAGCGGGTCAATAGAGCGCAAAAATGCCAGTGAAAAATTGAGAAAAGAAGAAGAAGAGAAGAAACGGTATATCAACGCTTTATGTCCTTTACTGATTAACTCTTTTTCACGTTTTCGCTCATCTTTTTGCTCCATCTCAGAAGTATGATATGTTTGTTTCCATCTTTGTTCCTCTATTGCGTGCTATGGAGTACGCAGATACGAATTTGCCGGGGATCTACTTTTTGCTTGGTCTTGTACATTTACAATGTACCCACATTTTTGTATCATTTCTTTGTTTTACGTTTGACAAGAATGAATGGAAAATAAGGGGAAATCGGCAGTATCAACGGCCTTGTGTTGTTAAACACCCACTTTGGTGCAGGAGCCTCGATGGTGATCAGGCAAGAAGCTATTGGCCCATGTGTATTTTCTTGTTTGTTTTCTAAGAAATCAAACACAAAATCATGTCATTGTACATTGGCGTGCTTGTAGCATTATTGTGTTCTTTGCTTTTTGAATCACAACAAAAAAGGTTACTGCCGGGGCATCTGAGGTAAAGTGTAGCATGGGACGAACTAAACTTCAGATGATCTACCAACTGCTTTCTGAAGATGGGAGCACATTTTATGTTCTCTTACTTAGAAAATATGGGGCATTATAGTCAAACCCCTTGTGTCATTACTTATCACAACATCTTCTTGGTAGGCTGAATTGATTGTGTAGCTCCCGATTTCCTAACTTTAGCGAGTACCTGTGGCCTCAGTATTTACCGACTTTTCTCACAATTGCTTTGTGAAATAGCCATGTTCTGTACCATATAATTTTGGTTACGGGTTCTTATGCTCATGCAAAAAAAATTGTGTTAACCTTTATTCGAAAAATATGGGGCAGATGAAGCCAAGTCCATTTTTAGGCCCCTTATCTGGCAATGCATTTTCATGAAATGTTATTATTTTTCCGTTCTTGGAAACACTCGACCTTGCTGAAGTTTGGTGGAAAAGTACAGAATTAGATTAGTTGATTTGGTGGTGTCTGCATAATCAGTTATGTAATTGGGAATTGTAAGCTTGTGGAAATATGCAGAAGGTGCTCTGACATTTTCAAATGCATTTTTGTTGTCATTAGTGAGGGGGAAAATTATTTTTACATTGTGTTATTTGAATTATCTCATTGTTCACTCTCTAGGAAGTTGAGTTGACATGATATTTGTTAGCCTGGAACATCACAGGGTTGAAAGAACTGAGTTCTATTCTGGGTTTGGGGTAGGTTGGTCTCTGGGTATCAGGGAGCCTTTGGCTGTTACTGTCAAACTCTAATCCCCCTTTTGGTTTGGTACATGGCGTGGAAAGTAGCAAGGGAAAGGAGGAGATGGATTTAGCATCTCTAGCCAATGTATGTTTGGGTTCCCAGTTCCCACGAAGTTGTTTGGTTGAGTGATGGAAGGGAGTGGGTTAACATTGCTTTTTACAAATATTCTCTTTATGTTCTGTAGAAAACTTGACCAACAATTGAGGGACAAGAGGGAGCCCTCCTATCTTCTGTCAATGGATTAGGAGGATTGTAATTTTGGGCTAGGAGGATTTCTTTCCCTGTTCTCTCTCTTATACCTGTCATCCCTCCCACCAAACAAGCAAACATGCTTCTTTTCTTTCCGGCTTTCCTCTTTCCATTACCCATCAAGATTCTTTTTAGTAATCCAAACAATTTATATTTCTGGTCTTCTTTGTAAATAGTACTAAACAATGGAATCACTGTCTTTGGTCTACCTCACTGATGGCTGAACTAGGCACAATTACGTATATTAACTAGAGTTTGGCTTTGACATAAATGTGATGCAAGGATGAAAGTGTTATGGTGATTAGTTTTAAAACTGCAAATCGTTACTTGACATTCTTCTCCACAGGCTTTTTTGAAGGAAGATACTGCTATAGATCAACTTGTTAAATTTGATGATCAATTGGATGCCTCGTTTATCTACTATTAACCAGTTTTGAACTCATTTGTTTGGATCAGGAATCAGTTAGAGGTATGCCTTAAAAGCATGAACTTGTTTTTTGTGCCTTTGTCGTCATGAAGGTTAGTTTGCCATTCAGTATGTAAAGTAAAAGTGGGGTGGCAACTGGAAGTTTACGATGTAAAATGCCACTCCCATTTAGCTGCTAATCGGGCTTCAAAGGCATTTCTGGAATAAAAAAAATGATGTGCTTCCCTTCCTATCGTGGCCATTTTCTGCTTAACTTTCTTCTTGTTCTATCAGGCGTCAACAGGAGGCAGAATTGGAACTGATAGAAGAAGAAACAGCAAAAAGAGTGGAAGAAGCAATTAGGAAGAAAGTCAAGGAGAGCTTGAACTCAGAGGAGATCAAGCTGGAGTTACAGAGGCGATTGGAGGAAGGTAGGAGGAAGCTTCTTGATGTGGTTGCTGTTCAACTTGAGAAAGAGAAGGAATCTGCTGTTATTGAGGCGAGAAAAAGAGAGGCAAGTATCCATTATAAAATTAAAAAAGTCCCTGTACAGATCACTTTCTTTTCCATATTTCAAGCTTGTTAAAGTTTTCTTGAGTTACTCCTATCTCCTGTTTTTCTTGGTAGCCTAACAGTTTACCTGTGGTACACTTGATTGAATCGGGACAAGGGTTTGCCTGCCACTGGTTGCAAACACATTAATTTGCATATGGAAAATGGTATGCGAATGCCCTGAGACATGGCCCCCTTTGGAATCCTAACCTTTTATATGCCCATCCTATAAGAATCGTGATTCTCTGCCTAGTTATTGTGGTTTGCTTTTGGTCAGTCACTGCTTGTTAAAGGAATGAGAATGATCACCCCAGGGGCTATTTGTCTCTGATCATGGAGGATATTCTGAGATTGCTTTAACATCTTAGTGAAACTTCCTAGATTATCTCGTTATAATTTGGAAGAACCTATTTAAAGGTCTCTATAGATGGGGCTTTAAAATCCACTATATGCATGCATTGCTAAAGGTTAGGTCTGTCCCTAGTTCTCCTCAGCCCATTCCCCCAGCGATTAGGGATTTACATGGGTACTGTTAACTGTTATAGAATGTTGGGTGGATGCTGTTTCTTCCCCTAAGGGCAGATTCCTAAGGTTTTTCTTTGGTGTTCTTGATTGTCCTCATTTCTGCTTATCGTCTGTGCAATTAATGCTTTTGAACTAACATGAGAAAGATAATTCAATTTTCTGTTGTCATACAGGAACGAGCTAAAAAAGACAAAGAAGAGCTGGAGAGGATGATTGAAGAGAACAGGAGGAAGGTGGAAGAAGCTCAAACAAGGGAAGCTTTAGAACAGCAAAGGAGGGAGGAGGAACGATACAGAGAACTGGAAGAGCGTCAAAAACAGAAAGAAGAGGCCATGCGAAGGAAGAAGCAGCAAGAGGAAGAAGAGCGCACAAACCAGATCAAACTGTTGGGCAAGAACAAAGCCCGGCCAAAAGTCTCATTTGCAATTGGTTCGAAATAGTTGATGACTGGATTTAAATGTGTCAGAGTTACATTTGTCAAGTTAGTGCTAGTTGAAGCAAGATATATATTCTGGCTGCTGTAGTGTTTTGGTCCCTCAATATTTCCAGTGTAAGTTTTAGTGTAACATGAATTTATTTTTTTTGAAGAAGTGTAACATGAATTTGAGACCTTGTTTTTGGTTTCGGTTGAATCCCAATATATTTTGGTTCATCTTTTGTTTTTGGTCTCTATTGTCCTTACAAAAATATACTAACTAGGAACCCAATAAGATACAGTGAACCCTTTTCGATTTTGGGATCATTCACTGAACTAATCACTCTTTTCTTTCTTTCTCTCATTCTTTTTTGTTTTGTTTTGTTTTGATTTTTTTATTTTTTTTTGGGTTTGAAAAACATTTAGAAACACCTGTAAAAGACTTAACGCTTTGTTTGAAGTGAAACTTTATAGTTAGTAGTAACTAGTTATTGCTTTGTGTTTGGTTTCAGATATGATTTGTACTCCAAGATTCTTTATCGGAAAATATCTATATTGAGGCGGCACATGACGTAGATATAAAGTTAGAATGTAGGTTATATTAAAATGAATTTGTTTCATGGTTTCAGCTGGCACATACACTCCACTTTTTGCTTATTTTTGGGCTACACATTCTAGGTAGTATTGGTGATTCAGTATCACTATTGACAAGAGAAAATAAATAAGGAATTATGGGAGTAATTTTTCTCTTGTTCGAGATTAAAGAAAAGATAAATGGATATTAAAGAAAGGAGGGAGGAAAGTGATTTATGCTCCCTCCGTCCCTTTTTAAATATCCTAATTTGAAAAATACGCAGTTTTGGAAGTCAACTTTTACTTCTATTTTACACTTTTTCCATTAACTTTTCTCTCTACTTTACACTTTTCACATCAACTTAACCTCCACTTTCCAAAATTATCCTTCAATTTTATACTTTTCACATCAACTTTTACCTCCACTTTACCAATTAACTTTTCAAAGTGGACTCTTATTTTGAAACAACCCAAAATGAAATAGTGATAATTTAAATAGGGACAGAGGGAGTAAGTAACTTGAGATGACAATGGAAAATCACACAGAAGAAAAAAGACGAATTATTCATTTCTCTTTCTTTCTTAAAGTTCCAAACACTATAAGATGAAAGAAATAAAATTTATTGTCAAATTGTCAACAAACAGTTGTAGAGGATATTGGGAATACCTCCAGCAACCACAACACTTCTATGAAACAAAACTAATATCATGGAAGGGGGTTTTATATTTAATCGTACCAACTTGCAAAAATATTAGTACAACACTCAACAACCTTAATAAAGGGTAACCTGTGGAAAAAACCATCGAAGGAAACTTATCCTATCAATCAACGGCAAAAATACTGGCACAATGAACTACATGAACCTGATTGCTTCCGACTGTATCTGTTTACCCTCTCTGATTGTTCACGAAACTTGAGCTCCCTAGAACCGGAAAATCATATTTTTCGTCAAAGATGGACTTATTGCTTGCCTCTGCAGTAATAGGAACTCTTACAGGTTCACGATAGGCCATCTTATATATTGTCTTCCGGTAGTTTTTGTTGTTGCGCTAGCGACTTAGTGTTGGGAGAATATACAAGCGGCTTTGTCCCTGTGAGCTTTGGGTCGGACGAAAACCTATATGGTTGTTTGGTGTCGTCCATTTTCCTGAAGGTGATGGACATCCTGCAGCAAAGTAAAAATAAAACGTATGATCTGAAAAGTACCAAAGATTCAATTCCTTCTATACATGTGAGAGACTGCTTTTGGGAAAATGGTCGGGCCGGCTCTAAGGCAAGGCCTTAGAGGGCGTTGCATAGGGCCCTCAAAACTAGGGCCCCCAATTTACAAAAGGATATATAATAGGCTTATCTATTTTTTTAGTCCTCACAAAATGGGCTCGGTTTCAATTTTGTCTTCATAAAATTTTTTGTTTCAATTTTACCCTTATAGTTTGTAACCCTATTTCAATGTTACCCTTTTCGTCAAAGTTGAACGGGAAATGCCTAACTGTCATCTGGCTAACGGTTTGGTAATTGTGGGACCCTCTTTTACACGTTTTTTTTTTTGTGTGGGTAAATTAGCTTGAAATTAAAAGATGTTAACCGAATATACAGCCTACAAGGGGCATAAAGTGAAAAAAGTGCGATAAACCATGCACAACCCGCATGGAGAGTAAGATAAATTAAAGTAAATTACAAAGTGCAATGTGATTTGTTATCATACTCCGTTGTACTATCCATCAGGAAGAAAACACAACGGGGTATGATACAAAAGTGATACAAGAAGTAATGATGACATGAAAGCTAACTACTGCTTGACACAGCCCGCCGGGATAGGCTATAAGATAAAGTAATCGAGGTCGAATAACGACCATCTGATAAACCATCACTGAGGAATTACAGCAACACAACAAGTTGGCATTGGGGGGAGGTTGAACAGCTACTACAGAGAAACTAGGTATAGATAAGAGGCTCAATCCGGGGATGATGACATTCGACAGGGGGCCCAACCCTGCACACCACGCCCAATCCAACCAATCTACTACTCCCTCGACCAAATTCCCAAGGCTCGCCAGAAAACAACCCGCCCTCAGCCAAATACCAATCACCACAGTCGCTAAAGATGGGATATGAAGACCAAGATTCTAATACTCCAATCTAACCTAGTGAGTCGAACGCAATACCCACCTCTACGAAAACAGCTACTACAGAGGAACTAGGCACCGAGAAGAGGCTCGAACTGGAGATATCTGCATCCGACAAGGCTACCCCCTTAAGTACCCTGCACACCACGCCCAATCCTTCCAGACTACTACTCCCTCAACCTAATCCCCTAGGCTCGCTAAAAACTAAAAGTGAGACAACACAAAAGCCTCAAATCTGATCGCCATTAACAGTGCAAGACCACCGAATCATTTGGCTCAACCATTAACAGTGCAAAACCACTGAATCATCTGGCACGAAAAGAGGACACAATATACCGCAGGAGAACCAAAGCTGCCATTATCAATCAGTGCTCAGGTCAATCTAATCAATGACAGCCATGGAAGCTACCCCTTTCAATCGGCCCACACCACCAATAAGACAAAGACAGCTCTAGAGGCTACCCCTTTCAATCAAAGACCAAGCACCGAACTAGTTAATGACAGCCACGAAGGCTGCCCCTTTCAACGAGTGCAAGCCCCCAATCTAATCAATGATAGCCACAGTTACAACCATACAACACACAACCTCAGGGCTATTGAAGCAAAGAAACTAGGAATTTAAAGACGCTCAACAATGAGCTAGAATCCAAACGAATAACCCGATCTCAGTCCAACAGATGACTGCCCATCGAGGTTCTCAATCAGAATCTAAAAGTCTGCACACGTAAGGAACACTAATCAATTAAAACTACCAGATCCATATTCCATTACCTTCGTCCGGTTCAGCTTCTGGCGATATAGCAGTGCCAAGGGAACCCTCCGTCTTGTACGTAGCCCACGAGCTGAAGGCTCTGGGCAGTTCTATGAAATTTGTGAACTTGAACTACCTACCGATTGGAGATTTGATAACCCACCGGTGAGGACTGAGCTCGAAACCCTCAATGAACACTGACTTTGAACATCCCAACTTCATCAATAGCCCAGTCCGAGGACTTGACTCCGACAGCCTTGAATTTGCCACTGGTGAAGCTCGGGCCGGCCCGAGTAGAACCTGGACACAACCATGGCCGGGTATACCACCCACCAGGAAGAAGACTGACCCTGAGCGGCCAGATTTTCCAAACGCCAAAGCTGACCTTTCTCAGAACCAGATCTGGGATGGGTTTGTGGGAGCCAAGGCGGCTCGATGTACACCCAAACCCCAAAGTTAGGAAAACCCACCTCAAGGTTTCGATAGATAGAGAAGAAAATAGGAGCTTGGTCGGTAAAACCCAACATCGAAGGTTACCCATCACCAGATCCGACGAAACTGCCCTCCGCCGTGTAGCTTCAGGCCTGGAGCAGTGGAACCAGTGATTGCGTTGTAGTGAAATGGACCCACGAGCCAGCAGCTCTGGGTCATCTCCATGGTTTTGAGATCGATTCCAGCAGCTCTGGATCATCTCTGTGCAGTTGAATAATACTCCAGAGCTGGTGTCACGCCCTCGATTTTTAACATATTTGTAAAATATTTTCATAAATAAAACCTCACAATATTCCATACGATACCCAAAAGATTACTGCAATTCCATTCCCATATAATACTTCCAAATCCATAAGGTTTTCAAATACTACATCACCGGCTCAACGGCCCAAATTACATAAGTATCAAGCGTCATGAAAGTTTAGAGTTACAAATATTCCGTAGTCAAAAAGATTACAACTTAGGTTACAAACACATCTTTCAAAAGAAATTTACTTAGATGAGTAAGTAACTCCTTCGGTTAGCTTTTAAAAAGGTGCATCCACACTTCAAGCACTCCAGTCATGCAAGCTACAGTCCGAATTAGCACCTGAAAATAATATAAGGCTTGAGCTACACTAGCCCAGTAGAAAAGTCTACACAAACTCTATATGTAAA
>JAOTQK010000020.1:11892070-11905472 GCA_025642025.1 Rhododendron ferrugineum
TGAGAATTATGATGTAATAATGAGCTAGACTCCATTTATGTTTTCAATAAAATCGTCCTTTTAACGTACCCAAAATTAGGGGCGTTACAATTGTAGTCCCAAACTCTATTTTATAAGTAGTCTCTTTTTTCAAAATGTTCAATAACTAAGTTGGACGAATTTTGTGAAGCTTATTTGAAACGCAAGTCTGTGAGGTCTCGAAGTTGGATCAATGTGGCATTTCATTCATGTTTGCTTTGTGCCTTCAGGCACGGGCACTGGCCATCGCTAATGAATGAAATCTACTAGAAAGTTGTTGGCTTACATGTACATTCATATTTTTTTGTTAGTTGCTTCAATTATATTTGGCTCATGAATAGTTTATCAAATGCAGTTCTGAGTTTCACTATCATTAACTTTTCTATTTTAAAAAAATTGAGTTTTAACTCTTGATTATATGAGCCATGTTTGAAGCTTCTTTCAAAAATGTAAGCATGAGGAGGTGAGATCATTGACGAAGGGAGGAGGTGAGTTCATTGACTAGGGGTCTCTATAGGAGCGATGTGTAGTTCATCAAGATTTATTTTACGTTATGCCTCGTCGTGCCTTCAGGCACGGGCTCATTCGCTAGACCACATAGCACCATGGCCATCCCCGAATGGCAGCATCATTTGATCATAGTTTATACAGGTTGCTGTGGCAACCTCCCGCATAAATCCTAGGAGTTTGAGATTGGTAATGGAGCTTGAAGCTATTGAAGTCTGCAATGTTGAAATTCATGTGGAGGTATAAGTGAAACCACCTCAAAGGCACAATTCTGTCATCTCTTTTGCTTCCTTATGTTACTTAATTTGGGTTGAATAGTTGGATGTTGCTCTATTTCATTAAATTCAATCATTGGTGTCATATGGATCAAATATGAAGCTTTATTTATTTCAAAACTGTTATAGTGGATTTTATGAAGACGATTGGGTTTTTGGGATGTGAGCAATACCATGATCGAGTGTATAATATCATGTCAAAATGTGTTGCGATAAAAATCCAGACATGTTTTCATATGCCATGTGCTTGAACCAGTGCCTTTAGTGAATGCCCATGCATTGGGTGTTTAGGTTATGTTAATTTCATCACTAGAGACATTGCATGTGAGCACATAATGATTTGCGTGTGCTGATTGTTTGAGCCGTGCCTTCAGGCATGGGCATGCACTAGTTCTTTTATAAGACAATGTAGAGCGGTTTTGCAAAAATTTCCTACATGGCAGATTAGAGAGCTGACTGAACAACTATTCATAATATTCAATCTTAGGGCTCAAACTGTTTCCCCCAACGAAATTTCATTAAAAAGAAAAACAATCACACATTGATGTTCTTTTCTTTGTCTCACATCACAAGAGAACAATCACCGTACGTGATGAGTTAGTTATTTGTTCAAACGATTTGGCCATGGCTCATTTTTTCCACGAAGCGGAAGAGTTTATTTGAATTCAAGGTGGTATAAGATGTACGTACATCCTTATAGTCTGTAACAGGTCATGCAATTTCATTGGTTTAATTGGAAAAAGATTGCTTTTTAATGTTAATCTTTTTAGGCTCAAGTATGCATGGCTTAATTTGACAATACTAGTACTATATAAGAGCCTTGACAAAGCTGTGCAAAACTGCAATGATGCTATTATCTTTGTGACGAGCACAATGAATCACTGGAATCGATATTAATTTCTTTCATTGCTCTTAGGTTGTACGGAATATTAAAAAAAATAACCACCGAACAATTACTTACAGTTATCACAAAATGTTGTAATATTGAGATCAGGAGTTCATGATTTATTTATTTTTTTGATAAAGCATATAACACTTCCTTGCAATTACCAGAAGAAATCGATGGTCAGTTACTTATAGTACTAATGCTTGGTCAAATAGAAAGGAAAAGGGACGCAAATTAAACAACTTCCCTCATTGCCTTCCTTTATCGGAAAATCACGACACCAAGATTTACCGAATTTAACAAGAATGTCTTCGTCCACAATTCACACCAAATTTCAATGTGTTATTTTAACGAGGGAGAACATATACAATGACGCAACCATAAATTAGTGAAGGCATAAAGCTGTGAACAGACATCTTGGGGTATTCAACCCAAAACAGGTCCGAATTTCATCATGAAGTGCGACATATTTATACACTTTCTGTCATTTAAAAATAAGTAACAAACAGCTGCAGCATCCTAGTATACACCATAAAAAGTATTAACCAAGCAAAATGTAGAAACAAAGACGAAAACGCATATCGAATCTTGACCCAGAAAAAATTCTCTGAACAAGCGTACCAACCTATGAAATATTCTTGACAGTAACTCTAAAAACAACAATTTACTAAAAAACAGTTAGATAAACAAGTAAAGGTAAACAAGTAGCAAACATCTGAATCCCAAAAGTATTCCAGTTCACTAACAATCCAAAATGAACCCTTGTCTTACCTTGTTTCTCTTTAAAATGGTGAAGATATGTTCCAAACTTTAGATCTTTTGCTCAATTCATATTGTCAAACTCTAGCTCTCTTGTTACTGCAACTAGGGCACTTGTACTGCTTGATATGTTCAGCTTTTGCGGGCGTAATCTTAACGCATTTGCCATGGAACCATCTCTCGCAGACATCGCAGCAAATCCAAAACTCATCATTGGCATAGTTATCCCCACAAGCACCGCACGTCGCTCCCTGTTCATCCTCTTCTTCTTCCTCCTCCCCATTTCCATTCTCTTGTTTAGGCGGAGTCATCATTTTAACTCCTTTAGGCTGAGACTGTTCAATGCAAAACAGACAACCAAAGGGAAAAAGGAGAATTTCACATGTTGAGGCAGCAAACATGCAGAATAAAAGTACTTGTAAAATGCATGGTTGCACTTTCTTACCGTCTTCACACTTGATTTGCTTTTGCTACCATTGTTCTGAGCACCAGATTGGTCTTTTGGCTGCTTAGCACTTGCTGTCACCACTTCATATACTGTTGGGACATCATTTATCATCTGGAAAAGCCTCTTCCTGTAAATTAACATTCAAACAAAGATCAGAGGCAACTCAAAAGTAAGGAAGCCATCGTTCCTCAATTATTTACACACGAAAGGTAAAATATTCTGAAACTTATTGCGATTAATGCGAAGTGTGGTGGCTTCGGTTAGGGGGTTTGGTCACCCTACCGAGCCATGGTGTACCGAGGTCCCATAAGGGAACCAGCCTGCAACTTGGCAAAGGCTTGGGAGGGGTCTGGTCCTCTCCTCGGCAAGACGGTCGGAAGGAAGGCCTCGGTAGCAATCCTGCCTTGGTCCAAGAACATGGAGTGTATCCAGCCCGGAGCACTGAAGCCTCCTCAAGGAAAACAGTTACGCTAGGGGGGGTCCCGCAAGGTTGTGCTGCAGGCGTAATCATTGGGATCTCGCCTGGCCATGTGCTCCGTAACCACCTTATCTCCTACGTCACCTATGACGTAGCCCGAGGCGGTTACCCGAGCGTACCTTCCACGCGCTAGCTTGGAGGCCAAGCAAGCCAAGGTCTATAAATACAAAGGGATACTAACCTAGAGAGGTATGTCATCCTACCTTAACCCTAGACCTACACACTTCTCCTTACGTCTAACTTGATCGTCGGAGGGTCACTGGGCAATCACTACCCTAGTGACTTGTTGCAAGTCCGCCAGAAGAAGCATGGAGCCGCGGAGGAAGGAACATAACCCGAACCACAGTCGAGGTCCCGTCAAATCGAACCCCTAAAGGAAGAGTGAGTGCATAATTCCCAATCTCATCGTTTTAAAATGAGATCAGCTAAATGTACCATTTTCGATCATGGGGTAAAGCGATTTTCTCACGAATATAAGAACCTAGAAAAGTAGCAGTGAAGGTGGATCTGGTATTAGAAATGTACAAAGCAACAAGAAAAAGTAGAAAACGAAAAAGAAAAGAGAGGAGCAGTAGAGTGATTTGGCAAGTGGAAATGAATGCGACGGCTGTAGCAACAACTAGTGGTGGCAGTGGGTCGTCAATGATGAAGAAGGCTTATATAGTACATTTTGGTGGATGATGTGGTGGTAAGGGGTAATTTGAGAGAGAGAGAGAGAGAAGGTAACTGAGAAAAAATGCCTGGTCAAATAGGGGAGGGAGGGGAAAACTTTTGTTTTAACAATTTTGGAAGACCACCTCTTTGTTCGTACTTTAGGCTTTTTCGTTTCTATATTGGTGCAGCCAATTGCACTCTAGTATTGAGACAGGGGGTACAAGTGTCGGACTTTGAAGTTGAAGGGGTCATAGTGATTCTTGGTCAAAGTAGAGGGTTCCATATGATAATTCCCCAGGACAAAAAAAAAAAAAAGCCCTGTTGAAGAACCTTCAAAAACTCCAAAAACCTGCATCACACGGATGCCGACCTGAGTAACTGCCCAAAGAAGGAAGGCATAATGCAAAGGGATTCAGGTATATGCATTAGAGGCCATGTAACACACCCATCAAGGTGGCCAACACACACAGAAATTGTTTCTAAAGTGCTCTTGTAATAAAAGCCATAATGATGTCCTAGTCATGCAACATTTACAGGCAAGCGATCACCTAAAACAGCAGATAAATGCTGTTAAAAAAACGCAGTTCAAACAGACAACGGCAGAGATCAAAAGAAGCACTGCATAAAATAGATGAAATATGTAGAAAACAACATATGGTCCTTGAAAACTCAATCAAACAAATGGAGTACATGACCCTTTTAATGAGAAACCAGCCCAACCCCTGTGCGCAACGCAGCATGGAACGAGCCATGCAAATGCTTTACTCAAGAAAATAATTAATATTCCAATACTAGCATCACACTAGAACAGCAACGCTTTCTGCCACACATATCTTTCGCTTAAAGAAGCTCAAATTGTCGAGCCATTAAACCCTATGCTACAGGGGCTCTAATTGAATCCCAACAGCTGCAATATTACTAAATACTAAGGCTACATAATAGCCAAAACACGCCAACTGAAGAAGTGCTCGAGTTGCGGCTAAGATAAAGTTAAAGAGTTAATGGGTGAAAGTCAGAGATGATTGCCGTTGGGGAGGTTGACAATATCTATGATCTTGCTTCAGTGTCGGGTTGTAGAGTTGGATCATTCCCTACTATGTACTTAAAGCTCCCATGGGAGATAGGACCATTTTAAGGCCAAGGTAGTGTGGGAGTTATGGAAATATATATTTTGAAAAAGACTGACCTGATGGAAAAGGAAATATTTCTCGAAGGATGGGAGGTCCACCTTCACTTAAAAAGCACCTTGTCAAGTCTGCCTACTTATTTTGTGTCCCTGTTCGCCACTCCAGGGTAGGTGGCCAAGAAAGAAAGACTGAATGCAGCGAAACATAATATGGGGAGGGCTAGGGGAGGAATTCAAGTACCATCTAACTGATTGGGACACTGTTTGCACTCCTATTAGATAGGGAGGTTTGGGCATCCCGAGGTTGAGATCTTCAATCAGGCAATAGTGGAGGTTTGCTTGTGAGAGGGAGAGGGGGTGGAGAAAGCAGGTGCTGGCAAAATACAGGTGAGGTTTGTGAGGTTGTCAACTTCGGAAGCTCATTTGTCGCATGCAGTTAGTCTTGGATGTGTGCTCAGAAGGAATGCGATAAATTGGCAAAATGTTTAAGTGTGTATATAGGGGATGGGAAGAAGAGTTAAAGTTTTGGTCCAATGGGTGATGTTGAAGAGAGCAGTGTTCTAAAACAAGGAATTAATCTCCGATTAATTGGTGGCAGGGCCTATCCGATTAGGTCCGACTAACAATTAATCGCCGATTACTAATTAATATGCACCGATTAATCACCAATTAATCCGATTAATTGCTCGAAGGTGGCTGACCGCCCGACTAGCGCCCAGCTACTTTTAGAACATTGGAAGAGAGGGGTTGCGGATTCCATCTATGGCCATCTATGAAGCACGGATACTCTATTTTGGCCTCCATATCACGTATCGGATACCGATACTCTCGGATACTCTTTGGATACGTATCCGATACGCTTTTTAAAGTATACTGCTTTTAGAATTATTTTTGGGTATCCTGATACGTTTCAGATACGCGCGGATACACTCCAGATACGTATCTGATACGTGCGGATACATGTTGGATACGCTTGGATATATTTCGGATACGTGCGAGGGTTAATATGTTATTACTTAAAATATATGGGTGGGTTAAAATTGCAAGTAGGACTATTTTTTTCTTTTTCCCCACCAATCGACACCATAAACACACCGACGATATCCTCTCCCTCGACAACCTTGTAAGTCTCTCTCTCTCTGTGTATTTATATACACACACACAAGAATCTTCACATAAGGGCGCCCTTAACTTATTAAGTTAAAGACGTCCCTTTCCCGACCAATTTGCGATGATCCGAGCCGCTCATTATGTTCAGAACGTGATTTTAAAGATCGGAAAGGCTTGATCCGAGCAGTTTTTGTTTGTATTTTATCCAACGGTTCAAATAAAAACTGCTCAAATCAAGCCCTTCCCGTTCAGTTTTTTTGCTGATTTCTCGCGGGTACCCTTAAAATCACGTTCTGAAGACATTGAGCGGCTTGGATCATCGAAATTTGATCGAGAAAGTAGAGAAAAGGGGACGTCCGCATTATATATATATATATATATATATATATACATACACACACACACACGTGAATATATCTCTCTCGGCATGTGAAATGGTGAACTTGTGTAATGGAAAACTTATTAATTATATATATTATATTTTTTATTTACTTTTATATTCAACGTATCCCCCAACGTATCGTATCCTTCTTTTTGGAAAAATCATGTATCCGCGTATCCGTATCATATCGTATCCGTATACCGTATCTGTGCTTCTTAGATGGCCATGTATCAACTGCTTATCAAGGAAAAAAAAGTACAACATCTATTCGATCCCATGGTTCCAAACCAAACTCCACCACCACCACGAGTCCACCACCATAGAAAACTAACACTGAAAAGGAAGAAAATTGCCCACAAAGCGTCGATGTTCTAAAAAGAATGACACCCCAAAACAAGAGATAGAGATGAAGTAAAATACCCCCTTGCTAAGCTATAAATTAAACACCATGTAAAAGCATATATAGGGTTCAGATATTTTACTACAGGTACTACATCATTAAACAAACCTATTGTACCAGAATCAGCCAATTTTTAGAATATACTTCCATGCATGCAAGAATATGTAACGGAAAAGCCTAAGGAATTAACTATACACTATTTTGTACAGAATTTCAGGTTCCTAAAACAAGGCATATCCCCATTTTCTGTGCAACTATAGAAAGCCAATGTTGTGTAGCAAGCCTCAGAACTTCACTATCTTTCATCTTTTGGACAAAGGAAACAAATGGTCCTCCCATCCAACCAATACAACTGATCAAACTTTCCAGACTATGCATCTTCCAATAAAATATGAACAGGAACTGTTATACTGGCAGAAGATAAAATGATGAAAATACCAGAAAGAATTCGTAAGGTCAAAATAGGCACTCAGATAACGAATTAAAAGGTAAATACCCATCTCATTCCTCTTCCTTAATTTTCTGCAAAACCCATCAGTAACAAGTCGACAACAGTAGAAGCAGTAAATGCAGAAATCCAATTGAAAAGAGAATGAAACAAAATTTGGTGAAGGCAAGTCCTTCCACAAGGCAATTAGAGTTAAAGAGAGAGTCCATGCCTAGGATAACCATGGATTCTCCTAACACTCCCAACCCACCAACTCAAAACACCAAGGAAGGTAAAGGTGTGACCATCAGAGCAGCTTTGGGGGGAGGGGTGGGGGTAACTTAAATTTTATTAACAACCAACAACAAGAGCAAAGTGGCATTCCGCGAATTCCTCGAATAAACAGAAAACACTGATCAAAGGATAAGCACAGCATTTAGAGCCTGCCCAGCCTTACAACTACTTAGAGAAAGTTAGTTGTTGCATGTGATTTTGGTAAAATACAGGACCAACATGCATGTAAATGAAAAACTATGAGTTCTGCCAAATAAAGAATGTAGTTTCAATATATATATGATAAATGTACGTTTGGAGGTAAGTAGGTAACTTGATCTCCATATAGGCCTGACTGGTGATTCTGGGAAATCGAAAATGTACACACAAGACAATATGCATAACAAAAAAAAGTCTATGTAGTCGATATAGCCAGTGTATTGCATTTAAATGAAGAGAGTGGAGGGAGAGGATAAGTTGAAGCAACTTAGATGCATAAAAATGTGATGCTTGAGAACAGAAAACCGGGAAATGAACCAGAAGTACTAGGCAAGTGAAGTTGTTCTGGAAATTGAACTGCATAACGTGAGTACGTGACTAATCCACTAAAGAGCATACTCTATGATAATGATGATTTATTAGAGTTGAATATTCCATTAATGATGACAGGAATCACTAGTCAAACATCTCCCAACATAAGGAAATCTGACATCCAGACATGATATTAATGTGTAGCTGCGAAAAAGTATTACCTTTCACTCTTGCCAAACCCAAAGCGTGCACCAAAATAGAAGGCAACTCCAATCAACCACGAATCACTGTGAACTGCAACAAGGGACAACCAGTCCTTCTCTTGCATTCCATCCCTGGCAAAGTTTATTCCTAGTGCCGGCTCAGGAAGCTCAGGAGGCACCTCTTCAACAGGCAAGTTGACTTCCCATGTCTCATTTGGAAGTCCATATAAACACAAATTATCCTTCTCTGCAAACGTCATCATTCATAAATAAGAATACACGACGAACTCTATGTCTCTGTATCTATCATTACCTTTAAAAGATGCATTCTTTCCAACCAACATTTTCTCTTAACAGATAATACAACGTTGAGCGATCAGTAAATCTCTCGCCTTTCAATGACGCGAAAATAAAAACTGAGTAAATTGTAACAAATAGGTAATTCATAGAAAACTAAGGTGGAAAGGAAAGTTTATGTTCCTTATCAACATTCAGAATTACTAGCCCAGAAGTATAGAATATTCGGTACAAACGTTAGTGTTAAAGGACCTTTTGATCCGTATCAAGAAATTGGAAGCATTGACCAGCATATCTGCCTTGAGTAATGAAAACTTAATCCAGCAAAAAGAATCTTTATTCAAAATCTAAAGAGGAAAAATGTGTGCAAGTTGAGCAAATCAGCTTGCATTATACTAGCATCATTTTAAGGTATGCCAAACACTAAGCACAACCAAGAACGGAAGTCACATTTTATATAGTGATTGAGTAACTAGAGCAAATGAAAAACTCCAAACGAGAGTGGGCCCATAACCAAAGATGGGAATGAGGGATCGCGTTTTGACTGGACACTAGAGGAGCAGATTCTCGCCCTTTCTGGATTTCACTAATGATAGGTATGAAAGACCCACGCTCAACAAGCTTGATACATCCACGCTTGCCTTTCATAGGCATAGGCATTTTCAGAGGGAATGAGGCAAAAGCAAGCTCGATAATGAGCCAGAAAGCCTGAAAGGTGAAAATTAAACTCAACGATATATGGGAACATAACGGCCATTCGACTCCTATCATCAAAGAAGTGAGGGAATGAGAACAGATTAGATATCTCAGGAGAGAGACAGAAGGAATTAGGAAATGGAATCAGGTCTTTGACAATCCAGTACTAGCTAGCAAGTGTAAGTACAAGCAGACTTCATAGTATGGGGTAATTCTAGTAAAAAAGTAACAACTCAAATGATAAGAACTACAGGATAAAAGACCGATGTATTACGACATCACTCACTGGATGGCACTATAGGATCAGAAACCAAACATTTACATTAACTTCAACAATGCAGATCATCAAAATACTGCTGCGTCAGGGAATACAATCACGAAATTTCGGAGGAGAGAGCACAGGAAAGTGCAGCTGGGGTCAGGAGGCAAAACATTGGAAGGAGATTAAGATAAGCTAAACAACAATGTGAAAAAAAAAAAAAAAAATTTGAGATTTATACCTCCTGAAGTTGTAGAATAGTATTGAGATAAATCAGCTGCAGTTGAAAACAGCACTTAAAAGACAATTACAGATGGTGCTAAAAACAACCATTCCTCTCAACTACATAGGTGGCCTTCCAACCGAGGCCTCAAGAAATGCAATATTGATCACTTTTCCCTCATCCTTGCTCTACTCTCAGCTTACTCATCACAAGCATCATGACACAATATTCAACAAGCTTAAACCAGCCAAAGAACCATTACTTCCAGGCATCAGCCAATGGTGAAAAACATAGAAACCCTACTGCATTTATCAAAGGCTAGCACGTACAGACAAGTATGCCAAATGATGCACAATCAATAAACTTGATGCATTCACATGATCAAGATAAACTAGAACATGATGATATTTGTCATAATACATAATCCTTCGAGTACAGTCAGCACTCTGTCCAAAATTACGCCTAGCCAAAGCCACTGGGGGCAGCCATGCATTGGGTCCATTTCATATGTACAAAACCACAAAAGGTTTTCGACTTCTAAAAATATTTTCTTTCTGGTAGCAATAACACACTGTCAAGTGTCGTAGTTAAGAACAACCAGTACCAAGCATACGCCAAGTCCTGTACTTTAAGGATCACTACTAACACACAGAAAATGAGGAATCCGACAGCAACTGTAAGTATTAAATAGTTAAGGAGAGTAACAAGTGGCATTTCAAAAAAGATAAGACATCCGGAATGTAAATCATGGACTTCACTGAACACTGACTGAATAACACATGATAACTCTGAGAACCAATAAGAAGCCACTATCACAATTCAAGCTTGACCTTGCTTTATGCTAAAAGTGCTTCAAAAGTATTGTTCCAAGCAACAAATGGACAGACTCTCTTGGGCCTCCAAAATAACACAATTATCAGCTAGGACAATCATAAGAACTTGAGTTCATCCTTAAATCTACGGCTTAGACCTAGTAATTAAGTTGTAAATGTGCAAGAGAGAGATCCAAGTACTCTTGATTAGTTAGGCCAAAGCCCATACACCTTCTCAGCATTGAAAACGAACAACAAATGGTTCGACCTACTCTATTAATGATGTAGGACAGATTTGGAACAGGGCTAGGTATGATCAAACACAAGAAAAATGGCTGTTTTGGGGCTGTGAACAGTATTTTGGAAGGAGAGAAGAGTTAGGGAAGGATAGATCTAGGCCTCACCCCTAGGTTACCAAAGGCATCACACCTAAGGCCTCTTTAGCATCACACCAAAGAATGGGATTGCATCACACAATCATAAAAGCTTGAAGCCAATTTTTCATTCATTCAATCATAATTCAAGCTCTTGAGGTTACATGACTTATATAGACTCCATAACAGTTGAATGCAAATAACTACCCCTATTCCCAATACGTCTAGGTAGAATGAATGTGTGAATGCAGATAACTGTTCCTATTCCCTAGATGGATGGATATTATGAATGTGTTACATAATGGTTGAATGCATTAAATGTGTGGTCAAACTTCTCTAAATGAAAAGACACAAGGCTCATGAAAAGTCATAGCCTTTAATGTTCTAGTAAATATCCCAAGTAGGCCCCACATCATCCAGCATATGCCAAATTAAGGCTTGGGCCTTAGAACCATCTAATCCACGTCTTTCATAGCCTTTTATCGGGTGCTGCCATTTTCCATCAATTAAGCCTCCAAAATGACATAATTATAAGCTGGAGAGGGTCATAAGGACTTGATTTTATCTATCAAATACCGCATTTCTCACATCCCTTTAAACTATGGCTTAGGCCTCGTAATAACATGGTATATGCAGGATGAGGACTACATGTACTCGGACTAGTCCAAGCCCATAAGAGTGCAGATAAGTGATGGCTATAATCAGTATCCAAATTCGAAGATCGACATACATATACATGTGCAGGAAAATAGGGAAAAGAGAGGCACTCACCAGGATCGCACTGCTGATAAAACTTCTCTACTTCTGCATATCAAAACTACCGATCAGTATGATTGGACAAAAGAAAGGCGATATATATTATAATCAACATTACAAAGGGTACAACCTTTTGTTGTGAACACCAATCCATGTGAAACTTTCTACCCAACCCAAAACCAATTAGCAAGGAGTGAAGAGATCCTCATGATTAAGTGATCTACTATCCCATACCCAAAGAACATGGAACTATTCTTCAAACAACCCCTCACGTGCAACTGCATTTAGGTCTGTCATGTGTAGCCACGCTTTTTTGTCCATTCCGTGCAGTCTTTTTTTTGGGACTGTCATAGTATGTCATATTGGATTGTGGCCTTGTGGGCTATTTCAATTTTTTAGTTTGCGATGAAAGGGGCCCACTCAAATAGCATGTGCAAATTTCATATCCAACCCAAGCAGCTGGTAGTATACATAGGAATACATACAGAAGGAAGACACGTCCATTAACACATATATACATATTAAGTATAGGGAAAGTTTCAAATGAGGACCTCTTAAAATGCGGACTCCTTTTTTCCGATCAAATTTTGATGATCCGAGCCGCTCAATGTGTTTAGAACGTACCCGCGAGAAATCGGCATAAAAACTGACCAAAAATAGCTTGATTTGAGCAGTTTTTTTATGTGAAAAGAACTGTATGTATGTGTGTATATATATACACACACATATGCCCATGTATCCGTATAACACATAGAGAAAGGTGGAAAATTGATAACGAACCAATGGTGAGAGCCTTGATTAAGCCAGCCCTTCTGCCTTTGAAATCGCTGAAGACCTCGTCCACAGTCCTCGATGGCGGATTCTGTATTCCCTCCATCTCTTTCTCTCCAAATTCAATGTATCTATCGACGTACCGAATCAAAATTTGTGGAAAAACCTAGTGTTCACAGAAATGGAGATTGGAACTAGGGTTTCTCCTTCGTGATGCTACTCGTATACATGGCTCTGTGTGTGCGTATCTGAATTGATCGATTTGGACAAGGTAGAGAGAGAAGATAAAAGAGAGATTTTGAGAGAGATTGGGATAGAAAACAGCGGGAAGGGGAAGGGTTTTATTTAATCTTTGCTGCTTTTGAGGGTCTCGCTTTTTTGGCGTAACAAAACTATTTTAGCCCCGTTTGATAATAGCGATGGTTGGATGGGATTTGTAAGGAGATGGGATTAGAATTGGGATTGATAATAAGAAGGGATTGTTAATGAGAAGTGATTGATAATGAGTATATTTGTTTAAGATGGGATTAGATGATAAGATTATTAATATCATGTTTGTTTGAGATGGGATTAGATGATGGAATTGGATTGATAGAATAAATTGGTAATGAGAATGGATTGGGAATGTGAAGGAGTTGGGATTGGACTATTAATCCCCTCAGGCCCCGTTTGATAACAGGGATAGTTGGATGGGATTCGTAAGGAGATGGGATTAGGATTGGGATTGGTAATGAGAA
>JAOTQK010000020.1:12031126-12059641 GCA_025642025.1 Rhododendron ferrugineum
TTTCAAGTGTCTCATACTCTCACAACGTATCATTTCAAGTCAATCGAAGTTCATATAATAATCAACATCTAGATTTATCGAACATGATCAACAATGTTTGGGAGTGATTTAGAGGTACTTAGAACGAGTTAAAAGTGATCGGGGGTCAAAATAACGGGTTTCGGAACAAAACAGTGAAAATTGTCACTAAGCTCACCGTATCGATACGGGCAAAATCTGTATCGATACGGGTAGGCTTCGAGGCAGATCAGAGAGTGTTGTATCGATACGGATTAAGGGCCGTATCGATACAACGGGCTTTCGAGCAGATTTTCTGCAGATCTCAAGAACTTCAACAACAACAACAACAATGGCAACTAGGGACACAATACAAGACACGAAGACACCTCTATTACATATATTGAGAGCTAGAATCCCTACCTCGAGACCGAAGGACAAAACCCACGAAGTTATAAGCCCTAGCTTTTCCCAAAACCTTGATCCAACCGGAAAACACCACATCGAGCTCACACGGATGGAAAACGGACCACAATACGCGTAGAGGTTGAAAGATTGAAGGTTGTTTTGGTGGGTTTTGAGTGATTTTTGGTGAGATAGCAAGAGAGAGTGAGAGGCGTAGGAGAGAGAGAGAGAACGGTGAGGAGAGGGAGGGGGTTGTGTGATATTCTCTCACACCCTCCTATTTATACCCACAAATCCACAAATTACACATAACAACCTTTCACAACTAATTCTATCATTTTGGCCTCAAATCACACAAATGTCGTTCTTTTGCTTTCGTTTCGAATAATCATGCATTTATAAAAATATTAACATTTGATAAAAATAATGCGGGTCTCTACAATCTCTCTCTCTCTCTCTCTCTCTCTCTCTCTCTCTCTCTCTCTTTGTGTCGACAAAAGGAAAGTGGTGGAGATAACGATGGAAAAGAACGTAGTAGAATGTGCTTAGAGAAAATTATCCCATGTGGTTAAGTCCCCACTAGACAACAAGGTATTTTACTACATCTCCACCTATTAACACCAATTCTTTTCTTTAACTTAATTAGACTCTCAAATTTAATAAAGACAACACATATTGGAGTTGGCAGTTTTCTTTTGAACGACAAATGGGGTAGTGCGGTAGTGGTCTCTAATGCATGTATGCAACTGTTGTGTAAACGTACAATTTTAACCTTGAGATTTAAACTACAAACTCAAGGGAATCAGTGGACACACTCGACGCGTGTTTTGATGATGTTTTAGGCCACTTGGGTGTTTTGGGTTGTGTCCTATTTGCTTTAATTGTTTGATTGGCTTCTAGGCCTTTAGGTGTTTGGGTTTTGTTCCCTTTGGGTATTGTCTTGGTTGGCATCTTGCCAATCAAGAGTTTGGGTCTTGAATTGGACTTTTGTTCTATCCATGTCCTATTGATCTTTGTATATTTTTCAAAGATTAATAAAATCTCTTTTTTGTCGTTAAAAAAAAAAACATTTTGATGATGTTTCTCTACGGTCGTGTGGAATTTACATTTTTTTCCCGTATTTTATAGAGGCCGGATGCACCCGATGCGTGTGCAAATTAAATTTTGATGATGTTTCCTACGATCAATATGGAATTTACAATGTTTTTCTTCATATCTTATGCGTGTGCAAACCAAATTTTCCTTACCGTCTCCTTTTTCCCGTCTTTTTAGAAACAACATCAAAATTAGACTTGCACATGCACGTGTACAGGACCTGCACGGAGAAAAAATCCCAAAGGGGCTCTTGCTCATTGTTTAGATGCTAGTATATATGAATACATCGACATGTGGAAGACACGGTTACATAGCAGTTATGCCATGTAAGAGCATGTACACAAGAGTAGCTAAATAGACATTTTTAGCTAATTTACCTATCTAAACCTCAAAAGTTGAGCTGCAGCAGAATCGGTAAAGAGGAAGGTAAAATAGCTTTGGTATTTTGGATCGATACTTTTACTGGTTTACTATAGCAGAGGTAAAACTAAACTATTGTTTCTCTCTCCTCCTTTCTCTCCCGTTCAACTTCCCCCAAACCCTCACAACCACTCCCCACAACAAAACCCCTCTTTCTTCCTCCCCACCGTCTTTTGTAGAGAACCTCACAATCTTAGGACAAGCAGCCGCTTGAGAAACTCAAAACTCGAATCCGCGGTGCGGTTTATCATCTCGTTGTTATTTGGATTTCTCGAGGAGCTTGAGTTGTGGATTTGTCTTTGGTTTTGAAGTTGGAGTTGGTGTTGAATAAGATGTTAATCGCGGCCGTGACGTCGTTGTTAGCCATGTGAAAGGCTTAGAATGTCCATGGTGGAGTATTTGAGGCCAACGATGGATCGAACTGTGGATACCATCTTGTCGTTGATTATGTCCATGGTGGTACTCAATTTTTGTGTTAATCGATTTTCGGCTTATGAACTAGAGGTTTGTGCAGATGAAGCGTGAATAAATTTTTTTTTGGGGTAAGGTGAATAATATTGGGAAATTTATATAAATGGTCCTCTTAGTTTCACTCGAGTCTCATTTTCGTCCTCCAAGTATAAATTGCAGCTCTTTTGACCTTCAAGTTTGGTTTTCGTACCAAATTGGTCAAATTGATGACTTTTGTTAGCCAAACTGGACGGAAAAAAATAGATTGATGGCAGTTTGGATGTTGCAGTTCGTACCAAGTTGGTCTAATTGATGACGTCTGCCCTCAATCTTATTTTTTTCGTCCAGTTTGGTTGACAGACGTTGTCAATTGGACCAACTTGGTACGAAAACCAAACTTGAAGGTCAAAAGAGTTGCAATTGATAATTGGAGGACGAAAATGAGACTCGGGTGAAACTAGGAGGACCATTTCTATAAATTTCCCAATAATATTTTATAAGGATAGAGATGATAATAGAAAGGATTGGTGTGTAGTTAAGAGAGATTTGAGTAGGTAAAATAAAAAAAGTGCACAATTGGGTAGCTAAAATACATATTGCTTGGTGTACATGCTCTAAGGAGAAAAAGGTTTATGGCAATTACAATGTTCAGATCATCTTTTGTTCTCATACGCTAGGTGTTTTACTTTTTTGTCCACACGATTATTAGTGTAAAGGTTAACTAAATCGTGAAACTTTTTTTTTATGGACAATTTTGGAAGAGGAAAATGTGAGCCAGCCTTAAAAATGTGTCCACACCAAAAGATGCTCTCCTTAAGGTCCTTATGAGAAGTTTTTTGTCTATCAGTCCCCTTCTTATGAAGGATCCCTTATTTAGCTTAAGTGCCGACCTCATAGATTTCAATCAAATTTTGATGATTCGAATCGTTAAGTGTGATCAGAACGTGATTTTAAAGGCCCCCGCATGAAATCAACTAAAAATATGACCGGAAAGTGCTTCATCTGAGCAATTTTCATTGAACGGTTCAGTAAAAAACTGCACAAATCAAGCATTTTCCGGTCATATTTTTTGCCGATTTATTGCAGGTAACCTTAAAATCACGTTCTGCACATATTGAACGGTTCGGATCATTAAAATTTAATCGGGAAAGGGAGGTCCCCACTTAAGGTCCTTAAGAAGTTTTCTGTTAATATATATATATATATATATATATAGAATAGGGAATTGATTTTGCCACTCTCCTTTTTGTTAATGTCACCTCCTTTGTGTCTTTATTAGATAATTTGTTTTGTGAGAGAATAGAGAGTGACATTAACAAAAATGAAAGTGACAAAATCATTCTCTTAAAATATTAGAAAAAATAGATAGATACTCCATACATCTTTAATGGTGTAGTACTGTAGCGTAGAAATGACTCACGAATCCGATAATCTCTCTCTCTCTTAAACGAAACTGGGAAAAAGAAAGTTAAAAACAGAAATGCTCGTCGTCTCCCGCTCTGAAATTCCCTCCCTCGGTCTGTTCGCCTTTACTCTCCTTTTCGGCCTTTAAATCAAACCCTAACTCTCTCTCTCTCTCTCTAAAGTTCAACCTCGAGAATTCCCTGGTACGAAGCTCTCTCGATTCTTAACTGCATGTGTAAATGTTCTCGCTGATACTTATATATCTATATGTATCCATCTGTTTTATTAGCATTTCCTTCAGTCAGTCTGTCCGTATTTATTAAATTGGTGTTATCTGATTTTGGATCTCAGATGGTGTGGTTGATGCTCAACGCCATGTGCTCGTGACTTTTTTTTTTTTTGTTGTTGAATAAATTTATAAGTAAATAATTAGTTAGTTGTGTTTGTATGATTGCCCTATTACTTTATTCGATTTCTAACTGTCTCTCGCGTGATTGTTTGGTTATTCACGTTGTTTTGATTTTACGGGTGAGGTATCTCTTTGACCATGTAGACATGTAGGCATGAGTTGGCTTGTCGTATATATAGGTAAATATGTTCATGTCCATTCATTTGGGTCTCTCCAACTAACAATTTCTCTTGGATCTAGATTTGCTCAAAGGGTGAGGTGGGTGTTGTTCTCTTTTTGGTCAATTAAGCTTTGATTGCACTAAAATTGAGAAATTTTGGTTTATCCGTTTTTCAGTTAGCATTTTGATACTTTTCTTTTATTGTGCTTTCCAATTTCGGCTTTGAATTAGGGTATGGTTCCGCAGCAAAACGTCCATTTAGCTCCTCGGTTCTTGGAGGTATAGGGGGTCCACGGTTTTAGTGGTTTTGAGATCAGTCACTTTGTGCGTATATTGCCAAAGGTTAGGTCTGTTTCCAATCTTCCCCCGCCCATACCCCCAATGGTTGGGGATTAGATGGGTTCTGTTATTGTTGTGTATTCCGATAAGTTTCTTTTGGGTGGATTTGAGCGTAAGCTACTGCTCTTGGTTTTGAACATGTTGGTTAATGAGGATTACTTGGAGAGATTGTGTTCAAATTGGGCAGTTCCGTTTACCCTGTGGTTGGACATGCATAGAGCATTTTGAACATGTTAACTTTTGATCTTTTCAGTTTACGACGTGGATTTGATTACTGTCAATGAACCTTGTTTTTGAGTCTTTGACTGATACTTATCCTGTTACTGGTTAAGCAGTTTCTGTTATTGAATTATCGTGCTTGTTTCAGATCACTAAGTCACGACATTCATTCCTAACCATGGTAACAAACTGGAATTAAGGATCAATATGGATGTGTTCTCATTAGTATGTTTGCAAATTCCAGTGTGTTCTCATTAGTATGTTTGCAAATTCCAGTATCACAATTATGGAAAAAGTTATGGTAGTAAATGGTAAAGTCACAGGATGATATGTAGGGTGGCAAATTTTACTTAAATGAATAGGAAAGTCAATATTCAGATCTTTCATATACATTTTCTAAATTGCTGGTTTGTTGCGGTAGGAAGTCAATGTCTGTATGTAAAGAGTAAAATCTGATGTGAGGAACAATCCAGATTTATTTTTGGTACTTACAATCCAGATTTATTGTTTATGAATAACTATGGAATTAGTCTGAGCTTATTTTTTGTGCATCGGTATCAAAGTTCTGTAGGTACACTGGTACATGGTATTAAAGAGTATTGTTTAAAATACTGTATGCAACTCTTATCACAAGCACCAATTTCCTTAATTGTTTTATTGTTCATTGATTTGAAGTGATTTATGGTGTTATGTAACTCTATGCTAGTCCTCTAGATTGACTTGTTCAATATATCTGTAGGAATTCTTGTCGTGCACAGGATATAAGGTCATCCACCTTAAGTGTTTTGTTGTTGAGCATTGGAAGGTTGTTTTCTAGGCATCTACGTGGAGGTGATCTAGTCAGCTACTACATTTAGAGGAGCAGTGTTTTCTCGAGTAGTGTTTTTAATCTCTCTAGTCTTCAAGCTGAAAATGTCCAGTGAGCTGATTTTCATGGGCATATAAGCCTTATAGACATCTCTAGCATTATTTAAACCCTGTGAACTTCTTGTGAAAGTATTATGCATCGTGATCTCGTCGTATCTTGTATTTTAGGCATAGAATCGTATTGTTATAATATCGTAATCGTATCTCTTTGTAATCTCCTATTTTAGGTATAGATTTCTAGGCTTTTCTCTATTCAAGTTTGTGTTAGCATTGTAACCATTGACTCTAAATATTCAGTAATACAGATCAGTTTTCTCTCCCATATGTTTTGTCACATGGTATCAGAGCCTAAGATCTAGGCCTAGGCCTGTGGGATATTCGCTTTCCGGCGGGCAGCTTATGCCTTGTTGCCGTCTGCCAGACACTCATCTGTTTTGTCATATGGTATCAGATCTGCCACCACCATAGCATTCTCTGTTATCGACCTTCCTCTTCTCTTCTCTCTAAGCCAATCTCTTGGTTCAATCTCTCTCTCTTCTTAATCTATTCATCGATTGCTATTCATCTACGCACTTTTGTACTTAGTCTCTGAAAACTCTGGTACTGCTATTTATTCGCTTTCGCATTATTTCAGGCTATGTTTCTCTGATTTCGCATCTTTGTAGTTCTGTCTTTCTTATTTTTGGCTCTGTTTCTCTGGTTTTACATCTGAAATCTGAATGGCACTCTCTCTTTCTTCTCGAAAATCATCTTCATCTTCATCTTTTGAATATGCATTTGAATATGTATCTTCTGAATTTGCATTTGTTCTTCCTCTACTCTGCATTTGTTTGGCATGTGAAACTTTTTTGTTCCTTTACTTTGCATCTGTTTGGCATCTGAAACTTGTTTGGTGTCTGTTCTGATATTTGCATCTGTTCTGCATTTGATACCTGTTTGGCTTATGCACTGTTCGACATTCTTATGCTTTATTCGGCAATGTTTGCATCTTCCTCTCTGCATCTTCTCCTCCTCCCACCCATTCTATCTTCTCTCAGATCACACAACAGCCATCCGTTCACTACGGCATTGCTCACTGCGATTTGTTATTAGCAGCACTTACAGGTTTTCCGCAGAGTTTGGTACTGTTCAACATAGTAGTAGCTCCGTTTGGAAAAGTTTCAGCTTCTGTTTTGGCACTTTGGTTTGGGGCTGCAAAATCTCAGTTTGATAGGTTTTGGCACTCAGTTTTGGACCTCTGATTAGCGTTTTGCAGCACCTTTTAGCAATGTTTCAGTCCCTATTGCACTAAGACGCACACTACTGCTCGGTTTCATTACTTCCTTGGCAAACTCACGATGCTCTCCGGGCTCGCATCTTGAGTTTGAGGGAGGGTGTGAAAGTATTATGCATCGTGATCTCGTCGTATCTTGTATTTTAGTTATAGAATCGTATTGTTATAATATCGTAATCATATCTCTTTGTAATCTCCTATTTTAGGTATAGAGATTTCTAGGCTTTTCTCTATTCAAGTTTGTGTTAGCATTGTAACCATTGACTCTCAATATTCAGTAATCAAATCAGTTCTCTCTCCCATATGTTTTGTCACACTTCCAACTTATAATTCCTATAAGCAACGCTGCATACTAACTTGTGTGATTTTCTGTTAGAATACAGTGCTTTGATTCTTCACTTCTGTTTGCAACGAGAAAGTATGATGGTAGAAGTTGCTTGAAACGTGTTTTGCATTTCTTGGATGTTTTCTTTGGCTCCATTGTCTAGGCAAAATAACAATTTTTTACTATTAGGACTGTCTTTGAGTATCACTGTAGGCTGTTTGGTAAAGTATACCTGTTGCTTGATTGCAGATTGCTGTATTTAGGTTTTGCAGCCTAGCAGATAAGGTCTTTTTTTTTCCATCTGGGTCTTTTCTCAATTTGGTGGTTGCGGTGTGTATCGAGGAATGCTTCTCGTAGTATGTCTTGATGAGGGGAAACATGGACCCCGTTCGTTTTGGGATTTTGGATTTGGATTTAGATTTATAGGTAATGAGTGTAGAGATAAATAAAGTAATGAATGGAAATATGGGTAATAATTGGAGAGAGATAGAGAGAAAAATGAGAGTAATGATTGGGGATAAGGGTAATGAGTGGAGAGAGAAATATGATAATGATTAGAATCTAAAATCCAAAACCCTTAACCTAACAAGGTCCAATGGTTCCGGATATCTCTACCTTGTTTCTGGCCATGAAGGCATCTTTCGCCTGGACTTGTTTTGGTTAGCTAGTTGAGGGTGTCTTGCCATAGTTGACTTTTAGCAGTTGAAGAAGATAAGTTTATCCCATTTCAAATAGTTAGGCTTATGTGCTCCCTTTCTAGCCAATACCAAGCCACTACTAAGAGAGTCTTTTCTCTAACTAGAATTTGTGCGTTGAATTATTGAGTTGCTTATCTCATCCTGTAGTCTGGCACGCTATTGACTTAGTAAAAAAAAAGTCTCAAACACTATTGATCAAGGCCGGAGCTAGCTGGGGCCAATGCCACCCCCCCTCCAAAAAAATAAAATAAAAATAAAAATAAATAAATAAAATAAAAATGAAGGAGAGAAGTATGCATCTTTTGTTATACCTCATACGTAGTTAAAATTCTGTGATATAATTAGTAAACTTAGCTCTGAAAATTGAAGCAAATTTAATTTGTTCTTTTAGTCAAATAATTTTACCAGCCGGTCCCAAGCCCGGATGAAGGAGGAGGGTTGTGCGTTAGGTAGCTGACAACCAGCACGTAAAAAGCCCATAAGATCTTTATGACATGAATCCAAATATGATAACGAGACATGCTAGGGCGTTCCCTTTTAAGCGATGAGTTGCGCTTGCCTTCGGGTGCTTCGAAAAATGAGCAAGGGGAGCCACACCGGCGCCTGGGTGTGGTGATAAGTGAGCAAGGGTTCTCGCGAGTGCCTAGACGAGTGCGGGTAAAGAAGCTAGTCCAGGATTATAGGATTCGTTTAGCAACTTGGAATATAGGGATATTAACGGGTAAGACTAGGGAGTTAGTTGACACCATGCTTAAGAGGAGGATTAGTATAGCTTGCCTTCAGGAGACTAAGTGGGTAGGGAAGAAAGCTAGGGAGATAGAGGACACAGGTTATAAGCTTTACTATACGGGTAAGGATAGACAGAAATGTACGGGTAAGGATAGACAGAAATGTGGTAGGTATCGTAGTAGATAAACACCTAAAAGATTTGTTAGTTACAGTCACAAGGAAAGTCACAAGGAAAGGATATCAGATTATTTTAGTTATGCTTGTGATCGGTGGGAGCATAGTTAATATTATTAGTGCTTACGCACCCCAAGTAGGCTTGGATGATCTTACTAAAGAGCAATTCTGGGAGCAGATAGATGACGTGGTTCAAGAGATAGCTTTTGGGGAGAAGCTATTTATAGGAGGCGATTTCAATGGTCATGTGGGAGTGCATAAGTAAGGGTATGAGAAGGTGCATGGTGGCTTTGGATTTGGTGACCTTAACAAAGGTGGTAGGAGGATTTTAGATTTCGCAGTAGCTTTTGACCTTATAGTGGGGAATACTCTCTATAGGAAGCGAGAAGAGCATTTAATTACCTTTAAGAGTGGAGCCAATAGAAACTAAATCGACTATTTTTCTTGCTAGAGGTGCAGATCGCTTGACATGTAAGGATTGTAAGGTTATTCCCGGAGAGTATCTAGTGGCACAATATAGACTTTTGGTGTTAGATATTTGCCTCAAGGGGAATAATAGAATGAGAAAGGAAACTAGATGCCCACGAACTAAATGGTGGGGCCTAAGAGGGGAGAAACTAGAGGTATTCAAGGAAAGAATGTCTCAAGAAGTACGGTGGGGAGTGGAAGGTGATTGTGACAATGTGGAATACCATAGCTAACAGTATTAGAAGAATATTAAAAGATGGAGACGAGATTCAAACCATGGTAAAAGCCAAGAAGGAGTGCTTTAAAAAGTGACAAAATGACCGGAATGAGAAAAATTTTCAGGGTTATAAGCAAGCTAGCAAGGAAGCTAAGAAAGCCGTTAGGGATGCTAAATTGAAAGCCTATGAGAATTTCTACGCTAGACTCGATAGTAAAAATGGAGAAAAGATTATTTATAAACTTGACAAGCTGCGAGAAAGGAAAGCTAGAGACGTTTCTCAAGTTAAGTGTATAAAATGTATTGACTCGGTGGTGTTGGTGAAAGACGAGGCGATCAAGGATAGATGGAAGTCGTATTTCAAGAAGTTGTTAAATGAGAAACATGAAGGAGGCTTTGGTGGGGAGGAAGTGTAAGTACCTGGCGAGAACATAGAATATGAGTTTTATCGGAGGATACAAAAGTTCGAAGTGGTTAAGACTTTGAAAAGGATGAAACCGGGTAAGGCTTTAGGACCAGATGGTATCCCTATTGAAGTGTGGAAAAGTCTTGGTGACCTGGGTGTGACTTGGTTGACGAAGTTGTTTAACAAGATTATTATGACTAGGAAGATGCCCGACGAATGGAGAAGGAGCACCCTAGTACCTATCTATAAGAATAAAAAGGATATTCAAACCTGCAACAACTATAGAGGTATTAAATTGATGAGTCATACGATGAAGTTGTGGGAAAGAGTTATTGAACGTCGCTTGAGGATGGTGACTACGGTGTTAGAGAAACAGTTTGGGTTCATGCCTGGAAGATCAACCATGGAAGCTATCTACCTTTTAAAGAGATTGGTAGAAAAACACAGAGCAAAGAAGAAGGATCTCCATATTGTTTTCATAGACTTAGAAAAGGCTTATGATAAGGTGCCTAAAGACATTATATGGTGGGTTATGGAGAGAAAGGGAGTGACCAAAGGGCATATCGAGGTGATTAGAGACATGTATGAAGGTGCCGTCACTACCATTAGATCACCAGTAGGGGAAACAAATGAATTTCCAATCACTGTAAGATTGCATCAAGGGTCAGCCTTGAGCCCGTACCTCTTTGCCTTAGTTATGGATGAGTTGACTAGACAATTTCAGGAGGATATCCCATGGTGTATGATGTTTGCAGATGACATTGTCCCGTAGATGAAACCGCTATAGATGTTAATATGAAGCTAGAAATTTGGAGGGAAGCATTAGAGTTGAAGGGTTTTTGAATAAGTAGGAGTAAAACTGAGTATATAGTGTGCAAGTTTAGTGGTACCAACAGTGCGCATGAAGAAAGAGTGATGATCCAAGATCAGGAGATTCCAAAGAGTGATCATTTTAAGTATTTAGGCTCAATTATTGGTAGAGATGGAGAGATTGCCGATGATGTGACCCATAGGATCCAAGTGGGGTGGTCAAGTGGAGGAGCGCTATTGGTGTACTATGTGACAAGAGGGTACCCACAAAATTGAAGGGAAAATTCTATGGAACTGCCATAAGACCAACGATGCTTTACGGGACAGAATGTTGGCCTATTAAGAAATAACAGGTGAGCAAGATGAGTGTAGCGGAAATGAGAATGTTGAGGTGAATGTGTGGTAAGACTAGACGAGACAGGATTAGAAATGAAACGGTTCGTGGGTGGAGAAGTTGAGGGAAAATAGGCTAAGGTGGTTTGGGCATGTCAACCGTAGACAAGGAGATGCAGTAGTTAAGAGAGCGGATACGATAGCTTTCGGTAGCAATTCTACGGGGAAGGATAGACCTAAATTGACATTAGATGCTGTTGTGCGCAAAGATATGAGTATAATGGGTTTGTGTTAACAAGTGGCTCTTGACAGAGCTCAATGGAGGAAAAAGATTCATGTAGCCGACCCCAAGTGATTGGGACACAAGGCTCGGTTTGGTTTAGTCAAATAATTTTACCTTCTTGAAAATTTGTCTTAATTTCTTCATTATACATAATGAGGGCACTGCAAATTATGGTGGGGAGATTGCAATGCCCCATGTTTGTCTCACATTGGTGGGTTACAAGAAGCATGAGTGATTTATAATGGACCACTAATACTGCCAAAACTCTTGGGCTTAACATTTTTGACAATGTTGTTAGGTCAACATTATTGGGCTAGTAATGCATGGGTTTCTAGTTACCAAACAAGTGACCAAAATAATTTTATGGGAAAATTAGCCATAAGTACGATAAAATAGTTTACATTTAGGGGAAGGACGCCGTCAAAATAGTTTTCAGTAGAGGTCCTTCAACTTTTTGAGTTGTTGAGCCATAAGGACAAAACATATTTTCACGAAAGAACCCTACCCTAGGGTAGGGTACATAGTTGTCAAAGGCGCGCGCCTAGGCCCAAGGCGAGGTGAGGCGCACCCCCAGCGCCTTGCTGACCCCCAGGCGAGGCGACTTGAAAAAGGCGAGCAAAAAGCGCAAAAAAACGACAAGGCGAGAAAAGCGACCAGGCGCAAAAAAGCGCGCTTCTTTCAAATTGATCAAAAAACAAGCTTTCTTTCAAAAAAGCGCGCTTTTTTTCAGAAAAAGCGCACAAAAAAGCGAGTTTTTTTCAAAAAACACACATAAAACGATTATTTTCAGAAATAATTATTGTTTCGCATAGGTGCGCTTCTCTTCAAAAAGGCGTGCGCCTCGCCTTGCGCCTCTCGCCTCAGGCCCAACAGAACTTTGCGCCTCGGTGCGCCTTTCGCCCTTGACAACTATGGTAGGGTATTCTAGGGTAGGGTACCCTAGGGTTTAGGCACTTTTATCGGATTTTAGGGTGCACTTTCCTATTATAGGGTTTTAGGCACTTTCATAGGGTACTCTAGGATTTTAGACACTTTCACTAACTTTCAGTTATTAGTGAACTTTTACTAGTTTTGCAGAAAGTGTATTTTAGTAATCATGCAACACACTTGTCCTTACGTTTAATTGCAGAAGGTGCTTGGCCTTATGTTTGATTGCAAAAAAGAGCTTGTCCTTGAGCTCAAAAAATGTAAATATGAGGGATTTTTGGCTAAGTCTCCCATTTATTATTGAATAATTCACCGACCTTTATAGGTGAAACTAATTGCATAAGTAGTGCTTTATGTTGAATTCAGACATTGTGACAAGGAAGCAGCAAATAGGATCCTTCTGGTTTTTTCCTTTTTTAGGTTTGTTATACATTTATCGAGATATGTTGGTACTGCATCATGACATTCTCATGACACTTTTTATCTTTTGTTTTTCCAACATAATTATGTTGTTTGGTATTAAGGACATTGGTGACCTCGTAACTTCCACGTGTATGTAGAGTACTCTGACAGTGATACAATGTACGCAAAATACTCCAAAGGAGCTTGATGCCATTTAGTTTTTCTACTGGGTTGTAGCATTGGAATTAATTCACTTCAGCAAGTTGGTTTTTTCCCCTTTGTTCTTGGCTTATGCAGTGTGTTGTTTACTTTTGGATTCAAAGTGTAGTGTGCTTCAGAGTATACTGATTTGTAGCCTTATTCTCAACAGGATATAGTTCTTTGCTCTGGGGATCATACCTGTTTATTTTATTCTATTATTATCTTTCCTTCAAGTGGTTGGATTGAACTGAGATTTGGTTGAGTTGTGCAATCTGGTTGGGTTTTCTACGGTCCACGGGGTATGTTTATAAGTTACTTAGATTAGTCATTTGTTTTAGCATTATATATACTAGACTTTGTGAACTTTGGGGAGAAAGGAGAGCCACCAAAATTAGGTTTCTCTCTCTCACACTTTGTATTTATATTGACAAGAGTAAAAGTACAAATATACCCCTAAGTAACAAATACATAACAAAGTAAACCCTAACTTAACACTCCCCGCTGGTTGGTGCGAAGATATCTATCAAGCCCAACTTGAACACAATGGGGTGAAAAATCTTACTACTAAACCCTTTCGTAAATATATCAGCTAGCTAACTGGTCTTCAGACCTTACAAATGACATACATATCAAACCCTTGCTCAACTTTTCCTTTATGAAATGCCTATCAATCTCGATATGCTTCGTTCTGTCATGCTGCACAGGATTATGAGCAATATTTATAGCCGCTTTATTGTCACAGTAAAGCTTCATAGGACCACCATTGGAGATTCCCAAATCCTTCAACAAGGTTTGGAGCCACAAAAGCTCACACACGCCATGAGCCATAGCCCTATATTCGGCTTCTGCACTGGATCTAGCTACCATTGACTGTTTCTTTCCCACCAAAAAAGGTGCAGTAGCCAGAAGTAGTAGAGCACCTATCAGAATTAATAAATTGAGGTTCGATGGGAGAAGATTCATTACCAGATGAGCCAGCTGAGCGGTCTGAAACTGGGGTAGGCGATAGTGATTGACAAGGTGGCATCGCACATGTGGTCTGACCCTTTGGTCGCCTATTGTATTTTGCTGGATGGGCCTACCAAGTTGTCTTGGTTCTGCTCTCTCTTCAGATATTGGTTCCTCCCTTGAGTGTTCCTTCTCCCCCGCACCATAACAAGGTATTGGGAAGTAAGACCATGACTCTTGATTTTGAGATATCAACATCTTTTCCTCTCTATCATTCTCCCCTTGAAGAGATGGACCAGATGAGGGATAAAAAGATTTAAGTTCCCAAAAAGTGACATCCATAGAAACAAACATTTTTCGGGGGTGAGGGTCATAGCATTTGTAGCCTTTCTGGGTAGAAGAGTAGCCAAGAAAAATACATTAACGAGCTTTAGGATCTAACTTACCACCAGGATGTTTAGGAGTATGAACAAAACACACACAACCAAAGATCTTTGGCGGAAGAGAAGAGACCCGATAATTGATAGGAAGAAACTCAAGAGGAGTTTTGAACTGAAGAACACTGGATGACATACGGTTGATAAGATAAGCTGCAGTGAGAACAGCTTCTCCCAAAAAGTGTTTAGGGACATGCATAGTGAGCAAGAGAGAGCGAGCTACCTCAGCAAGATGACGATTTTTACATTTAGCAACTCCATTTTGCTGTGGAGTAGCAACACAAGTTGTCTGAAAGAGAATGCCATTGTCATCAAGGTATGCCCGAAAGAGCCCATCGAGATACTTAGTCCCATTATCACTACGGAGAATTTTAATGTTGGTGTCAAATTGAGTATACACCATTTTATGAAATGATTTAAAGCACGAAAACACTTCATTTTTAGATCGAAGTAAGTACACCCAAGTGATACGAGAATAACAGTCAATAAAAGTGACAAACCATCGATAACTAGAAAGTGAGGTGACAGGAGAAGGACCCCAAACATCAAAGTGGATAACCATAAACAGAGAAGCAGTTCTTTGATTAACAGGAGCGTAAAAAGAACGTTTATGTTTCGCAAGCTCTCAGGCTTCACAAAAAAACTGACTCCTAGGACGGTGCTTAGTTAAATTAGGAAAAAGTTTTTCTAAAATCCCAAAAGATGACCCAATCTCCGATGCCATTGATGTAACAAAGGAAGAGCTGAACCCGTATCTGCTTCTTGACCACATGACAAAGGTGGACAAGATGAACGAGGTGCAGACTCCAAAAAGTAAAGACCACCATGGGCTTTACCACTGCCAATCACTCTCCTCGTATCCAGTTCCTAAAAGACACAATGTGTAGGAAAAAAATGTCACTGAGCAATTTAAGGAATGGGTAAGACTTCTAACAGAGAGAAGGTTAGTAGAAAAATTTGGAACATGAAGAACCGAAGAAAGTGAGATGGTTGGAGAGTGGCGAATGGAACCGTTTCCTGAAATAGCAGATATGGATCCATCTGCGACTCAGACTTTATCCTTACTGGAACACGTAGAGTAGGAGTCAAAAAGAGATGAACAACCTGTCATATGATCTGTAGCACCAGAATCTATTATCCAAGGAAGAGAGGAGGAGGTAGTAGATGCATTAGGTTGGATACCTGTGTGAGCAAAGGAGGTAGTGGAAGTAGAAACTGTGGTAGACGGAATGTCAAGCTTAGCCATCAGGCGCCTGAGAGTTTGTAACTCCTCCTGAGAAAGAGCACCGACTGGAACATTCTTGTGATACTCCGCCATACCAACAGAAAAGCAGTAAAATAAATACCAGACAACACCCCAACTTGCAGACCAAGCCTAGTTGATTTCGCGATACCAAATAATAGTCAACTATAGTCAATTAGCTAAGAAAACGAGATTTGAGTCAACTCAGCACCAATTCAACTTACTACACCCAGTCAACTCAGTCAACTCAGTGATTTTATGCCCAAATTCAGCCAACTCTGTGCACAAACAGCCTCAACAGTGCAGAATAAGAGCAAATACTGTCCCAACAGTAACAAACAGCTCCCAAAACAGTGACTAGTGCGTAGTAGAGCAAATTAATGCAAAATACCTCTTATTACAGCACAGTTGCAGAAAACAGTTCAACGGAGCTTTATAAGATGTTAAACAGAACACTAGCATAGATTGGGGTCTGAAAAACCTTGAATATTCAGACCCAGGCCCTAACGAGTGCAAACAGACCTTACCCAGTCCAAGCAGTGGTCGCCGAAGGGTCACGCTGGTCACAGGAGGCTAGGTGATGGTTATTGTTGCAGCTAACATCTGACCCAGCTCTTGAACGCACCAAAAACAACCAACTAAAATGCAACAAAGGTCAGAGAAGTCCGGCGAGGGTAAGGCGAAGTCCGGCGAGGTTAGAAAAGTCCTGGCGAATGTCCGGCGAGTTTGTAAAGAGCTTGTCGGAGTCCCAGCGAGGGTTGGGTTTGACTGGGTCACGTCGGGAAGTGATCAGAAGGCTGCTATGTGTAAGATCTGAGCCGTCACAAGTCGGGAAAAGGTCGCCGGAGGCTGACAAAGCTCCGGCGAGGGTCGTCAGAGACTGGGTTAAGCTCGAAATGGCAGAAAGTCACCGGGTACTGGACAAAGAAGTTCGAACAGCCTTGAGAAAGGTCAAAAACTCACAGTTCGAGTTCGTAATCACTTGGAAACTTCAAAAAATGGACTGGATAATGTCGCCGGAGGTCGGAAAACGAGCGGCGATGGTCGGCAAGTCCAGGAGAAAGTTGCCGGAGGTCTGGTTGCAACTGGGTCTTTCAAATAACGAGAGTGAGACAGCTGTTGGGCAATTTCTTCAACTGGGTCTTCATAAAAGGCGTCAAAAAGATCGGTCACAAGACAGACGGAAGGCGCCAGGTGATCGACAAAAGATCAGCAAGGAGAAGTCGCCTAGATCGACTTGCTCTGATACCATGTGAACTTTGGGGAGAAAAGAGAGCCACCAAAATTAGGTTTCTCTCTCTCACTTTGTATTTATATTGACAAGAGTAAAAGTACAAATATACCCCTCTGTAACAAATACATAACAAAGTAAACCCTAACTTAACAGACTTGCCTAAGAAACAGTAGGAATTATGTGGTATTCGGAAATTTCATGTCACAGTAGGAATTATATTTCTTTTGTCAAACTAAGCTTACATGCTGAGTGGTTTTCTTCCTTGCTTCATACTGGCTGGGTATAGTCATGCGAATACACAATGTTTTCGTATTATAAGAAAGGCTTTGAATTCTTTGAGATTGCAGCGTCTTTAAACACTTACAAAACATTCTGAATGAAAACACAATGAATCTTCTATACAAATGTGGCATCTAATGGAACAAGCAGATCAGGCAATTAACTTAAACAGTAGATGTTATGTTTTAATCAATGTATTATGAAATTTGTATTTTTGGCAAAGTAAACAAGTTGTGTATTTAGCAAGGAGCCATCTTTCTATTTGCAGAAATAAGAGCAACCTTTATTTTTGGTAACTAGAAATTGATCCACCTGCTTATTTTATTCTATTGTCTTTCCTTGAAGTGGTTGGAGTGAACTGAGATTTGTTAGAGTCATGCAATGTGGTCGGTTTTCTATTTTCCACGCGGTATCTATTTGTAGCAAATAGCAAAGTATGTACCAGACTTGCGTAAGAAACGATAGGAATTACATGGTATCGTGAAATTTAAATATTGCAAATTATTTGTATTCCATTTGTCAAACTAAGTTTATGTGCTGATGGGTTTTTGCCTAGCTTCATATTGGCTAGATATAGTTGCGTGAATACACAAATTTTGTTTTCACATTCTAAGAAGGGCTTTGAACTTTGAAATTGCAGCATCTCTGAACACTTACAAATTGTTTCGAATGTATTCTTTTGTACTGGTTGATAATTGCATGAAAATACCTTTTCATTTCCAATTTGATCTTCTCTTCCCTTGAGTCGTAGGTGGAACATAGAATATTGAAGCAGAGACACTGCAACATTCTAATACTTGCCTTTTCTACTAATTAAGTCTTAGAATTACTTGCGTCTTATTAAAATTCTAGCTCTTTCGGTTTGGTTCCTGAATCAACACTGGTTTTCAGGTTCAGAGCTAGGAAATGGCAAAAGGCACCAGGGGACGACGCAAGATTTCCTCACGACAGTGCAGGCCAACACCATATCCATTGGCATCATATAATCAGGTTATATCAGATGACATGAACCCTAAGAAGTGCTCCAAAATCATGGAAAAGAAAGATTGGGTAGACTCTACCTGTTCCGTATGCATGGAGTACCCCCACAATGCCGTTCTCCTCTTATGCTCTTCTCACGACAAGGGTTGCCGTCCCTACATGTGCGGCACTAGCGTTCGCTACTCCAACTGCCTAGATCAGTACAAGAAAGCCTACACCAAAGTCACATCGCCCCTTCAACTCCAACCCTTGTCCCAGGGCCCGGATGATGATCTGAATGCTGGCCCCTTTTCTAGTTGGCCCATCAAGAAGTGCGAAGTAACAGTGCTTGCATGTCCTCTTTGCAGAGGCCAGGTGAAGGGGTGGACTGTTGTGGAGCCTGCTCGGGAGTATTTGAATGCAAAGAACCGGAGCTGCACACAGGATAACTGCTCGTTTGCAGGAACTTACAAGGAGTTGAGGAAGCACGTGAGGGCGGATCACCCATGTGCTCGCCCGCGGGAAGTGGACCCTGCTCTTGAACAAAAATGGAGAAGGCTCGAGCATGAGCGAGAACGGGATGATGTGATTAGTACGATAAGCTCATCTATGCCTGGGGCGGTGGTGTTTGGTGATTATGTGTTGGAAGGAAGTCATTATGAGCTTGATACGGATGAAGAGGAGGATGGTTTTGGTGTCGGTGTCACGGATGGGAATGAGGATTTCCAAGTGGGAATTGATAGGAATTTGGTTAATGTGTTCCTTCTATTGCACGCATTTGGACCTGGTGGAAATGTTGGCCAGAATAGGGGAATGAGACAGCATGAGAGGGAATCGGACCAAAATTCAGATGGAGGTGGTGGTGGTGGTTTTCGTCAGGCATCTCCTGTCGTCATTTATGATTCATCTGATCGAGAAAGTGACGATCATGACGATGATGATGGCGGCGATGGTGGTGGTTTATCACTTGTTCATCGGCTGCGCCGACAGGGCAGAATTCTGTTGGGACGGTCTGGGAGGAGACGAAGGCGTAGAGAAGCCGGTGGGGGCCGGAGAGATATATAGATGGTGGTGGCAAAAGGATGGTATTGGGAGAAGATTCTTGGGGTGTCTTAGTTTAGGAGTAGAGACAACAAAGAAAAAGGGTTAGTTCCCTTTGAAATATGCAAAGTACATTTATTTCTTCTTGAATCTGTATCAATGGATGTGCAATAGACTGTCTTAGAATTGAAGGTGGAAAAAGCTGTTTTTCCCGTTGTAATTTAAACTTGTAATTTCTTTGTTCCATTATCCTTTACCTTGCATCCCTGAAAATCCAACCATGTGAATTTCTCCTTTGTAAGCAAGTGTTCAATTTCAATGTATTTCTTTTGCAACATTTAATTCATTTGAATGTATTTTACTGGGCAAAGTACGGATTACTTGGTACCCTATGGTTTGACCGTTTGGCAGATGACCTCCCTGAGATTTTCTCGTAACCATTTTACCCACCTATGGTTTTGGAGTAAAGTGCAACTGTTAGATTTTTCGTCCAAAGTAAATGTATGTGTACATCATGCGCTCCTAAAGCATTTCTGGCATTAAAAACTGAACTTTTCTCCAAAATCCGTGTGATAGAAAGACAACAACACCCGTTATGGTTCATCTTCTTCCTATAACTCCAATGAAACCCTATATTTGCTCATTTGTACATAACCACACACAGACATATCAGGAGAGAGGGAGAGATTTTTTTTCTTAGTATGACCAGGATCTTCACCAGGATTTTTCTCTTGCAATACTGCACATATCTGACACCAATATGTCCATTACCGTCCCACCTCCACAGCAAAATTCAACTCTGGCAGCCCCTAAATTGACACCGGTAGTCCGATACAGCACAGAAAAAAAAAAAAAAAATTTTAAAACTCAATAACCCTAAAAAGGAGGAGGAAATTGACGGACCTAGAGATGGCGAGGATTGATATTCCATGGGGCTGATGAAGAATAATACTAACGTGCGAAGGCGGTGGCTTTTGTTTGTTGCGAGCATTTTCCGATGAGTATGAAACTACGAGGGAAAGGTCGGTGACAGGGCCGGCCCAGGTGGTCTTGAGCATCCAAAAAATTTCAAATTTTAGGAGCACTTCAATATTATTTGTAAATTAGTATATATATTACTTGTTCATTTTATAATACAAATGTCTTTGCTAGCTCAGTGGTAAGTTGATTTTAATCCATATGGAGTGTCCGAGTTTAAGTCTTCTGGTAGCTTTTTCTTTTGAAATATTTTTTTCCAAAAATAATACTATTTTAACTTCCAGGTTTCGAGACTAAGTCAAGTAGAATTCAAACCAACTACTTTGGCCACTAGTGACAAAGCAGTTAACATGCATTATGAAGTCTAAAGTAGGAATATAAAAAAATATTTCTATTATTGTTTAATTCTAAAAATACGTAGGGCACCACCCCACAATTTAGCTTTGAGCATTAAAATCCTTGGGCCGGCCCTGATCGGTGACTCGTACAAGAGCGAGTTATTAGTATTACAGTAGCCTTCCATCCCAATTAACCAGCAACTTACCCTCGACCATTGCCGAACGCCACCGTGTTGAAACACCACACAAACGCACTGCCCAAATCAAGCATCATCCGCCGCCGAGCAACCCACACCCAATTTGGAATATACTTGCCTAATTTTTGGCTGAAAGATCGATTTCTAAATATGAGTTCATGTTCAGAGTTGAATTCAATAGGAAAAATGTGCTTTTCGAGAAGAAATTTTGGATTAAAGCTTTCAAAAAAACTGTTACTGGGTTTTTTTTGGGGGGGTTTTTTTCTCTGTCAAAAACTGATAGAGGAAGAGAGAGAACATGAACAAGATGAAGGGGTATTCCAGTCATTTAAGATTTTCTGTTAACAGAGTTACAGTTGCACTTAACTCCAAAATCATAGGTGGGTAAAGTGGTTACGAGTAAATCTCTGGGAGGTCATCTGCCAAACGGTCAAACCACAGGGAGATAATTCGTACTTTGCCCTATTTTAAATGCCAAATTCGTAGTCATTGATGAATGAATGACTCTTTGTCCCAGTTTAGACGATGAGAATCACACAGAATGAGGAGTTATTTTGAATCTTGAAACCTTTAAATTTGGAGGCTGCAAAATTGTAAGCTGCAACTCAAAAAACACTTATTATCAATACTTTCAATCATTACTTATATTTCTCTCTAATCATTATTGTCATTTTTCTCTATCTCTCTCCACTCATTACCCCTATCTCCAATTATTACCCTAATTTCTCTCTCCACTCATCACCCAAAAACCAAACTCAAAAATTTTCAAAACACCATCCAAACAAGGGAAAAAAATTTGAAGTACTGCTCTCTTACTGTTGGAACTATAATTTTTTAATTCTGGTCATGTGTATAGACATTAATGATTTGTTTGAACTTGAGAAAAAGAAGAGAAAGGAAGGAAAAATTAAAAAATTAACTCTACCAATGTGTGTGATTTGGAGAAAAAGAGAAGAGAAAATAGAAAAATTTAAAATTATGAATAGTGGAATTTCTTTCTCAGTTTCCTTTCATCCTTCGCTCCTCTTTTATTTCACTTTTCTCAAGTTCCAAACAAAGTATAAAATTTCTTAAGAATATTCTCTTCCTTTCATAATTCTAATCCATTACGGAAAACTCAAATTAATTTTTAGATGAAATAATTAATTACTTTAGTAATACAACAAATTTTTGCGTCAATTTCATAATTTCAAATTAATTTTTTAGTTTGTGCGACAAAATTTAAAAACTCGTGTAAGGCTGTGTAAGGCTCTGTTTGTTTGGGCATAAAATATTTTACTTATTTTTCGGTATTTGGTTGTATAAAAAATGAGGAAAATACCATTAATTAGATGAAAATGTATAACCCTTAAATCTTTAGTAAGTTATTTTCCGAAATGAATCCGCTGTCTTCTATTGTAATTCTCACTGCTCAGTTTTCTTAATCAGTCCTGACTCACGTTCAATTCTCTCTCACTCTTCTGAATTGAATTTCACCATTAAGCCCCCTCTCTCTCTTTCTTGAATTGAATTCCACCATTAAGCCCCCCCCTCTCTCTCTCTCTCTCTCTCTCTATACACTATTTTGTCGATTTCTGAATATATTTTTCATGTGTCAATTAAATACGGGAAAATAAAAGTTTGAAGTTTATTTTCTGAACAAATATTTTACATCAAAACAAAAAATGGCGCCTAACTCCGTTCGTTTAAGTTTTTTGGATTTTGGATTCTAATCATTATTCTATTTCTCTCCAATCGTTACTCTCATTTCTCTCTCTATCTCAAAATGAGGTCGGATGGAAGAGTCCCCCAAAATGGTCAAGATCCTCCCATCTACTACGAACTTGACTTTTTGGTGTAGGGTGGATGGTATTGCCCTGGTGTCATGCAACCAAGGCCTTCCTAGCAACAGGTTGAAGGTGACCGGTATATTCATCACATGGAATTCCATATCTCTCTTGATTTTTTCCACTTCCAATGGTAGGGTAACACACCCAACCACGCTTCTCTTGGAATTGTCATACCCTCTCACCCCTTGGTTTAATGGGCATATCTCAACAGCACTAATTCCCAATTTGTTGAGGGTTCTTTGAGGGCACACATTTAAAGCGAATCCGTTATCCACCAGTACCAGCGGAATCCACTTGGTGAGGCATTTCAAAGAGATGTATAGGGGTTTGTTATGTGCAAGGCCTTCACGAGGCAAATCACTGTCGGTGAAAGCTATTGTAGGCTTTGGGACCTTGAATGCAATTATAAGATGAACCAGAGCCTCAGGAGTGATATCGATGCGGACTTTAGTTTTCCCCAAAGTTTTGAACATGGAGTGATGGTGCTCATAGGAAGACTGTAGACACCTCCCAAATGGGGCATCGCCATACAGATTGATCATTGCTCTGTTACTTTCCACTTCATAAACCGGAATCGTGGATATTCCCATGGCTAGGAATTCGCCACATGATAACGGTATCATCAAAATAGAGTCACCACTTAGTTTATATAAACTAGGAAAAAAGATAGAGATTCCGGGTACGGGAGCCAAAAGTACAATAAGGGGAAGGTGTTAGGCACCCCTCTTTACCCAGTCGTGAAACTGGCCCATAATCGTTCGACACATGATTAGTATTTGCTTTATTTAATTCTAAATAGATAATCTGGTTATTTAACCTTTAACAGTTGATAAGGTGAGCCAAGACAATAATTGAAGCATGCATAAAAAATAAGCAGAAAAGATAAACTGTTCCAGAAAAATAGATCCCTCGGCCGGTGAATGAATTTCACGGCTGAGGAATCCCACTGGATCGATGTATCAGCCGAAGGATTGATCCCCCAGCCGATGTTCTTCCTCACACCAGACTATACGACTTACAGATAATCAGAAAGCTGCGATTAAGCGTAAAAAAACAAAAAATAAATTGAACCAGAGGCCCCTGGGCCTCACCACCTTCATCCCTCAGTTGCTTGATTGCTTCGGATTAGGGATGATTGACTGATTTGCTTCCCGAAAACCCTAGGATTAGGGTTTGAACTTCGGGGTTTAGATCGTCGGATCGCGGTTGCCTTCGGGAGTTTGGGGCTTTTGTATAGGGGATATGAGAGAGTATATTGGTAGAGTTTCGTGGTATGAGATGGAGGAATTGAATGTTAATTTTGGAACCCTAAGGCCTCCTTATATAGGCAATTGGTGACTCACTCCGGTCAATCAAAACGCACCATTGAATTGGTGTTATAGTGTGATACAAACTCCTCATTATAATCTCCTTACGTAGCCCGAACGCATTGAGAATTGGCTGCTAGGGTTTTGTGAATGGATTAAACGATTGATAGAACATTCCAGAATCTGGAAAATAGACGATCTGGCGGCCAAGGAATGGATCTGGCGGCCGAAGAATGGATTTGGCGGCCGAGGAATGGATCTTATGGCCGAAGAATGGATCTAGCGGCCGAGGAATGGATCTGGTGGCCGTGGAATGGATCTGGTGGCCGAAGAATAGATCTTTTGGCCGAAGGATGGATCTAGTGGCCGAAGGATCAATCTTACGGGTGATAGATGTATTTTCCTAGGATGCTGTATTTCTGTCTGAAAGGCTATTTGGCTCTGAATTGTGTCCTTTAAGTGGCTAAAAGTTCTTACCGAAAGTCTTAAGGTTCACAAGAAGTCAATCAGCAATCACTGTATCCATATCATCATCGGGATGGTCCCCAAGGTGGGACTTGAAATAATTGTTAGGCCAAATTGGGGTGTCTACAGATGCCCCTCTTTGACTGAACTTAGACGGATCGCGAGACATGTTTAAGTAAGAGTCAAAGCTGTAAAAACAACTCAATTTGGTCCAACCACTATTCCAAGGGGTTTTCGAAAAAGGCTTTTGTTATGGTCGGGCCGATAGGCTGCCTACATATTCCACAGGGGAAATTCAGACCAACCGTCGTTCGGGACAATAAAGAAAAACAAAAAGTTTGGAGGGTTAGAAATAGAAGACGTACCTTCGGGCTTTAAAAGCTGTAGTGCGACGTACCTTGGCTAAGCCATGATTTTGGCGAAGAGTAGTTGAAGGAAAGCGGAGCTGCCGGGGAAATTTTTGCGGAGAGCATCCTTAGTATTTTGGGGTAGATCAATACACGGCGGGTGAGTCATTTGCTTTTTTTGATCATCCTTACTTTGACTGAGGGGAACTCGGTAGAGTAGCCTATCCTTGTGAATGAGCTGGAAGGAATTGATGTAATTGGGGTGGAATCCAAGCCATCTGCTAGGGATGAATCAGACGCCGATTTTGAGATATGGGGTGGAACCCAAGCCATCTTCTGGAGACGAGTTGAATGCCGATTTTGAGATATGGGGGGCACGAGGCCAGTAACTGGAGCACGGAGCGTTGAGATGAGGGAACCGAGGCGCAGAGCCGGTTACAGTCATGAGGTGAGAGCCTGAGGAGTCAGAGCTTAGAGCTTGACGTGATTTGAACCAAGGCGTAGAGCCGGTTGCATTCTGATGGTCTGTGCATGGAGCTTTCTTATCACAAATTTTGGCGTGGAGACAAAGGATCGAGGCGCTGAACCGATCAATAAAACCGAGGTGTAGAGCCGGTTGCTTGTAGGATTGACTTGCTTCATTAAAGAGAGATGCAGAATATGTGTATGTGATGGTAATGGTTAGATGTGAATAGATATGATGATGTAGACTCGATGTGATGATGGTGATGCAATTGATGCTTATGTGCACGGGCCCGTGCGTGTGTGTTTGATTTAAGCGTGGAGCTTCTTTAAAGTTCCGGACTTAAGCATTCAAAGCGTAGAGCTTGAGCATTCGGACGGCAAAATCCGAGCATTCAAAGTACAGGCTTTGAGCATCCAGTATGCAGTGGTTGGGCATTCATGCATAGAGCTTGAGCATTCAAGTATAGAACTTGAGCATCCAGTACACAGTGGTTGGGCATTCAAAGAGCTTCGAGCATTCAAAATGTTGGATTTTGAGCATTCAAGCGTAGAGCTTGAGGACAGATGATATCTTGATGATGGTTGGTATGGCGTAAAGCCTGTTGAGATAGTGGATATGGGCGTAGAGCCACTGAGTTACTTGATGATAATGAGCACGTGGTGCTGCTGTGTTGATTATGAACACGGGGTTGCTAGGTGAGTGGGATAGCGAGCGTGAGGCCGTTGAATAATCACGGGCATGGAGCTGTTGAGTGACTTGGGCACAGGGCTGTTAAATGAATACGGAGCTGCTGAGTGACTGTGATGGTGAATACAGATTTGTTGAGAGTGAGATTATAGCTGCTGATAACGAGCTTAGAGCTGCTGAAGGATCTGTTGGGAAGTAGTGAAACTGTTAAGATGGTGGAATGTAACTGCTTATGGGCATGGAGCCGCTAAATAGCCTGATGAGTGTTGTTGGGTGAGAGCACAAGGCCACTGAGTAGCTTGGTAATGAGTATTGAACTATAGCTTGATGGTGAGTAAGCACAGAGCTGCTTTAGTGACTTGATGGAGATGGTGAGTACGGAGCTTAAAGCAGTGAGTTTAAAGGCGTAGAACTGCTAGATATGAGCACAGAGCTGCTGCTATATTTTCAGAGTACAGTAATCGAGGCATAGAGCCTGAGTGAGAGCTCAGAGTTGTCAATCTTCAATGGTCAGGTGACCAGTAATCGTAAGCTTTCTGCTATGAAAAGGGCTTCGAGAAGGTTCCAATGTGGGTTCGGCACCGGTGCTTGAGATTTCATATGCTCGGGGATGTTCACATGCTCGGGATGTTCTCAAGGCTAGATTCTAAATGTTCCCTAGTGAATTCCATATGCTTGGGATACTCCCAAGGCTAGACTGAATGTATGCATTTGGTAGCCCTTGCAAGGCTTTGATTGATACTTGATCCTTCTTAAGGTTGGGAATGCTCCCAAGGCTAATTTCCTCATGCTTGGGATGATCGTGAGGCTAGACTGAGTGCTTCTGGCGGACATTTGACAACCTATGCAAGGCTTTTGATTCATTGCTGGTGCTTGATATCACGCATGCTTGGGAATGCTCCCAAGGTTGGATTTGATAAATTTTATCGGCCGCGGGCCCAGAATGCTTTGTTGGTGCCTGGATTGCCTTTGAAAGGGGAGATTTTGCAGAGGGATGTGGCAGCTGAGAGGATGATTTATCGGTCGCGGGAATGCCAGAAGTCAGAGAATCGATTCCATATGTTTGGGGTGCCCCCAAGGCTAGATTCAGCCACATTTCACTCGCTAGATTTAACTACATTCCACTTGCTCAGACGTGTCCCCAAGGCTAGACTCCTCATGCTTGGGATGCCTCTGACCATAATCCCACATTGACTTTGTCGACTTGTTGACCCATAATGCCATAAGACTCGTGATATGCTTTGGGTGAAACCTGTTGGTCATTATTGCTTTCAGAGATTTTTATTGCCTTTTTCAACTCAGTGTCATTGCCTCGACTAATGAGGTAACCCACACTTCCAACGCCTCTACTGATGGGATGCCTTGAGTGTGCACTGGGCCATTAACAGCTTTTATGCAGGTGCTTTTTCTTGCTGTCGACTCAGAACTGCTGATCGTGAGGCTACCTGAGTGTAGAGTACTGCTGAGCGCGAGGTTGCCTGAGTGTAGAGTACTACTGAGATTGAACCTGATGGAGATGAAAGCGCGAAGCAAGGAGCTACAGAGATGAGAAGTGCGAAGCCACTTTAATGCTGCTGACACAGTGCCAATTGTAGAGCTTGCTCAGGACTAGTTACGAGGCTATCTTCCAGCTTTTTTTGACTTGGCTCCGGAAATCTAACCAAGTATTTCGATGCGGAGAATCCTGCAATCCACATTTGAATAGTTTAGTAAACAGCAATGGATAGGAAAACAACATGCAACAGGCTTGGAGTCGACTACGGGCTAAAGTCCTGTTTATGCTGACTGCTAGGGGCAAAACCACCAAGTTCAGGAACCCTCGTTCAAATGTTGAACCACTGCGGGTGACATAGTTTGCAACGTGACATATATGCATATTGAACTGAACATTCAGGAAGAACTACACGCCCCCTGTTTAGGCAATGGATGTTTGATTCTAGCTTATTTGTGCGTGACAATGACAACCTAATTGCCCCTAGTACAGAGATATGCGATGTATGCGACAATGAACATGAATGCAATGCTTCTCTTGTTGGTTGGAAGAGATCTTGGCGTGCTCTTGACAATGTTGTGTGACAACATTCCACAAAAGAGTTGAGGTGTTCTCCTAGGATATGATGCCCCTTAGGCTGAGCTTTCTTCTTTTTGAAGGCCAAGTGTGTTGGAAGGGAGATAGACTTTACAGTGTATCTCTTTGTTGCCCCTGCAAAATTGTTAGTAAATTCAGCAACAAAGGAGGGTGGATTGGCTGTCGCAGGGAGCTTGCCCAACTGGATCTACGGCTCACTTCACTCTTTGTATAGAGACGATGGCCATGACGCCTTGATGAACCTGTCTTATAAAAACACCTCATACTTGGAGTTAGCTTATGCAACCAAGACAACCACTTCCATTAAGCAGTCATAATGATATACGTATGAAAAGATATGATGATACTGATATGCATGTAAATCCGCAATGCATTTTGGACATCTCAACTTTCGCATATTTGATCCGTTGCTTCCCTTTGCCTTAGGGAGGTTGACAATGAATTATTGCTTACAAGTGATTTGAAAGACCGCAATATTCTAGCGGCACCACTAAAAATATTGTTTGGCCAAGAGACTATACTGTTGCACTCCTCATGAAATGAGAGACCCATGTTATTTCCTCAGAGATTTTGCCAAAAGTAACTGCGCTTGTATTTGTTGTGTTAAGAATGCTTAGGATAAAATCAGCTTTGAAAACTTTTCCTCCAGGATTTCAAAA
>JAOTQK010000020.1:12088475-12104421 GCA_025642025.1 Rhododendron ferrugineum
GGTGAGGATGTGTGTATTTGCTTGTATGCGTTGTAGTAGATTGTTGGTTTCGTGATATCATGTGATTAAATAAATGGCTTTGGACTCGATTGAATGATTTGATGTTTGTGAAATGGGAACGTGGAATAAATGTGGGTAACAAATGGACACAAGGAGAACTTTCAGGGCTCTTGAATGAGTAAATGTCTGGCAGGAGCTAAATGCTCATATCATATACTTTCAGGGCTCTTGAATGAGTAAATACCTGGCAGGAGCTAAATGCTCATATCATTTACCTTCAGGGCTCTTAAATGAGTGAATGTCTGGCGGGAGCTAAATGCTCATATCATTTGTGTTCAGGGCTCATTATCGAGTAAGTGCCTAGCAGGAGCATCGGCTCAGACTCTTAACGATACGTAATTGGTCTATGAAGTTAATGAAAGGATTTTGATTTTGGTTAAAGGATTTTGATGCAAATCCTCTGGTATTCTTGAGTGAATCAACGGTTTCCGATATTTGGGCACAAATCAACGAACTCCGGTATTTAGCCCGAATCAACGGAGCTCAGCCTACAATGGTCTTGGGTTTTCTCTAGATTGTTTGAAATCAAAAGGAAAAGCTTCAAGATAAAGGGTTCGACGACGAACAAAATGGAACTGAGAAAGAATGTGGTATCGCATGAGAATATGGATCGGTGATTGTTGGATATTTGATCATGATAGTTATGCTTATCTCTGTTGTCATTGGGTTTCTATCATTTGTTGTTGTCATTGGGTTTCTATCGTTTATTCTTCTGTATTGCTCATTTGCATATAGAGTTTGCGTTGACTTTTCTACTGGGCTAGTGTAGCTCAAACCTTACATCATTTTCAGGTGCTAACCCGGAATAGTAGCTTGCATGCCTGGAGTGCTTGGAGTGTGGACATACCTTTTGAAAGCTAACCAAAGGAGTTATTCATTCATCTTTGTAAAATTCCTTTGAAAGATGTATTTGTAACTTAAGTTATAATTCTTTGACTATGGAATATTTGAAAACCCTTAACTCTCTTAACACTTGATACTTAAGTAAATTTGGGCCGTTGAGCTAATGATGTAATATTCTAAAATCTAATGGACTTCGAACTATGATTATGGGAATGGTAATACTGTAATCTTTTGGGTATCGTATTGAATATTGTGAGGATTTATTTGTGGAAACCTTTTATATTTTTTGTTAAAAATCGAGGGCGTGACAACTTTGTATCAAAGCATAGGTTTAGAACATCTCGAGATCGTGGGGAGACTTCTAGTCTCATGGGTTCAAAAATCGCTGCATCTTTTTTACAAAACCACATGTGTGCTTGCATGAATGATATAGGTCCGTCAATGCGTCATTGCATTTATATTACGATAGAGTGGCGTAGAGTTGTTAACCTCTAATGGAAAGGTTGGAGCCTTGCATCTGATAGCGATGTGATTAATGTTGATGTTCTTCTTTCTTATATTTTTATAGTAGGATGTTTTCGAGACGTGGAGTTAGGTGGGGTGAGACCGTGGATCATGATCACTAGGGTTGTAGTGCTTACAGGAGGGATGAGGCGAGTCAGTGTACTAGGGAGGAAGCGATGTTTCCTGAGATCGTTGAGTGTGCGAAGGGAGTTGAAATTCTAGTGGGCGCACAGAGAAGTATGAATGTGGGGAAAGTTAGCCATCGAGTTGTTTGCGCGGGATTATCTTCTGAGAGTGTTGAGAGTTCAGGAGGGAAGACGCCGAGGGAATTATGTCAGTCTTTGCAGGGCCAGCAGGGTTTGAAACCATCTCCTCGTTCTGAGACCCCGGGAGTTGTCCTCAAATGTCAGATTGCGTGTTATCGTTGTGGTCAGCCTGGCCATATTCGTTCTAAATGTCAGGGGCGTCAAGAATGATCTTGTTTTACTTGTGGGAAGTTTGATCATATTGAAAGAAATTGTCCTTAGAGGAGAAGAGTGCATACTAAGTTGGACTTAGCACAGCAACCAGGAACTAGGCTAATCGTTAGTTAGCCACGACCCCAGAATGCACAAAGGCAACCAACCATAAGAGTAAGTACGTCACCAGGGAGTTTTGAAAGTCAAGGGAGGAAAAGGCAGAGGGAACCAAATCAGCCTTCGCTAAACCAAATTAACCTGAGGCCACCTACCTTATCCAGGGATCAAGGAGTTCCACAACTTGATAGGCTTTGCTATGTTTGTTGCGAACCTGGCCACATGGCGAGAAATTGTCCCCAGAGACCGGGAGTGCATGGTGAGTCGAGTTCAGTGCAGCAGGATAAACGTACACCGAAACAGCAACAGATGCAATTCCATAGCTAAACTACAATTTCCTACCATTCTCCCTCGCTCTCAAAAACGTTAATTGTTTGAGGTATCATCATTCCCTTGTTGTTCTACTCATTCGTTAGCCATTCCATATTGGTGCGTTGTCTTCAACTTCTTTGATTTATGTATGGCAGGAATTGATATGATTTGGGAAGGGAATGGTTGTGCCCGTACTAGTTGGTGATATCTCAAGCGTGGTCACGTGAGAGTTGTTTCATTTATTACCCTATTTCGTTGGCATAATTGAAATTTTGTTAGAGTTGCATTGTGATTAGTTTTCTGTGAAGTTTGTTGTACCGTTAACCTATTATAATTCTTGACATCTTAATTAATTGTCACACAATCCTTTTCTAGTTTTTCTTGGGAATGTTTGAAGTCTTGTGGCGAATCACCCCATGACACACTTGCTGTTGTTGTTGGTGACTGTTTCCTGTATCCCATTCAAAATTTTATTCTGCTTGAGATAAGCTTTCATTGGTCGGTTGAGATCCCTCTGTTGCGACTACCAGTTTCGTAGTTTGTTTGAAACTATTATCCTACGCAAGTTCTTATATTGCAACTTCAGCTTACTAAGCTCAATCTGTGGTCACATACGTTATGATGTACGAATTCGTTGGTACTGTTCAATTCAGACTTTGTTGCTACCGTTACCAATTTGGTGCTACCATTTGTTCTGATCCCTTAACAATGAAATTGTGTAATCTAAACTTGTATCCATTTTGTATCTGTTTGCTTGCCCAAATCGATTCGATTGGTTTGGATTGGATTTCATTGCTGCAGTTACTAGTCTATCTGTTGGAACTTGTTACCCTATTTGGGTTCTTATGTTGTAATTGGCGCAAAACCTTGTGGTGACAATCACTCTGTTGTGGACCCTCAACTTTAGAGGCACATGACTCGTTCTGTAACGCTCAGCCTTAACTTGTTGGAAGTTCTTATCATTTTCGGTATTGGACAATTTATGATCTTATAATAGTTAGTTTACCAGACATCTGTTTCACTACCTTGTATTTCTCCTTAGTATCAATATCGTTCAGTTGCCAAAAGGTTGTTCACTGAATCTGTTGATTTGTAGAGCTATCAGAAACTTATGATCGGTCATTTCAAGATTTTTTGAATTATCATAAAATGGTACATTGAGTTTGTTGTCTGGCCGCCTTAAAGATCCCATGTGTTCTTTGAGATTCGGGTACCTCGTTACTGTTCTTTGAATTCTTGATTGGCGTTGTTGGAGTTTTGGAGCTTGCTCGTCTCATTTGAGATAGCAAATCGAATCCTTCTCATGATCTAGAATGATCCAACCTGGAGCGAGAATTGGTGTGATCTTTTAGAAGAATTGGCTTGTGTTGTGAATCCGCTAGATCTAGTATTAAGAAGTACGATGAAATCTATTCGCCAACGACATTTGGAAGCTCGAGAGAGAATGACCGAACATAGCAGGGTAAAAAAAAATATTCAAAGATTGCTAACCGTGTAGGGCCGACCAAAGGATCGTGTTGACCGTCGTCGTCATCCAATGTTATTTGAAGAAGGGAAATCATGTGTTTTGCAAATCACCACTGCGTTGGAGTTTGTCTCGTCTTGTGTAGAAAATGAAGCTTTTATCGCTAGAAAGATAGGTTAAGTGTCGGATACGGCACGTGTCTTTCGGATACCTACGCGACAACCGTTGAAATCTAGTTGGAAGAGGCGCTTGATCACCGCACCTTCTAGATGGAAGGCTCGGGAAGTCAATTGGACTATCGGGTCACGTTTAGAGGCAAGATCTTTGCGTTTGGATAGATAATTATATATAGAAACTTCACAATGAAGGGGAGCTATGAAATTGCATACCGTTTGACATTGCTGCCAAAACTTTCAGGTATTTATGATTCGCTTTATATGTAGATATTGATAAAGTAGGAATCGAATCCATTGCACGTGTTAGAACGGTCCGAGTTTGAGTTAGAAGTCGATGTGTCCTATGGTAAGAAACCGATACGTGTCCTAAATTTGTGTAATCAAGTTTTGAAGGGATAATACGATACTGTTAGTGCGAGTTTACGTGGGAAAAGGAGGACAAAGTTTGAATGAAATATCCGCAATGTTTCGATTTGGTCGATGTGAGTTTGACGTAGATTTCCATGAAAACTGAATTATTGCATGATGAATACTGTTACGATTGAGGCGTATCTATGCATTGCATGTTTGGTTGGGCTTGGTTTAGCAAATTTTGAGGATGAAATTACTTAAAGGAAGGAAGGGTGTAAGGACCCGTATTTTTTGAATATAATTGAAAAGTTATATAAATGTTAGAAATTAAGAAAAACGTAAAATTTATTTGATTTGGGGTTAATGTGTTAGGATTGCTAGTTGAGGGAGTGCAAGTGTGATATGTTTTTGGGCTAATATATATAGGAGGGTGAGGGAGTAGAGAATCATTTTCTCCTCCACCTCCCTCACGTCTCTCTCTCTATCTGTCGGCCTCTCTCCCTCTCTCTTGCTCTCTCTCCAAATTTCACCCAACCCACTCAAAACAACCTTCAATCTTTCATCCCTAAGCGTATTGTGGTCCGTATCTCGCTGGTTTGAGCTCGGAGCAGTCGTATCCCGGTCTGATCAAGGTTTTCGGAAAGCTAGGGCTCGTAACTTCTTGGGTTTCGTGCTCCGACTTTGAGGTAGGGAATTCTACCTCTCTTTATATGTTATTTGAGTGTTCGTATGCCTTATTTGAGCATGTATTGGTTGTTTATTGAGTTTGGATCGAAATCTGAAATTCCTTTCAAAAATCGTCTAACAGATACTCTTCCTACCGGTAGGAACTTTTCACCTACCGGTAGGACGAGTTGTCATAACCAGTTCAAACGTACTGCAGCAGCTCAAAGGTATTCATCCACCTACCGGTAGGCACTTTCTTCTACCGGTAGGCCAAGTGCAAAATCGTTTCCTGCAAAATGTTGGCCTTTCTGTTTCCAGTTACTATCGGTAGGAACTTTCACCTACCGGTAGGTCAAGTGCAGAATTCTTCTCTTCTACCGGTAGGACTTATTCACCTACCAGTAGGTGCAGTGTCTATGAGCTGTTTTTCCTACCTTTTTCCAAATCACTTTTTGGAGCTTCTCATCGACTCTAATGGGTTCGTTTATGCATTCTTTCAAGTGTTTTGGAGAGCATTACTTGTTTCACACTTAGAGTGGCATCCAGTGGACTAGAATGAACTCGTTGTGTTAAGAAATGAGAAATGGACGTTATTGCACATTGAAATATGAACGATACACCTGAACATGTCTAGGGATCCGATGAGTAGTATTGCAATTCATTTTCTCTCGACTCGTAGAATCCTTTAGATTCCTTTAGCATACGCTTTACGGACTCCAAGTATAGAAACTAGAAGATCGGGCATCACAGAGTCTAGTCGTGGGTTGATTGGTGATATGTGAAGGTACGGGGGTGTACTTAGAGGTACGGTGAGGATGTGTGTATTTGCTTGTATGCGTTGTAGTAGATTGTTGGTTTCGTGATATCATGTGATTAAATAAATGGGTTTGGACTCGATTGAATGATTTGATATTTGTGAAATGGGAACGTGGAATAAATGTGTGTAACAAATGGACACAAGGAGAACTTTCAGGGCTCTTGAATGAGTAAATGTCTGGCAAGAGCTAAATGCTCATATCATATACTTTCAGGGCTCTTAAATGAGTAAATACCTGGCAGAAGCTAAATGCTCATATCATATACCTTAAGGGCTCTTAAATGAGTAAATGTCTGGCGGGAGCTAAATACTCATATGATTTGTCTTCAGGGCTCATTATCGAGTAAGTGTCTGGCAGGAGCATCGACTCAGACTCTTAACGATACATAATTGGTCTATGAAGTTAATGAAAAGATTTTGATTTTGGTTAAAGGATTTTGATGGAAATCCTCCGGTATTCTTGAGTGAATCAACGGTTTTCGGTATTTGGGCACAAATCAACGGACTCTGGTATTCAGCCCGAATCAGCAGAGCTTGGCCTACAATGGTCTTGAGTTTTCTCTAGATTGTTTGAAATCAAAAGGAAAAGCTTCACGATAAAGGGTTCGACGACGAACGAAATGGAACTGAGAAAGAATGTGGTATCGCATGAGAATATGGATCGGTGATTGTTGGATATTTGATCATGATAGTTATGCTTATCTATGTTGTCATTGGGTTTCTATCATTTGTTGTCGTCATTGGGTTTCTATCGTTTGTTCTTCTGTATTGCTCATTTGCATATAGAGTTTGCGTAGACTTTTCTACTGGGCTAGTGTAGCTCAAACCTTACATCATTTTCAGGTGCTAACCCGGAATAGTAGCTTGCATGCTTGGAGTGCTTGGAGTGTGGACATACCTTTTGAAAGCTAACCAAAGGAGTTATTCATTCATCTTTGTAAATTTCTTTTGAAAGATGTATTTGTAACTTAAGTTATAATTATTTGACCATGGAATATTTGTAAACCCTTAACTCTCTTAACACTTGATACTTAAGTAAATTTGGGTCGTCAAGCCAATAATGTAATATTCTAAAATCTAATGGACTTGGAACTATGATTATGGGAATGGTAATACTGTAATCTTTTAGGTATCGTATGGAATATTCTGAGGATTTATTTGTGGAAACCTTTTATATTTATGTTAAAATTCGAGGGCGTGACATCTCCCACTACAAAAGCAAAAGTCCCAAATTTTCGTCTCCCTCTCCAAAAAGCCCCAAAATTGGCTCCAATCTCTCTCACTACAAATCTCACCTCAAATGACCCTATATTTCAAAAAAAAAAAGAAGAAGAAAAAAAAGATCAAAGAAATACTATGAAAGAGCAAAAGCGAATTCAAAAGGGGGTTGAATACTTTGATGAGAGAATTGGTTTGACTTATGGGCTAGCATTCATTCCGGATAAGAAAGAGTCTAATGAAAAGGGGGAGCTCGAGGCTCAATACCGTGAGAAGCCAGATGAGGATGGTGACTTGCTGTGATAGAGTTGGTGGTAGTAGTTTTAGTAGGCCTTATCTAGTAGTCATTCTTTATTTCTTCTTCGTATCTTTGTTTGGTGCTTGGCCGGCATGTGGTCATGTCTTGGGTAGTTAGGGTCGGTAGTGGCCAAGGGTAGATAAATCATGCTAGTATATGGCCACTACACTTTTTGTAGTTCATTTCCCTTTGTATCCAAGGTCATTATAAGCTAATAAAGTCCTCCGTTGATCTTTTGTAGGCTTGCTAACTCCGTTTGATGCATGATTGATATTTATCACTTTTTGAGTATGATTTGTCCCTTGTCGTGCAAAGTTGTGAATAAATAGCCTTCCTTTCTTTATAAGCGCTCTTTTGATAGCATGCATAGCTTTTTGTCTCTTGCTATTGTATTTACTCGCTAGCGCTTGTCATGGAGTGTGTTTTATATCTCGTTGTGCGAAAAGTTAATTTGGAGTGTGTCCTTGTGAGTTGCTAGAGTGGAAACTCAATGTAGTGCACGTATGCTTGACTGGTCTCATATGGCATAGTTTCTTCATCCTAGTTCATGGCATGTTTGTGTGAGGATTGCATGTACTCGGGTTTGAAGGGGTGTTTAGAACTCTTGCTTAGTTCTAGTTGTTTAGCATAGTTTTCTATCTTGAACCTCGGGAAGGTTGCATAGCTTAGTTAAATATATTTTGTTTTAATTTGCTAGGGACTAGCAAACCTCAAGTTGGGGGGTGTGATAAGCACCCAATAATACCATTATGAGTGTGTTAAGTCCTTAGTTTTATCATATTTATGTTTATAAAGTTAGTGCTTTCTTTGATATTGCACGTAAGGTATGTTTTTAGTATTTTCAGGTAAATCGTGTGAATAAGGCATGTTTTGACACCATGAATGGCTCGAGTGCGTCCAAGTACCCGAGGAACCAAGGAAAACCCTGTCGGCCTCTGAAAATCTGTCTAAGAATGGAAAAATGACTTTTCGAAAAAGTATCGCTTTTTGAGATAAAAAATGGTGGTAATTGATCCTTGAATTTTTCTAAGAGCAACTTCAAATTTGCAAGGTTTTATTTGAAAAACAAGGTTATGTTTTGAGTCATTTTCTCTATAAAAAAGCGTGTTATTTTCTGTTTTACACTAAAAGTTGGGGGTCAACATTTTAATTGGATTGAAATCTCAAAATTCTGGCAATGTCATTGTTTCCAAATGGGGGGTACTTGTTTATTTTCATTAAATAAATTAAAGTAAAGAAAAGGTAAAAGAAAGGTTTAAAATGCAATCTTTACTTAAATTTAGGGAATGAAAATAAGATGCTGTGAAAACTGTTGGGTGCTGTGGAAGCTGCTAGGAGCTGTGAATCTGAAGCAAAAGAGCTCGGTATCAGTACCATTGCAGAGCCGGTATCGGTACCGAGATGACCAAGACCAAAGCTGTTAAGAGCTCGGTACCAGTACCACCTATCACATTCTATCGGTACCGAATTGGGTTGCGACAGCTCCTAACGAGTTCGATACTGGTACCAAAACATCAAGGGTATCGGTACCGAGGGCCTTCAGAGAGAATTTTCAATATATCTTTTGGGATATTCCGTGCGCAAAACTTGGGGGCTATAAAAGGCCGTGATGAGATTTTGTATTGCATTTTTCTAGATTTTGACTAGATTTTGAATTGCTTTTTGAATGTTCTTCATTATTCTTCATTTCCAGCTTTTGAATCTTGCATTTTCTGCTTTAAGTAATTTATTTTTGCTATTATCTCCTTCATTAAAGCTGTAGAAAATCTTCCGATCTATCATATTATCTAGTTTATTTCAAGTGTTGTTATTTCAATATGTTAGCTAGATTTTTGCTTGCTTTTCTCTTCCTAGATATGAGTGAGTAGTTTTCCAAGGTTAGGTCATGGGGTGATTAGCACCTCATGGCTCGAGTAAAATTGCATTTTTCACCTTAAAGTTTTAATCTTTGGTTCGAAAATTGATGTGTAGTTCGGATTTGTTTGTCAAATTGCCAAGGTGTTAATCTCTTTGATCATGTGTAGGCAAGAGCGTTGCCTACTTGCCACACATGATGCTTGGAGCTCTACCGCTCGAGGTGTTTGCTAAATAAATTCTAGAGCTAGCTTGATAATCGAGCTATTTATCTTACGGTTAAGAACCTTAGTTGAGTATCTTAAACTGTGTAATCGGGTGAGAAACGTAATTCGACTTGAGTCGTGGGTGTTAGTAATTCCTAGACCTAACCTGCCTTTTTATTCTAGTTAATTTGCATTTTAATTTAGCCTTTTTATTTCCACCACATAAAGTAAAAAAAAGTTGTTTGTCTAAAGGCCAAAAACCTTGCTTACTTCTACAAATCCAATCAAGCCGAATTAATTATTCCCGTGGGTACAATCCCGGTCTTCCGGATTATTATGCTTCAACTGGACATTTTTACCCTACACTAGGGGTGATCATAATTTGATATATCGACGAACAAAGCAGGTTTCGAAAGGCGGAGTGCCTGTTGATCCGGGAAAGATAGAGTCGGTTATGAATTGACAGTGACCGAAGAATGTGTTCGAAATCCGTAGTTTCTTGGGTTTGGCCAGGTACTATCGCCGTTTTGTTCTCGACTTCTCTCGTTTAGCAGCACTGATGACTAGATTGACGCGTAAGGGAACCCATTTTGTTTGGAGTGACTCGCGTGAGGCGGCTTTTCAGGAGTTAAAGTAGCGAACCGCGCCGGTTTTGATTGTGCCCGAACGTAGAGTTGGCTATTATGTGTATTGTGATGCATTTAAGGAAGGGTTGGGATGCGTGTTGATGCAAGCGGGGCGAGTAGTAGCTTATGGGTCACGACAGTTGAAAACTCAGGAGCGGAATTACCCGACACAAGATCTAGAACTTGCGGCTGTCGTATTTGCTTTGAAAAGTTGGCGTCATTACTGGTATGGTGAAAAATTTGAAGTCTTTTCCAATCACAAAAGCTTGAAATACTTGTTCTCTCAAAAAGAACTTAACCTATGTCAACGCCGTTGGATGGAGCACTTGAAGGATTATGATTTTGAATTGCACTATCACCCGGGGAAAGCGAACGTTGTGGAAGATACATTGAGTAGGAAACCGACACACCTTGCAAGCTTAGTGATTCACGAGTGGAAGGCAATGAATGATTTGGGCTCCTATGCCATGCACTTTGAGGAGGTTCAGGAAGGAGTCACGTTATGTAACTTGACGGTGCAATCGACTTTATCGACTCAAGTAATTGAGGCTCAACAACACAATGAGGAAGCAGAGGAACTTTGTACTAGATTCCTTAGTGTAGACACCCCAATTTAGATCTCCCGTTTGTTTTACTTTGTTTTTCGGTTTCTTGTTTCCCCGATGATGATTCAGATTAAAACAGTCTTGAGAATGGAAAGGATTGGGCTTGGAGAGTGTTAAACCCCCTTTTTGAACCTTTTGAACCCCAAAACCCTCAGTCAAAACCCTAGCCACAAGTTTGACCAGCGTACGATGAAGTGGATCCCATGCGCGTTGGAGAGCTTGCCAGGTGTTGGTCAAAGTCAAAGTGTTGACTGTTGACCATCGCGCAAGGGATCGCTCTATCGCGCGTGTATCTGAGTCTGTCGCGCGCTGATCAATACATGTCCCTTTCACCTTTTTCCAGCTGGATTATGTAATGATCAGGGGTCTATTGGGCGGTAGAACTCAGATTTCGTCGCCTGAATAGTGTTCTGGCAGGTTTGGGGTGCACCCCCTCACAACCACTCCCACCAACTTTCGCACCTCTCTTCTCCACCAAGCAACCACAACCAGCCCTGTTGGCTGGTTGCTAGGCCTTGTTCTCCACCAACCTAGCACCCTCTCATCTCCTATAAATACCCTCATTGGTTCTTCTACCTAAGGGTTACAAAATTTCAAGCAAAAAAGGCTTTACACCTCTTAATACTCTTGATATTCTCTCATCCTTCCCATCTTCATACACTCATTTCACAAGCTACACCATCTCAATCAATCCTTTTCCAAAACCACTCAAGCAAAGGTATAAATCATTGCATGTTTACTGTTTGATCTCTGAGGGGGGCTGACAGGGCCAGGACTGGTATTCAATACCAGTTCTGACCCTAAAGTCAGCAGGGTTACAAGAATCGTGCAACTAGCACACCTGCGCGCGATGGAGCCACTAACACGCGCGCCTGTCAGGGGCTGCTCGTGATGTTCCACGTGGGGTTGGGTTACTAGTTATTTTCTTGTTTGTATTGTATTATAGATCACTGTGGTGCATGACAAAATTAACCCTTCTGTTTTTCATGTTTAAATTCATAGCCTAGCACAGCATGCCTTTCTGTTTACTTTGGAATGCCCCTAGGTTGCTTCTGAGTTTGTTTCAGAGCCCAGGCATGCAAAGCAATTCTTGGAAGTCCAGTCATGACCATCGTGTGTGAAACTCACTGTGTCGCACGTTGTTCAGTTGGTTTCCAATGACTGCCCTTGCATGGGCAGCTTGGCCTTTGGCCTCTGTTTAAACACCCACACTGTTTAGGGGTTGTATGTCAATTTTATTCATTTTGTTTGTAATATTTATTTACTTACAGTACATATTAACTGCTTGGTTTGCCTCCTGGGTGTGCACTGGTCCTTCCAGAGCCCAGAAGGGGATAAAATTTGACCTTTGGTGGAAAGTCAACACTCGCGTGTTGGTATGGCTCTGTCGCGCGCTTGACAACTTGCATGTACATAGATCCATGCATGCAAGTTGGCTGTTGTGCACGCCAAAATCATACTAAAGCACTGTTTTGGCATTTTATCACTGTGTTGGGTTTTACCCCATATATTGTTTATCATTCCGTCCATCTATGCTGTTTAGATCACATCTTGCAAACTGTTACAGTTTTAATCCCCGATTAACTGTTTCCTCGCCCTAACTGGCTAGAAATTGGTTAATAAAAGAAGAATCGCAAATGTTTTCAAAAAATGCCTAAGTAGAGACCGATCTCCGGATTGGGCGAGAGAGGTGCCATAAAACCCTTCCCCTCTCGTAACCTGGCTCCCGAACCCAAATATGGTTATGACGAACGGTGCCTTCACTTTTTCAAATCAAATAGCACGGCAAGTGCTTCGAAATACGGTTCCTTGGGTGTCGGACCTTCAAACCCGAGTGGCGACTCTGTATTCCGAGCGCTTGCTTCCCCGCTCGTGCTCCCTCAATCCGGGCCCTTGCATTTTGGAAATCGGAATTTCCAAGGGCATGCTGCCCACACTTAGCGAAAATGCTCAAGAAGGGTGGATGATTCACGTCGACCAAAGCTTGTGCTACCAAGGAAAGTTATTTGTACCCATTTTGGGTCGGGAGGAAATTTTGTGAGAGTTCCACCATTCTCCGTTAGTCATTCATCCGGGGGGAACAAAAATGTATCATGACTTGCGTAGACAATTTTTGTGGTTCGGAATGAAGAGGGATGTTGTGATTTTCGTGTCCAAGTGTCTCACATGCCAACAAGTGAAAGCCGAACATCAACGACCCGCGGGGGAGTTACAACCATTGCCAATAGCCGAATGGAAGTGGGAGAATGTGACCATGGATTTTGTTACGGGTTTACCGAGATCGCCGAGGGGGCATGACGCAATTTGGGTAATCGTGGACCGTTTGACTAAGACCGCTCATTTCTTGCCTATTCAGGTCACCATTCCGTGGATACGCTTAGTCGTTTATATATTCGGGAGATTATTCACCTTCTTGGGATTCCCGTATCCATCGTGTCCAATCGTGATCCGAGGTTTACCGCACGTTTTTGGCAGAGTTTGCAAGCCGCTTTGGGCACAAATCTTTTGTTTAGTACCGCATATCATCCTCAAATCGATGGGCAATCTGAGAGAACAATTCAGATTTTAGAAGATTTGCTTCGGGCTTATGTGATGGACTTCCGGGGTAGTTGGGAGGATCACTTGCCGTTAGTCGAGTTCGAGTACAACAATAGCTATCAGTCTAGTATCGAAATGGCACCGTATGAGGCTTTGTATGGAAGACCGTGTCGATCGCCTGTGTTGGACCAAACTGGGAGAGGCTACGCTTGTAGGACCGGATATGATTAAGGAGACCTCCGAGAGCATGAAAGCAATTCGTCAACGCCTTAAGGAAGCTCAAGAGAGAACAACCAAACAAGTTAAGGTGATTCGCCAAAGATTGTTGACCGCGCAAAGTAGGCAAAAGAATTATGCTGATTGTCATTGTCGCCTGTTGTCATTTGAAGAGGGGGATCATGTATTCCTGAAAGTATCACCGTGTAGAGGTTTGTCTCATTTCGGGAAAAAGGGAAAGTTATCGCCACGTTATATTGGGCCGTTTGACATCATTGAGAAGATTGAGGAGGTTGCGTATCGTTTGGCTTTACCATCGAGGTTATCAGGTATACATGACGTGTTCCACGTGTCAATGTTAAGAAAATACAAACCAGATCCATCGCATGTGTTAGAGTGGTCCGAACTCGAGTTAGAGACCGATGCGTCTTATGGGGAAGAACCGATACGTATCCTAGATTCGCGTGACCAAGTGTTGAGGGGTAGGACGATAACATTAGTACGAGTCTTATGGGGAAGTCAGGGTAGCAAAGAATCGACTTGGGAGAGGGAAGATGAGGTTAGAGAGAAGTATCCGCACTTGTTTTCGACATAAATACCAATGTGCATACTTGAGATTGAAGTGTTTCGATGTTTAACTTGTTGCATAATATTGATGATTATACTTGTTGCATATAAAAGTGGTGCATGACTTAGTGAGCATGGTTGTTTAAATTTCAAGGACGAAATTTCTTTAAGGAGGGTAGAATGTAGAGACCCGTAAATTTCTTTTATAATTTTAATGTTTTATAAAGGGATTAATGTGGAAATTATGGTTGTGGGTTAAATGTGCAAATGTTAAAAATATGGGTGTTAGTGTAATATAGTGTATATATGTGTGTGGTGTGTGGCAAGGGATTTATTTTCCCCTCTCCATCTCTCTCGGTTCCCTCCGTTCTCTTGGCTCTCTCTATCTCTCTCACACTCTCACCCAAAAACTCACCTCCAAATTTAAAACCACAACAATCAACCTCAACTCCACCTTCTACTTGTGTATTAGAGCTCATATCTCCTTGAATAGAGCTCGGTTTGGTGTATTTAGCTCGATTTGGCTTCCGGAAGCTAGGGCTTGCTCAATCTCTTCGATTTCGGTTTGGATACTCGAGGTAGGGAATTCTACCTCTCTTTCTATGTTATTTGAGTATTTCTATGCCTTATTCAGGTTTGTATTGGTTGTTATTGGGATTGGATCAAAATCTGTCAAGTGGTGAAAAATCGCCAGAAAATTCGGATTCCTACCGGTAGGACATTTTTCCCTAGCGGTAGAATCTCGTCGTCGTGATAATGTGTACCCACTACTTTTTGTTTGTACTAGTAAGACTTATTCCCTACTGGTAGGATTACAAATTTTTCTCGGACTCCTACCGGTACCATTTTTCCCTCTACCGGTAGAACCCTTGCGAGCCAAAATTTTGTCCCCACTGATTTTGATTTGTAACGGTAGCTCCCTATTCCCTACCGGTAGGCCACCAGTCAAATACTAAAACCTTTGACTAAAACCTCCTGTGTCGATGCAATCTCATTTTTCCTAAAGCCTTAAACCATTTCAATGGGTTTACTTGATTATTTACATATATATAATAAGAAATCGGGTAGTCCTGCTCGTCTTCGTGGGCAATGTGATATACATTGGAATTGTTCAAATTGGTAGAACTATGGAATGATAAATTTGAGCTTCTTGCACGACATTTGTACGAACGGTACACTTGAGCATGTGAACAACGCGCGAACACTCGGGGCCCATCGACGGGTGGGTGCTTGACAGGGGATATCGGGATCCCATAATTGGCCTGGCAGGAGCTAATGCTCATATTGAATACTCAAGGCCTAACCTACAAGGTGAGCGCTTGGCAGGGGTTTTCGGGATCCCATAATTGGTCCGGCAGGAGTTTCGGCTCAGACACACAAAGGATACAAGATGTTGAGACACAAATAGAATGAACAAGACTTAAGAGTATGTCGAGAATAAGGATTGGTGATAGTTGGGCACTTTGATCATGATAAGTTATGCTTACATCCGTTGTCGTTTGGTTTCTATCATTTGTTCTTCCGTATTGCTCATTTGCATATATATAGAGTTTGCGTAGACTTTTCTATTGGGCTAGTGTAGCTCAAACCTTACATCATTTTCAAGTGCTAATCCAGAATAGTAGCTTGCAAATCCGGAATAGTAGCTTGCATGCCTGGAATACTTGGAGCGTGGACATACCTTTTTGAAAACAAACTAAAGGAGTTGTTCATTCATCTTTGTAATTATCTTTTGAAAGATGAATTTGTAACTTAAGTTGTAATTTTTTTGACTAAGGAATGTTTGTAAACTCTTAACTCTCTTGACACATGATAATTATGTTAATTTGGGGCCGTTGAGCCAATAATGTAATATTTTGGAATCTAATGGCTTGGAAGCATAATTATGGAAATGGAAGTACTGTAATCTTTTGGGTATCGTACGGAATATTGTGAGGGTTTATTTGTGGAAATCTTTAATATTTATGTTAAAAATCGAGGGCCTGACACCCTCTCTTATCGAATTTACTCGTCTTCTCTCTTATCTCTCTCTCTCTCTCTCTCTCTCTC
>JAOTQK010000020.1:12216846-12233505 GCA_025642025.1 Rhododendron ferrugineum
ACTTTTAATCTCGGTTTTTTCAAAAACTGAGATTATTTCTCTCTAAACAACCACGGTTTTATAATAAAACTGAGATGCATGTTAAGCTATTAAAGGTCACAGTTTTATCATTTTAATCATAGTTTTTATGTTTTTAGTCACGGTTTAATGAGTTTTAATCACGGTTTTTATCCTGTGGTTAAAGATAGAGACTTTTAGTTACACTTTTTATGGTTATATTTTATGGTTCTGGTTTGGTCATGGGTTGTAGAGTGATATGTGTCGTTGAGTCTTGCATAAAGATGGAGAATTTTTATTGAGTGCCTTTGTTAATTTGGGGAGATTTATTTTTATTGATGAATCGCTGGTCTAGTTTTTCTACTGTTGAATATTATGCTACTTTGTCATTTATTATTGAATTATGCTCACCCATTCTATTTTTTCATAACATATATTTTGTTGCATAGTTTTTGTTGAGCTGTCTTTGCGGGTATTGGAAGATCAACTGCATGATTAGATAGACCTAGTTTAGGCTAGTAATTATTTCTTCCAGTTTTAATTTTCTATTATGTTTTCGTGCAGTTGGTTTCTCCCAGAAATGCCAAAGGGGGAGATTGTTAGATATATTGGCACTTTCTGGGGTTGTTCAAAAAAACCTTCTTTGGTGTCTTTGTTTTATCGACTCCATTTGATTGTAATGGGTTGGTTAATTAAGGGATAGTGTCTCGCTTGATGCTCCTCCCATTATCTGCGCCAAGTTGACCGCTGCGAAATCGATCCAATTGCGTGAGAGGTAAAAGCATTTCACAGCACATCATGCATAATAATTCCAAGATTAGAAATTTTATTTGTGCACGTTTTTCTTTCCGGTAAATCTCTCCGAAATTTTGTTTTCCATATATATATGTATCCTAAATCAATTTTCTTTGAAAATGTCCGAAAATTTGTTTCCATATCATGCATCATTAGAAGACTTGTTTTAAGGGAAAATTGAAGTATAAAAACAGGTGCTGATCACCATAGGGAGATAACCACCCCTCGAAGAGTTTTATTTATTTTTGTCTCTTGCTTATAAGAACCAAAAAAAAAAAAGAAAGGGTTGCAACTCTTTTTTAATGACCGAGAGTTTTTGTTTGATAAAAAAAGAAAGGGTTTTTGGGTTTTGGTAAAAGGGAGAGGCGAGAGTTTTGTTTTAAAAAAACAAAGAAAGGGGTGCACAGCATTTTGTGATTTTCTGTGTGGCAGCCCGTAATCGGTTTTTTGTTTTGTTTTGTTCTTGCCTCTTGCATCTTCGAACCCTGTTTGGTTTGTTGAGATCACGTTACACATCATATTATTCATCCATTCACTGTTTGTGACTCTTGGTGTCGTTTGCTGCTGTGGCCGAATCTTTTGAAGATTGATTCAGAGCCAATTGAATCCGGAGATCGGGCCTGAAGCCCATGGTGCACCTATTGGATCTTGAAGAAGCTCTGGGAGCATCGGAGATTGGCGAAAATAGGTAAAGGCTTGGGTAAGATTTTTGTTATTTCGCAATCTATACTTCTTTTTTATTAGTAGAATAAAACAGTAGTGTTAGGCCGTGGTTTGGACTTAGGGTTATTTAGGACCCTAAGTTTTTCCACGTAAATCGTGCGTCTCTTGTCACAATTTTTATTCTACTGCAGCACTTGATTTTTGGTTTGGATTAATCGAGATAATCAACTCGTTCATCTATATTATTTTTTAAATCAGAAAATTGGTGATTTTTTTTATCAAAACTCTTATTCACCCCCCTCTAGGAGTAGATTGAACTCTTCCTCATAATTTCAGTGGTCCGTGTGAATATCAGAGACGGTGCCACGGTTCGGTAGAAAGAGACTGATGAGACTGAGCCTGTTGAAAAGAGGCGAAAGGTCACTCATGATTTCTTTCCGACCAGGCCACCGACACCGATCCCAAGGGAGAAAGATCAAACCAAGTCATCAATTGCGGGTGGCTCAAAGGCTGCGGAGAAGTCGGGGGGTTCGGCTGGCTGAGCGATCATGCAGGAGTTTGCGCCTTGATTTGCACTATCCGAGGGCAGGGTGGTGTTCATCGACGACAGCGTTAAGCTGGAACCCAGGCTGGCCCCTACTATGCTCCGAGGCTTGGCGTTGCCGAACGATATGAAGATGGTTCCGAAAGAGCTCCAGCCGAGCCTGGTTCATGCCAGTGCTTACTTGTTCAGGTACTATCCGAACCTAACCTGTTTCCAACAATTTAATTTTTTGTTCAGGCTGGTCAAGCTCTCTTTTGCGCGTCGAGTAGAGCCAAACTTGCTGAGGCAAAAAAGGCTCAATATTATGAGGATTTGAAGGCCGAGCGTGAAAAGGTAAGGAGTTATAAGGGCAGCTTGAAGACGGCGAAGGCTCGGAATGCGGAGTTGGAGAAAGAGAAAGAGGAGGTGGCCGAGAAGTTGAAGAAGGCCGAGCGTGAGGTAGGAAGGGTGCTGAGGAGGGAGAAGAGAAAAATGAAGGAAGTTGATGAGAAGGCCTATCAAGCTGGCTTTGACCGAGCGGGTGCCGAGTACGTGAGGGATGCTCGGTCGATGGTAAATAATGAAATTAAGATGAGGATCCCTATCTCGTACCGAACGGGATATAAGGACGGGGTGAAGGCTGCTTGTGAAGTTTTGCAGCTGGAGGCTGATATGAACTTGACCAAATCGATTCCAGCCCCAATTACTCCCGAGTTCGTCCTTCCTTATACTGAAGAGGAGTGTGCACCCCTCCCTCCGGAAGAGTTTCCCGAGAGTGAGGAGGATATCGATGACATTTCTGATGCTGAGGGTGAGGACGCTACAGGTGTGAAGGGAACTGGTGATATTGGTGATGATAAGCTGGTCGAGGATACTGAGAAGGAGACTATGAATGTCGATGCCTAAGAAAATTTTGAATGGATGACTTTGACTTCTTTGTTTGCAATGTTTCAGTTTTGCCGAACTTGATTGAATATTTTCATGCCTTAGAAAAATTTGATAGGCTTGCTTGTTTGGATGGTAGTTATCCGCGGCCCCCACTTTGGGATGGGTTCGGCGAAGTTGTTTAATGTTGACCAATTGTAGAAATGGTTAATTGTAGTTTGATAATTGCCGAGCCCTGACCAAAGTAGTGGTTGGATAGAGTTGATATGTCGCCGAGCTTGGGGTTGTCTTCGGCCATTGTGTAAATTTAGTGGATAAGACTAAGGTTTGTAACAAGAAGTTTGATACGTGTCCCCTACTTGTGGTTGGAGCTCGGCCAAAGTGTCAGCCCTTAGTCAAGGTAGCAAGGACAATTGTTAAGTGGGTGGTTTGCTCACCAAAGTGTGAGTTTAACCGGGTTGTGGCCGACCTTAATGTCTTGCCAAGCCGAACCGAAGCCAAGCCTAAATTCCAGCCATAATGTGTGTCACAGGCTCGGTGGACCGTATGTTCTGTTTTTGCTTCTTTGGGCAGCGATAGTGGCCGAAGCGGTGGCATGAAAGCCATTTGTGGGTGTGACCGAAGTCAACGTTTGTGGTCGGCAGAATGTGCCGAGGGTAGATTAAGTAAGTAAAGCATTAATGAAACAAGTTAGGAAGTGTAGAAGACATCAATTGCCGAACAAGATGTTGCCTTTAATTGATTGATAGTCGTTGAATACAATGAGTAAAAACTACAGCCAAAGCCAACTGGAAACAAATTGAAACATGGGTTGTGGCCGAAGCCAAAGACTTGTAATAAAAACTAAGTTGTAGACAGGATAATCAGTGGCCGAACATGAGGCGCATTGTTGGTGTTGATCACATGTAAACTTTTTTAAGGTTCTGTGCATTACACAGGTTGGTGAGGACTTTCCCGTTCATGTCTTCCAGTACGTAGGCTCCTTCACCATCAATTTTGACAACACAGAAAGGTTCCTCCCAGTTGGGCTTGAATTTCGTTTTCTTGCTGGCTTGCACCACTTTTCGCCAAACCAGATCATCTAGTTTGAAGGTCTTGGTTCGCACACATTGGTTGTATCCCTTAGCCACCTGCTGTTGGTATTCAGCGAGCTTTAGTCTTGCATCATCACGCTTTTCTTCGGCCAAGATAAGTTCTTGCTCCACGGCCTCTTTATTGGTCTTCGGATCGAATTTCTCTATTCTCAAAGTAGGGAACTTGGACTCCAGTGGGATTACGGCTTCCATGCCGAATGCCATTGAAAAAGGAGTCTAGCCTATGGATCGCCGAGGCATGGATCGTTAAGCCCAGAGGACCCGTGGGAGTTCCTACGCCCATTTGCCTTTCTTTGAATTAAGACGACGTTTAATCCCAGCACAGAATATCTTGTTCGTGGCCTCGGCTTGGCCATTGCCCTGAGGGTATGCTGGGGTAGAGTTGAAAAAGCGAATCCCAAACTCTTCGCAAAGGCTCGTTTCCAACGAATTGGGTGCCATTATCTGAAACAATGGCATAAGGGACGCCGAACCTGGTGACAATATTCCTCCAAATGAAACGCCGAATGTCTGCTTCGGTTATGGTGACAAGAGGCTCAGCCTCTACCCATTTTGAAAAGTAGTCTGTTGATGTGATCAGAAACTTAAAGCCTCCTGGGGCTATTGGCAGTTTGCCCACGATATCAAGCCTCCATTGTGCAAAAGGCCAAGGGCTTGTGATGGGGGAGAGATTCTGGGCGGGCTGCTTTGGTATGAGGGAGAACAACTGGCATGGTCGACACTTGTGGATGACTTCTTCACAATCTTTCTTCATGTTTTTCCAGAAATATCCCTGGCTCATTGCTCGTTGACATAAGGATCGACCGCCTGAGTGGCAGCCGCAGCTGCCAGAGTGGAGCTCAGCTAGGATATCTGGAACCTGGGTGGGGTGAACTATGAGGAGGTACGGTCCTGAGATGGACTTACTATAGAGCTGGCTACTTTCAGAGAGCCAATAGTAGGCAGCCTTGTTCCTGATGCGGTAAGGTTCCTTCTTGTCCACGAGTAGAATGTCATCATGGAGGAAAGCAACAATCTCGTCCATCCAGCTTGGGCTGAGCTCAATGTTAAGTACTTCGGGAGTTGTCTCGAAGGTTGGGAGGTCGATTTTGCCGAAGTTGATGATCCTGAACTCTGAAGCTTGAGAGGCCAAAGCTAGGCCGGCTAGAGCATCGGCGTGGGTATTGTGCTCACGGTTTATCTGCTCAATCTTGAAATTCTTGAAGTATTTGATGAGTTCGGCTATTGTTGCTTGGTATTTCAGCATCCTGGGGTCCCGAGCTTCGTAGTCCCCTAGAACTTGATTAAGGAAGAGTTGGGAGTCGCAGAAAACTGCTAGATCGTCAACCTTCATTGCCATTGCTAAGCGCAAGCCAGCTTGAAGGGCCTCGTATTCGGCTTCATTGTTGGTGGCGGGGAAGTCGATGCTTATTGAACTTTTGTGTAGTGTCCCACAAGGTGAGACCAAGACTACTCCTGCCCCTGCTCCATTGCTATTAGATGCACCATCGACTTGTAGGCGCCAAATGTCTCCCTGAAAAAGGAGCCAAGGTTTCTTGCTTGCAACTTGTTCGGTCACGGGTTGAGGTGGAATGGGAGTATTGAGAGTCTCAGTATCTTCTGGAGTCAGTTCGGCGATGAAGTTGGCAAGAATCTGCCCCTTGATTGCCGTCCGCAGCTCGAAACGAATGTCAAAGTTTGCGAGCTCAACTGCCCATTTGGAGACCCTATTAAAGAGATCAGCCTTCCGAAAAAGACTTTTGAATGGGTGCTCGGTTAAGACGGTGATGGTGTGGGATTGGAAGTACGGCAGGAGTTTCCTGGCTGCCAAGACGAGAGCGAGTGCTAACTTCTCAAGGGGGAGATAGTGTGTCTGTGCTGGGAGGAGTGTTTTGCTGGTGAAGTAGATGGGCATGTCGTCTACGCCAACTTGCCGAACTAGTGCTGAGCTGACCGCGTGGGCGGAGACGGCAAGATACAGATACAAGTTCTCAAACTCCTTCGATTTCACCAATAGTGGGGCCGAGCTCATGTATTCTTTGAGTTTGGCCAAAGTGGAGTCGCAGTCTGGAGTCCATTCAAAACTGTGATGACTTTTGCCCTTTAAAGCGTGGAAGAAGGCATGGCACTTGTCAAAGGATTTGCTGATGAAGTGGTTTAGGGCGACTGCCATGCCTGTTAGCCGTTGTACTTCTTTGAATGTGCGTGGTGGTCACAGATCTGTCACAGCCTTGATTTGGTTAGGGACGGCTTCGATGCCGCATCTAGTGACCAAGTGACCAAGGAACTTCCCTGCGCTTACGCTAAATGCGCACTTTTCAGGGTTCAAGCAAAGCTTGTGGAGTTTAAGGATTTCAAAGACTTCAGCCAATTCTTGGAGGTGGTTGTACTCTTATTGACTTTTGACGACAAGGTTGTCAATGTATGCTTCCACCGTGTGGCCAATCTGTTCATGGAGTATTTTGAAGATGGCACGGTTGAAAGTGGCACCTGAGTTCTTGAGCCCAAAAGTCTTTACCCGATAACAGAAAATGCCATACGGAGTGATAAAGGCCATTTTTTCCATATCCTCTGGGACCATGGCTATATGGTGATAGCCGCGGTAGGCATCTAGGAAGCTCAGCCGAGCGTGGCCTGCAGTTCCGTCCACTAGTTGGTCGATCTTAGGAAGTGGGAACCAATCCTTTGGACAGGCATCGTTAAGATTGGTGTAATCGACACAAACTCGCCATTTGCCGTTTTTCTTCTTAACGACCACTGTGTTTAACAGCCACATTGGGTATTGTACTTCTTTTATTGCATTGGCCTCCATGATGTGGTTAACTTCCTCCACGACGGCATCGGCGTGTTCTGGTGCCGAGCGTCGGGCCCTCTGAACCACTGGCTTTAAATTCTTCTTGATGTTGAGAGAATGGCAGATGAAATTGGGATCGACCCCTGGCATCTCATTGGGGGTCCATGCAAAAACTTCCAGATTGTCTTTAAGGAATTGAAACATCTCTTCGCGCTCGGCGTCGCTAAGGGAAGAGCCGAGCAAGAAGAAACGTGTGCCATCCTCGTTGATTGGCATTGAGGTAAGGTCTTCTTCTGCTTTGTCTTTAGCTTTCTGGCCGACGTCTTCAATCACGGCCATGTCTGGGACTTCAACTCATTGCACCTGCTAGCTTTGATGGAGTTGTGGACGGCTAAAACGTAGCATTTCTTGGAGGCGACTTGATCGCCTCATAAGTCTTCTTGCCTCCCATTGGCATCAATAAAGCGGACGACCTGGTGATAAGTTGAAACTATTGCTGGCATGCCGTGAAGCCAGGTTCTGCCAAGAATTGCGTTCTACGGGCTCGGCACATTGACTACGATGAACCCGACGGTCAAAGTTTTCGAGCAGACGACAACGGGGAGGAAGATTTGGCCGAGTGGCCAGACAGGTGCTCCTTTGAATCCGATTAGTGGTACCTCGGCTAGTTGTAGAGCCGTCTCTGGTAGGTCAAGCTTCTTGAAAAGGTCGTAGTACATAACCTTTACCGAGCTTCCTTGATCGATGAGGACGCGCTTTACGTCGTGGACGCCGATTTGGACGGTGACCACAAGGGCGTCGGAGTGTGGAGTTTGCATATTTTCGAGATCGCGCTCGGTGAAGGTTATTGACCATTTGGGTACTTCTTGCGGGCGTTGTCGCTTTGAACCATAGCCGACTGAGAGTATCTGTTTTGATGTGGATGCGCGATCGAGGTCGGCAAGGAGTGTAGTTTCAGATTCCTTCGTTACTGGCCCGTGGATATCATGTATCAACGACCGCTATTCATTGGGGTTGGGATTGCCTGTTGGTTGTCGGGCGGGTGTCTTTGTTTGATCGATGTACTGATCGAGATGTCCTTGTGTTGCAAGGCGTTCCAGAAGCTCCTTGTATGGTGGGCAAGCTGTTGTGTAGTGGCCAAATTCGTTGTGGTAGGAGCACTTCTTTCTTGGATTCTGGTCCGAAAGGCCGGTGTCTGTGCCGAGCTTGCACATTGGTCATTCGAACTACGGTTGTCTCATTATTTCTTTAAGGAAGAATTAGATGGGTTCCTTGAAATATGTAGTTTCGGCCACGTAGTCATGTACCTTTGGCGGACGTTTCTTCCCTTCTTTGATATTGTTAGCATGTTTCTTTGGCTGAGAGTTTTGAGTGATGACTTGTGCTGGTACCTGGACAGAACTTGTGGGTAGGGGAGTGGTGGGGTTTGGCATCCCCTGGGCCGCTCGGTCCGCATAGAACTCCTTGAGAGCCCAGAATCGCTCTACTACACGCATCAGCTCACCCATTCCGTGCAATGCAAAGGACGGATGACAAGCTCGTCGAGTATTTTACTGCCGGACTCCAAACCATTCTTGAAGGTGCGTGCAACCCAATACTCGTTGATCCCCGGAATCTCATTAAAGAGCTGCCAATAGCGCTCGGAATACTGCCTCAGAGTTTCGTTCGACAGCTTCCTCAACTGGGACAATGATTCAGGTTCCTTTGCTGTTATGTTGCTTGTAATGAATCAAGTGTTGAAGGCGTGCTCAAGGTTGGCCAAGTTCCTTATGGATCCATTGGGAAGTTTGTTGAACCACTGGAGTCCAAGGGAACCGAGGGTGGACAGGAACGCTTTGCACTTCACTTCGTCCTTCAAGGTGCACAGCTCAATAGTTTGGCGGAAGTGGATTAAATGGGCGTAAGCTTCACAGGTGGTTGGATCGAACTTTGTAAACTTGGGTAGGTGGAATGTGGACTCGGGGGGCGTGTTGATGATGTGGGAGGTGAAGGGTGAGACGCCGAGGTCCTTCACTTGTCTTTCAAAACCTAGGCGCAGCGGCTTGCCATGCTCATCTATTTTCGTTCGTTTGGGGTCTCTTCCTTTGGACGCCTTCTCTGAGGTCTTCTCATCATCACGATGCCGAAGCTTGTCTCTCAAATCTGTTGTTGTTCGGCGAGGGCCGTCGATGGATTTCTCTCTGTTACGACGGGTCTTGGTGTCATTGTTTAGCCCTTCGGTGCGTACCCCTTTCCCGTTTCGCCGAGCCTAATTCTCATTATCCAAGTTTTCTGGCGGGATCTTAGGCGTTCAAAGACATGGCGCCTAGTTTCTACGGAGTCTCGGCTATGGTGGGAAACCGTCGTGCGAGAGAACTCCGCGCGACCAGTCGAGTATGTGCTCATTAATGACTCGGTATCCCTCATTTTGGTACGTTCATGATGGCTTCTAGAGCGATGTGTTCCAGATGTTGTAGGCCTCTTGTAGAGGATTATCTCCCTTGCATCGCCTGCTTCAGGTGTAAAGCCAAGGCGGTCCTTCACGGAGCCGCGGTGGCCTGTCTCGTGCTGACGCTCCTGTGGTGGAGGTGGTGGTGGAGGAGGTGTCTGGTTTCGTCGCCTCCCGCCTCCAGCAGACCTGGATGTAGCGGGAGCGGCATCTTGTTGCACGTGTTGTTCCATTTGGGCCACCTCCGCCCTCAGAGCCGCCAGTTCGCAGTTCGTTGTCCCTTTCATCGTCGCGATGTTGCAACAGGCAGATGTACGTCATCGTTACATCGTCTGTGGCTAGTGATAGTCCAGAGCTAGCGGGGATCGAGATTGACATGTGCCTTTTCGGGGGTGGTAGGATTATGTTTCAACTGGCGTCCTTGGCCCCCGAAATGGTAACGTTCGTCAGATCTCCGCCCATGGTGGTTGAATTTATGGTTGTTTTAAAGATGGGGAAGGTGGTTTGAAGGAAGTTTGAGCCGTTTGAATCATAAGCGATTCACATCGGGTTCACCAATTGTGTGGCCCGCGATCCTCGATCGAGTCCTTCCTCTGCTAGTTTAAGGGGTTTCCTAGCCTTCTTGCCCTAACCTGCACAGTGAACGCACGACTAAGACCTGGCCAGGGTTGCCAGGTAAGGCCCTCCGGCGAGAGAATGAGAATGTGCAAAGATTAAAGCAAGAGACTAGGGTTTAGGTGTGTAGAAGCCTGTACCTCTTAGGGTTGAGATCCTTCAGTATATATAGAGTCCCCTTAGCTTGCTCTCCAAGTACAGGCATGTGCCTTGCACGGGCCGAGTGACATCGTCATGACGTCACAGAATAGATCTGGTAACCGTTTTGGCATGAGTTGGCGCCCCCCATTTGCTCATCATGATCTTCAAGCGTAACCGCTTCAGCACATGGGATGGCACGAGACATAACGATATGCTGAGCCTCAATCAGTGTCGAGCCTGGAGTAGCCTGGCTGGCTGGAGCTCAAATGTTCGTTTCGAAGGTGGCTGAGCCTAGTATTTTCTCAGAGCTAGACATCAGGTGAATGCAACGTCGATCGATGTTGGTCCTTGGTTGGAGCCGACCTGGGCTTAAAGACAGCCATCTGTGTCGACCTTATCCTCAGCCCAATCCCCCCGGACAAAGGTTTGGGCTGTTACACTCGACCTGCTACAATAGCCCCTCAATCTCTGTCGATGCTGATTGAGTGGCAAGGATTGATTATAAGCCTGGTCGAACCCAACTTCTTGCCGAACCGGATTCAGTATTAGTGTAGCCAGGACTTGGCCGAGCTTTGGCCTCCTTCACACCCGAAGGAAGATTAATCGTCACAGTCGAGCCCCAATGGAGGAACGCTAGGTGTCATACCGTGGTTGGGTACGGCTGATGGGAGGACGGCTGGCACGCGTGATGTTCTGCAAGATATCATGTCGATGACATGTGTCAAGCGACCATTTGTCGTTGGTTCAGCGGTGCAAAAACAGGCGGGAACTTTGAATCCCAAACCTTCTTCTATATAAAGGGAGACGAGAGGAGAGAGTGACTCTCTCTCTCTCTCTAGACTTCCATTGCCAGAGCTTTCTCTCGCTACCGTTCACCTTCCAGTCTTGATTTGGTGTTTGATCCACCACCAGATCTTCTAGAAACTTTCAAGTATGCTTCGATTCTTGTTTTCTCTTCACTTTGTTGCAAGTTTTATCCCTTTTCACGTTGTTTTTTATGGGATTTGGGGGTTTTTTGTTCTGTATGAACAGTACGCCCCTGGGGATGAACAGTGTTGTTCATCTCTGTGTGCAACTTGTTCTTCCGAGCCCCAGCCAAAGTGCTAGTTGGCTTGGCTGACGTTGGGCTAGGCCGAGCCAAATAACTTCGAGTCTTAGTGTTTCCCGAGCTTAAGTCTATAGTGAAATAGGGTGGGCCAGTAGGATAGCCGAACGTAGAGAGACTCATTTTCTTGGCCGACGACGAGATTCCTCATTTTTCTTTTTTGTTTGTTAGGTCTGGCTCACCTGGTGATTGTGATATCTTCTGACTCTGAAAAGCTCGGAAGACAACTCTGGTAGTTCATTGATCAGATAGTGGCTGAGTAGGAGTAAAAGCCGATGTCAGATTTCCTCCGTTGCTTCAAACATGTCAGACGACTCTGGTGATTCCAACGCCAAGAGAGTCCATGAATACAGCGCCGACGAGTTTAACACCGGAAATATCCTTCACACCATCTACTCATTCTGAGGCCAAGCCCCAGCTGGGGCCAGAGGCCGAATCTAGATTCCATTCTCAAACCAAAGCCACCTCCTCTGCAAGAACGAGTCATAGCGAAGCCCCGTCTAAAGATAGGGAGGTTGCCGACCTTTACGAGAGGGGCCCAGTTTGTCCCCACGCCCACTTCTTCAGCGGAGTGGCCGGTGAATATGAAAACTTCTTCCGAGAATACGACATCCCAAATGATGTTGTTGTTAGTCAGGTGGCTAGTAAAGGATTATGGACAAGAGGGAACATATCATCCCGAGCACATCACCGTCCCCCTGATGGCCATCTGTGAAGCTGGGCTTCGGTTCCCGCTTCACTCTTTTTTTAGGGAACTTCTTGCTCGGTTCAGCGTCGTCCCTCACTACTTTGCCATTAATAGCTATAGGATAGTGATGTCGGCCATTGTAGACACCCCAATTTGGCCTAATGATTATTTCAAGTCCCACCTTAGGGACCATCCCAATGATGAATGGATACAGTGATTGCTAATTGACTTCTCATGAACCTTAGGACTTTTGGTGAGTACTTTTTGCCACTTAGAGGACCCAATCCAGAGCCAAATAGCCTTTCAAACAGAGATACAGTATCCCAGAAAAATCTATCTTTCGGCCGTAACATTGATCTCACGGCCTCAATATCATTCTTTCACCCGTGAAACATATTGCTTGAAAATCTCCCTGAGAGATTGATTCCTTGGCAGCCAAATCGATTCTTCGGCCATTTAATCCTTTCCTCGGCCGCTAGATCCTTTACTCGGCCGCCAGATCGTCTATTTTCCAGATTCCGGAATGTTCTGTCATTCGTTTGATCGACGCACCAAACCCTAACAACCAAAACACGATGCTTAGGGGCTACGAAAGGAGTTTCCATGCAGAGTTCTTGACGCCCTAAACTACCTTTTTGATTCACGTCATTTGATTGGCCGGAGTGAGTCACCACATGCCTATACAAAGAGGCCTTAGGGTTCCGAAATTAACATTCAATTCCTCCATCTGATACTTCCAAGCTCTACAAAAATCATCTCTCATAGCCTCTCTACAAAATAATGTGCACATGCCTCTTACACCGTTTTGTCTTGAATAATATAGCAAGCATTCTACTAACCAAATAATGTGCACATGCCTCTTACACCGTTTTGTCTTGTATAATATAGCTTGCAGTGGTTGATGTCTTTGTTGCATGTCACTTGACAAAAGCTAATCACATGTCCAACGATTCGAAGCATAATGAGTGTTACATTCTAAATTCCAAATAGAGTGCACAAATGTCAAAATTACGTCTCTCATCTTGTATGCCTCATGGTGTTGTATCTCTTGATGCATTATGATGATGTTTGTGAGTCACTAGACTTATTTTGCCTAAACATTCCTTTGAATGAAACCTGGTGCTACACTCATAGGATTCACTAGTTGAGTGCATTTTGCTATCAAATATACCCTGTGTTTGCATTTGAAATAGGTTACAACCGGCTCTACGCCTCGGTTCTATCACTTCAAGCTCTAAGCTCTGACTCCTCAGGCTCTTGCCTTATGATTGATACCGGCTCTACGCTTCGGTTCCATTACGTCAAGCTCCAAGCTCCGACTCCTCAGGCTCTTGCCTTATTATTGATACCAGCTCTATGCCTTGGTTCTATCACTTCAAGCTCTAAGCTTCGACTCCTCAAGCTCTCGCCTCATGACTGCAACCGGTTTCGTGCCTCAGTTCTCTCATCCAAACGCTCCGTGCTCCAGTTACTGGCCTCATGCCCCCATATCTCAAAACCGGCGTCCGATCGTCTCCAAAAGATGGTTTGGATTCCACACCAATTACATCAGTTTCATCAAGCTCATTCGCAAGAATAAGCTACTCTACCGAGCTCCCCTTAGCCAAAGTAAGGATGATTAAGAAAAGCAAATGACTCACCCGCAGTGTATTGATCTACCCCAAAATTCTGAAGATGCTCTCCGCAAAAATTTCTCCAGCAGCCCCGTGCTCCTTCAACTACTCTCCACCAAAATTCTGGCCTAACCCAGGTACGTTGCACTACGGCTTTTAAACCTGAAGGTATGTCTTCTGTCTCTAACCCTCTGAACTTTTATTTTTCTTCTATTGCCTCCAAACTACGGTTGGTCTGAATTTTCCCTGTGGAATACTTAGGTAGCCTCCCGGCCTGACCATAACTAAAACCTTTTTCAAAAAAAACCTTAGAATAGTGGTTGGACCAAATTGAGTTGCTTTTACAGCTTTGACTCTTACTTAAACATGTCTCGCGATCCGTCTAAGTTCTGTCAAAGAGGGGCATCTGTAAACACCCCAATTTGGCCTAACGATTATTTCAAGTCCCACCTTGGGGACCATCCCGATGATGAATGGATACAGTGATTGTTGATTGACTTCTCATGAACCTTAGAACTTTTGGTGAGTACTTTTAGCCACTTAGAGGACCCAATCCAGAGCCCAATAGTCTTTCAGACAGAAATACAGTATCCCAGGAAAATCTATCTGTCGGCCGTAACATTGATCTCACGGCCTCAATATCATTTTTTCACCCGTGAAACATATTGCTTGAAAATCTCCCTGAGAGATTGATTCCTCGACAGTCAAATCGATTCTTCGGCAGCTTAATCCTTTCCTCGGCCGCCAGATCCTTTACTCGGCCGCCAGATATTCTATTTTCCAGATTCCGAAATGTTCTGTCATTCGTTTGATCGACGCACCAAACCCTAGCAGCCTCAACACGATGCTTATGGGCTACGAAAGGAGTTTCCATGCAGAGTTCAAGACGCCCTAAACTACCTTTTTTATTCACGCCATTTGATTGGCCGGAGTGAGTCACCCCATGCCTATATAAAAAGGCCTTAGGTTCCGAAATTAACATTCAATTCCTCCATCTGATACTTCCAAGCTCTGCAGAAATCATCTCTCATATACTCTATACAAAAGTCCTAACCCTTTGTGAGTAGCCGCATCCCGAGCGATCAAACCCCGAAATACAAACCCTAATCCTAGAGTTTCGAGAAGAAGATCAGTCAATCACCCTCAATCCGAAGCAATCAAGCACTGAGGGATCAAGGTGGTGAGACCCAAGGGCCTATGGTTTGATTCATCTTCTTTTTTTATACTTTAATCGTAGTGTTCTAATTCCTGATTAACTCTTTGTTCTGGTGAAAGGAAGAACATCGGCTGGGGAATCAATCATTTGGCCGATACATCAATCTAGTGAGATTCCTCGGCCATGACATCAATTCACCGACCGAGGGATCTATTTGCTGGGACATATTTATTTTCTGCTTATTCTGATGCATGCTTTTAATTATCGTTCTGGCTCACCTTATCAATTGTTAAAGGCTAAAAACCAGATTATGTGTTAGAATTAAATAAAGCAAATATACATTGTATGTCGAACGATTATGGGCCAGTCTCACGATTGGGCAAAGAGGGGTGCGTAACACGTACCTTCCCCTTATTGTACTCTTGACTCCCATACCCAGAATCTCTGTCTATTTTTTCTAGTTTTAATAAACTAGGTGGCGACTCTATTTTGATGATAACCGTTATCGAGTGGCGATGTTCCTGGCCATGGAAATATCCACGATCTTGGTTTATGAAGTGGAACCAAACAAGCATGATCAATCTGTATGGCGATACCCCGTTTGGGAGGTGTCTACAGTCATTAAGCTGAAGGAGCTCCATATCCTGGAGTTCACAGTCCCCGATCTTTTTCACACGTACATAATGTCTAGGCACGGTACGACCGAGCGTAGGTACCTGTCAACGCGCAGGGACAAGGAGCCGTTGGTAGATGGGCCGCCTGATACCGACAAATAGGCCAACTTCTATGTTGAGGTTAATGACAACTATGAATTCGGCGATCAAACAGTGCGACTGCACACCGTGCCGAAGATAAAAGAAAATTGTGACTATGGTATCGAATAGTTTTGAGAATTATAAAAAGGGTGTTGACATTTGTAATCAATTAAATATCGATATATTATTTCTCTCTCTTATTCCTAATGAATTGGAAAATGGAATAGTATTAGAGAACATATTTACAATATGTGTCCACTTGAAAAAAGAAGAAAATTCATCTCAACCAATAAAATTCATATCCCTCTCTTTTTTTCAACGTTCAAAAAAAAATAAATTCAAACTTACCCCTAACCTTCAAACTCCTTCTCTATAAAAAAAAAAAATTACTGTTAGTTTTTAAATCTATGAGAGTTATTCTATCCTCTGTACTGAAGAATTTTCCGGTCGTTCGATTTGAAACCAAAAAAAAATCACACAATTCAATGGCCGAAAAACTTCTCAGCACAGGGACAAAAATTTTTGAAATAAAAGAGATCAGACCCCAGTTATAAATTGGCTTTGTTCGGTTCTCAATTTAGTTTTGGTAGTGAGTGGAGAGAGAAATAGGGTAATGATTGAAGAGAGACGTAATGATTGGAGAGAGATAGAGAGAGAAATAAAATTAATAATTGTAGATATAGGGTAATGATTAGAGAAAGATATAGGATAATAATTGAAATAAAAGATATCAGACCCCAGTTATAGTACCACTAGTGCATGCCCATGCCTGAAAGCACGGCTCGAGCAATCAATTATGTGCACACATGCAGTATCTCAACCACTGACCAACAATTTCAACTTTTTGAAAAATAATTCCATAAAGTTTTAGAAAATCCAAACACCCAATTGACATAGTATGATAGAAAAAATTTAGCATAGTAGAAATCATCATTCATGGGATAAGAAAACCCTTGGTTTTAAGATGAAATACCAATCAAACCCAGCAACTCTCAATTAACATTTCATAAAATCTAAACATCCAATTAACAAAGTATGTCCAAAAAAGTTGGAAGAAAATTCTAGTAATTGTCTGTGCCTGAAAGCAAGACGCAATATAAATAAAGTATCATTCCTTGATAAATATAATCACCTGCACACTCAATTCCTCCCAAACTCTATTTTTTCAATGAAGTCAAATAAGGTCGATCTAATAAATTCCATCTTGCTAATTAAAGAAAAATGCGACATACAGAAAATGAAACCAACGCAAGGAAAAAGGGTACGTTGTTACATTACTGTGAAGGTAAATAGTACTCTCCCGTCCCAATTTAAATACTTTTTATGGAAATTCGTGCAATTTTAAACCCCAAAAAAAATATTAGCACATTTTTTTTATTTTCTTACACCAAATTAAAGTACTAATTGAATACTTTAATTTGGTGTAAG
>JAOTQK010000020.1:12233605-12252884 GCA_025642025.1 Rhododendron ferrugineum
AAAGTCCTAAGGTTCTCAAGAAGTCAATCAGCAATCACTGTATCCATTTCATCATCGGGATGGTCCCCAAGGTGGGATTTGAAATAATTGTTAGGCCAAATTGGGGTGTCTACAGCTAGATCGATCTCACGGCCACTACTTCTTTCTTTTACCCATGGAATATGGTGGTTGAAGTCTCCCCGTGATAATTGTTTATTCTTTTGGCGGCTGCCAGATCATTTTACTCAGCATTATAGAACATTCTGTTAAAGTTTGATCCGAACTCATACCCTAGCAGCCAAATTGTGAGAGTTTGGGACTATGAAAAATACTTCCTTGCAGAGTTCTTGAAGCCCTAAACTTCCTTATTGATTCACGTCATTTGATTGCCCGGAGTGATTCATCCCATTGCCTATATAAAGAGGGATTTAGGTTTCCGAAATAACACATCCAATACCCCACTACAAGACCCAATACTCTGTAGAAATCACATTTTATATCTCCTATACAAAAGCCCTAACTCTCTGTGAGCAGCTGTCATGCCCTCGATTTTCAACATAAATAAAATCATTACTGAAGTACCGATAATACCCAAATGACATAATTTTCCTTGTTCTCAAAGTTAAATTCAAAAGTTACAATCCTTGCTCGAGGCCCTAAGTTACACAAGATACCAAAATAATATTACAGTTTACAGTAATCGTTCTTCCAAATACTACGTCAAATTAGATGCAGATAGTCGCCTCTTTTGTATCTTCAAAAAAATCATGATCAACAAGCACGATATGCATGCCACGTCCACTTCCTTGCTTTTTAACTAAAAATGATAGGTTGAGCTACACTAGCCCAGTAGAGAAATCTGTACTCCAGTTACATGAAAATGCGATGAAGTATGCACCAAACGCGAATGAGACTCAACAAGCGAACTTGAGATACAAGAGGTGTTATCAAATGAATTATCGAAGTTATATCCCGGGATTCTAGACAACTTAGAGATAACTCTAACTATTCACACGTCAACTAGAAGCAACACTTAAACTCTTGTCAATCTAACAAATTACAACAACTATTCAATTATCCAATGACTTTTCGAACGGATGCCACAAGCAACTCCATAATTCAATACCACTCACCATAGAGCCTCATTTTGTAAAACTTTCCTTTTTGATTTCCAAAACAATTTTGAGAAAAACTCAAGACCAATACGGGTCAAGCTCCCTTGATTCGAGCTTGAATGTCGGAGTCCGTTGATTTGTGCCCAAATACCGGATCCGTTGATTCGCTCAAGAATACCGGAGGATTTTTGATCGTTTAAAAACTCAAATTTCTTTCTTTAATAAAGCCTTGATAGAATCAACCATTCATTCCCTTTTTCAACATCCACAGTCTCAAACAATAATAGCCCAAACAATAACACAAACTCCCAAAGTCAATCATAATTCTCTTCACCATGCAAGACATTCAACTGTGTTACCACCCCTTGCGTCACAGTGAATTCTCTCCACCTGGGTTTCTGCATTACCACACCTTGCGTTGCGGGCCCTCTAAAGTCTCTGCATTACCACACCTTGCGTTGCAGGACCCTCAATTCAAAATCCACAACACATATACATTATCATTCCGAATACAAGAAGACAACACTTTCCAAGTCACAATCTTTCATTCGTCATCATTCAATGTATTACAGACCCATAACCATGTTCTAATATACGTTAGTAAATATCTTAAGTTCACGTCATCCCTCAATGTCTAACATGACGCCCTACGTCACGTACCGAACCCACAACGATTCCCCGACACACCACCTGCTAGGTTCTAGACGAGAATCTATAAAACGAGTGCCAAAGGAACCTAGGTTGATCAATCAAGACGAAACACGAAGATACGAGTTACCCTATTCTCTTTCAGACCACTAGGCAAACCCCTATTGACCAACCAAGCGCCCCACGTCATACCTTATATCCTACGATACTCGTTAACCTCACTACAATACACTTTTTGTCCTACCATTCGCCACGTCAAGTCATAGCACCTAACATACCTATAGCCTACATCACCTCATGCCACAATGACTCTCAAGTACCATCAATCCCATAAATGCATTTCGATTAAGTTTTTATCTAGTAAGACACTCCTCTTTATTTAACGACAGAAAGCCAACGGGACAAGGATTACTTAAGTAAACCAAAGGAATTCTATTAAGCATGCTTGAAATAGGTTTGGAGGTGTCCAAAAGGAATTAGAAGTGATCGGGGGTCAAAACAATCGACGGGGAGGCAGCAGGAGCAAAACTGGACTTAAGGTCCTAGTATCGATACGCACCAAAGTTGTATCGATATAACATTAACTGTCCAGAAAGATAACTTTGTGGTATCGATACAACACTTAAGTATTATCGATACAACAGAGTTTCGAGCAGCGATTCTGTAGATTTTCAAAGGCTAGATCAACAATAAAACCCAGTGATCCACAACACAATTAAGGCATAAAATCATCACATAAACTCATAACAAGAGTAAGAAATCCCTACCTCGAAGTGTAAATATGAAGATCCAACCCAAACAAACGAGCCCTAGCTTTCCAAGCTCCAAATCCTCCATGAATACTTGTCTTCGAGCCCAAACCAACGAACCACGAGCTTGAAGTCATGTCTAGAGGGTGGAATGGAGGTTGATTGCCATGGGTTTTAGGCTTTGAGGTGAAATTTCAAGAGAGAAGGTGAGAGCGAGGGGAGAGAGTCGGATGAGAGAGGGAGAGGGAGAGAGCCGAGAGGTAGAGAGATAGAGAGATATGGGAAAATGTGTTCTCCTACAACACACACACACCCCTTATATTCTAGCACTCAAACCAATTGCACTCACACTCCCTCAATCAATAATCCTATCATTTAAACCAAATAAACTCAATTTTCTCATTTATTCGATGTACTAGCATTCATAAACCTCTAAATTTTTTTGTAAAAATACGGGTCTCTACATCCTACCCTCCTTAAAGAAATTTCGTCCCTAAAATTTGCTATACGAAATCCAGCCAAACCTTCGGTCACACTACCTAACCTCATATCACAATTCCATTATCAAAACCTCATCCCCTCTTCCCTTCATAGACTTTCCCTTACCCTTTTTGCTCTACTAAACCCCTCACTAATGGTATGGTCCTACCATTCAACAGTCAATCTCGTATGCCTAGGGTGCTCACCGGTTTCTCCTCAAGAACTACGCCAACCTCTAATCATTCTCATGAAATTTCAACCTTCACAAACACTTAAATTCTAACATTCACTCCAAGATTCAACAACTTATACCCTCTTGTTCTCCAAACTTTGAATTCCGCGTTCTCTTTTTCCCAATCAATGTCGACTATTAATCTAGAAAACCTTGAATAATCCCTATAGTAAGATAACTAAGGAACCACAAATCCAATGATTAGACTTCCTAATCATCATCACCCTCTGTTCAGTTTTAACACCAACTCGCCATTATTAAATTTCTTACGTCTCGAAGCTATTGACACCTTCTTTAACTCCAAAAGTATAAACATCTCACGACCGATCCAACTCTACTGATAGTACCAAGGATAGACACCGACACCAAACGTACATAAGACAAACTGCTAGTCACGATCCCCAACTCACACCTCTATTCACTCTCATAACTCTTTCTTATGAACTCTGCACAAACCTCAAATCCCTTTTTGCCCATTTAACATTCAAATACAACCAAATTCTAACACTATTCCATATTCCCAAATCCACTCAGATTCATCATCGATTTCTGCTTTAGAAGACTAAGCTCACTTCTATCCTAATGTGTTGTCTCTACGTATCTCTATACGACCCAACCTTGAACCCATTCATGTAAACTCTCAGATCCACTATTCTCCTTACCGCCAGCCACTAACCACTCCCACTTTGGGTTGACGTATCACGGAAACATTTTTGCCTCTAATCCTCTAATTGCATCATACACAGGAGTAGCAAGGACACAACATATACATGGAGTTAAATTCTACCATTTTCAAACTATACGTTTCACTATGGCTAGTAAAAGAAAGGACACACATTAGATTCCAACTAAAATTTCATCTCCTCGTAGCAAATACCCACATATACCTCATTGTTTATTCTACATCGTATACTAAAAGCAACTTCACGCATTGAGACTACATAACAAACCAAACATGTAGGTTTAATCTAAATAGCAACAAATTTCATACACAAAGTATCCCAATGAACCAACCATACAATTTGATAGCTCACACAATACCAAACATGTTCACGCATTAACGGACTCACTCAGTATCCAACGAACTCCCCGATTGTTCAACGGACTCACCAAGTATCCACTACTTCACAATTCATAGCTTTAGGAAGCCCAACAGTCATCTTGTTCTTTTCAATCTCGTAACACCTCACACGATGTCTATTCATTTTACAAATCTCAAGCATTCTCATTTATTAGTCAAGTCAAATCACGTATTTCTCATGTTCACAATCTTAAACATCACAAATACACGTATAATCAATTCTAATTATTCCTCTATTTCGACAACTTTACAACCTAACAACATGTCTATACTTCTCGTTATATTCTAAGACTCCCACTACTTCATCACTTAAGAATCAATCTCACTCGCATCAACATCCTCTCACAGTTCCGCTCACCACGAGTTTCACAATTCACAATTGTCTCTCAACTAACTAATCATATCAACCTCAATATTCCCCCAACGTATTTGCCACATCTACATTTGACCTCAAGAACAATAACTTTCATTACCACCGCCGTCTCTGCTATCACTATCATTATCTCTTAAACTCCCTTAAACAAACTCATCATCTCAATGGCATACCTCAACAGTTCACATTCGTATCGTCCTCACTCCAAACAAGTTTCTCACCACACATTTACATCAATCACTCGGCTCAAGTCGCATCGATATAGTTCACCTCAAGTCTTGTTGTCCCTTTCACCAAACAATGTCTTCACTAGTTTCTATCAATCTGTCATAACGACACCATCACGACATTCACTTCAGCAATGACGACTACAACACTATAACTCTTCTCAAGCCTAGAGATCTAGCCCTTATACACAATCCTAGTGTCCAATTGACTTTCCGAGACTTCCATCTAGAAGGAGCGGTGATCAAGTGCCTCTTCCAACTGGATCTTATCGGTAGTCACCTGGGTGTCCAGAAGACACATACTGTATTTAGACACCCTACCTATGACCCTCATCTTCCTAAGTCAACCTCAGATACATACAACTTCCTAGGTGGGTTCAACTTGGCTTACCTATACTTAAAATCACTTCCTCAATAACCACCATAACAATGACAAAACATAATCATTACCACAACAAGACATCATCCCTTCAAACACATTCAAGACCCTCACTAGCTCAATACTCTAGCTATGATACACCTTACTTACTTTCTGGACAAGCTATGGTTTCTGTCACACCTCACATCACATAAAAATTACTTAAAGTATTAGAAATTTAGCACGTAGTCTGCACAGTTCAAATAAAACACATCAGTTACTTAGCTCACAAGATCTTACTGACAGTCTAACACTTCGATTACATACTAACGGATATCATCCCTCACATTTCGACCTTTCCACTACGCACAAGTATTACAACAATCTTGGTCCTTTAGATTCTTTCATGTCTAACATCTCATATAAAAAGGGTACCTTGCTATAAATGGCTCAAGACCAAAACGACCAACAGTAATAATAACAACAACAACGGTCGCAACCATAGCCACTACAAGGAGGTTAAACTTCTCTTTTTCTCAGGCACGAGCATCAGCCTTTCACTGTTTCATGTAAACATATATAAATGCAATGCCAGTTCAGTGGACATACGTCAGTCATGCAAGCACACACATGCAAATTTTTGTTTAAAATATGCAATGATTTTTGAACCCATGAGACTAAGTCTCCCCACGGTCTCTAGATATTCAAACCTAATGCTCTGATACCAACTTGTCACGCCCTTGATTTTCAACATAAATAATCATCATTTTCAATAAATAAAATCATTACTGAAGTATTGATAATAGCCAAATGACATAATTTTCCTGGTTCTCAAAGTTAAATTCAAAAGTTACAATCCTGGCTTACACAAGATACCAAAATAAAATTACAGTTTACATTAATCGTTCTTCCAAATACTACTTCAAATTAGATGGAGATAGTCGCCTCTTTTGTATCTTCAAAAAAATCATGATCAACAAGCACGATATGCATGCCACCTCCACTTCCTTGCTTTTTACTCAAAAATGATAGGTTGAGCTACACTAGCCCAGTAGAGAAATCTATACTCAAGTTATATGAAAATGCGACGAAGTATGCACCAAACGCGAATGAGACTCAACAAGCGAACATGAGATACAAGAGGTGTTATCAAATGAATTATCGAAGTTACATCTCGGGATTCTAGACATCTTAGAGATAGCCCTAACTATTCACACGTCAACTAGAAGCAGCACTTAAACTCGTGTCAATCTAACAAATTACAACAACTATTCAACTATCCAATGACATTTCGAACGGATGCCACAAGCAACTCCCTCATTCAATACCACTCACCATAGAGCCTCATTTTGTAAAACTTTCCTTTTTGATTTCCAAAACAATTTTGAGAAAAACTCAAGACCAATACGGGTCAAGCTCCGTTGATTCGAGCTTGAATGCCGGAGTCCGTTGATTTGTGCCCAAATACCGAATCCGTTGATTCGCTCAAGAATACCGGAGAAATCCTCTCTTAAAAACTCAAATTTCTTTCTTTAAAAATGCCTTGATAGAATCAACCATTCATTCCCTTTTTCAACATCCACAGTCTCAAACAACAATAGCCCAAACAATAACACAAACTCCCAAAGTCAATCATAATTCTCTTCATCATGCGAGACATTCAACTGTGTTACCACCCCTTGCATCACAGTGAATTCTCTCCACCTGGGTTTCTGCATTACCACACCTTGCGTTACGGGCCCTCTAGAGTCTCTGCATTACCACACCTTGCGTTGCAGGACCCTCAATTCAAAATCCATAACTCACACAACACATATACATTATCATTCCGAATACAAGAAGACAACACTTTCCAAGTCACAATCTTTCATTCGTCATCATTCAATGTATTACAGACCCATAACCATGTTCTAATATACGTTAATAAATATCTTAAGTTCACGTTATCCCTCAATGTCTATCACGACGCCCTACGTCATGTATCGAACCCACAACGATTCCCTGACACACCGTCTGCTAGGTTCTAGACGAGATTCTATAGAACGAGTGCCAAAGGAACCTAGGTTGATCAATCAAGATGAAGCACGAAGATACGAGTTACCCTAATCTTTTCCACACCACTAGGCAAACCCCTATTGACCAACCAAGTGCCCCGCGTCATACCTTATATCGTATGATACTCGTTAACTGCGCTACAATACACTTTTCGTCCTACCATTCGCCACGTCAAGTCATAACACCTAACATACTTATAGCGTACATCACCTCATGCCACAATGACTCTCAAGTACCATCAATCCCATAAATGCATTTCGGTTAAGTTTTTATCTAGTAAGACACTCCTCTTTATCTAATTACGGAAAGCCAACGGGACAAGGATTACTTAAGTAAACAAAAGGAATTCAATTAAGCATGCTTGAAATAGGTTTGGAGGTGTCCAAAAGGAATCCGAAGTGATCGGGGGTCAAAACAATCAACTGGGAGGCAGCAGGAGCAAAACTGGACTTAAGAACCTGGTACCAATACACACCAAAGTTGTATCGATACAACATTAACTGTCTAGAAAGATAACTTTGTAGTATCGATACAACACTTAAGTTGTATCGATACAACAGAGTTTCGAGCAGCAATTCTGCAGATTTTCAAAGGGTAGCTCAACAATAAAACCCAATGATCCACAACACGATTAAGGTATAAAATCATCACATAAACTCATAACAAGAGCAAGAAATCCCTACCTCGAAGTGTAAATACGAAGATCCAACCCAAACAAACGAGCCCTAGCTTTCCAAGCTCCAAATCCTCCCTGAATACTTCTCTCTGAGCCCAAACCAACGAACCACGAGCTTGAAATCATGTCTAGAGGGTGGAATGGAGGTTGATTGCCATGGATTTTAAGCTTTGAGGTGAAATTTCAAGAGAGAATGTGAGAGAGAGGGGAGAGGGAGAGGGAGAGAGCCGAGAGGTAGAGAAAGAGAGATATGGGAGAATTTGTTCTCCTACAACACACACACACCCCTTATATACTAGCACTCAAACCAATTGCATTCACACTCCCTTAATTAATAATCCTATCATTTAAGCCCCAAACCAAATAAACTCAAAATTTTCTCATTTATTCGATATACTAGCATTAAACTTTTTTTTGTAAAAATACAGGTCTCTACAGTAGCTGCAATCTGAGCTATCAAATCCCAAAGTACCCACTTTAGTTCTTAGGGTTTCGAGTGAAAAATCAATCAATCACCCTCATTCTGAAGCAATCAAGCACTGAGGGATCAAGGTGGTGAGGCCCAGGGGCCTATGGTTTGATTCAATTTGATTTTCGTGCTTTAATTGTAGTTTTATTGTAACTGTTCGTATTCTGGTGTGAGGAAGAACACCGGTCGGGACTTCGTTCCTGCGACCGGTATTTTAAAACAGTGGGGTTCCTCGGCCTCATAAACCATTCGCCGGTCGAGGAATCCATTTGCTGGGACAGATTTTGTATCTCGTATTTATCATCGCATGTGATTAACTTACTGTCTCGGATCACCTATTAACTGTTTAAAGGCCTAAATAACTAGTTTAATTACGTAGAATTAAATAAAGCAAAGATTAAATTGTATGTTGAATGATTATGGGCCGGTCTCACGATCGGGCAAAGAGGGTGCCTAACACCTTCCCCTTATCATACCTTTGGCTCCCGTACCCAGAATCTCTAATTGTTTTTTCTTAGTTTAAATAAACTAAGTGGCGACTCTATTTCATAGTAATCATTATCGTGTGGTGATGTTCCTGGCCATGGGAATATCCACGATTTCAGTTTATGAAGAGGAAGCATTGTAGTGAGGATATTTGTGTGGTGATGCCCCTTCGGGGAGGTGTCCACAGTTTTGGCGACTCTGTTGGGGACTTGAGAGCCATAGTAAAAATTTTCAACATAGAATTAATATTTGTTTTATTTGTTTCAGAGACTCGAAGTCTGTTTAGGGACTTTTGCCAAGTTTTCTCATACCGTACGCGTCATATGGACCTAATGTGACTATGCGGGGGTGTCGATTTCAGTCCATGACTTAAATTTGTCATTTTTTGGTGTCTTATGTCCATTTTTCTAGTTTTTCGGTTCATTTCTTGTTTTGGGTTGCTTTTCTCGATTTTGTCAATTCGTACAGGTCATTGTACACCTGTATGACCTTACGGGAGTGTCAGTTTCCCCTGTCTAGGAGAATTTTGAGTTTTTGATCATTAATGCCCAAAATTTCATTATTTTCCATGTGTCCATAGGTTCGTGTCGTATCCTGGGACTTTGCTTTCCTTTTCTTTCAAGCTAGGCAAGTCAATATATGTGTGCGCATCTATTTGTCGATTCAGATCATTCGTCAATGCAAGTTAGATATTAGTGGTTGGTTTGTACGTTCTTTTATCAAATTTCTTCACAAAGAGAATCAATAAACGGAAGATGCAGTTTTTATATACTACTATGTCAACATCCATAAGTAAAAGGTGAAATATCATGTATGTCGCGGCACAAGGGCCCGAGTAAAAGCAATATCAATGGGGCACATCCGCCCAAAAGTCAAAAGGGCATGCAGGCCCCCAGCTACTCCTACTAATATCAAGTCTAGGGCACGCTAGCCCGCTCTAAAAGTCTATCTACGTGGGCGCATAGGCCCAAATCAAAAGACAGTAAAATAAATGAGGCTTGGTGGTAGCCCTCAGTTGTCATAAAGGTCCTCGTCGTCGTCCTCCTCATTGTCATCTTCTCTCTCTCTCGAATATCTCTTGTACCCAGGGTCGAAGCCGGAGTCGTCAGAGCCGCAAATAAAGGACGAGTGCTCCTTGTCCTCTTCCTCCTCTCCTTCCTCGCTCTCCCTCTCCTCCGTCTCTTGCCTCTTCTTCTTCTGAGTTAGCTGCGACTGTGCTGGCCTCTCCCTCAGCTTTATCTGAAACCTCCTCGCCTCGTGGCTTGCACTCTTTGCACCTCTCTGGACGCTCGCCGCTGGTCGTGAAGCGCTCACTGTTCGTCGTGGGCTGCGACAGGAGTGGTAGAGGCGCTCGCCATCTTCTTCTGAGGAGGGAGTCGCGCACTCTTTCGCCTAAGAGCCGCCCTAGCCTGTCCCTGCATTGTCAATTCATTCAATCATCTCAGTATATATTATGCATATTGTATATATTTAAATGATGAAAATAGGAATCAAGAGCAGGTACCATCTATCGTGTATCAAAAAGCAGGCCTATCTAGTATCGAAAGCAGGAATTGAACAAGTTTCTGGGACTATATCTAAGGTTTCGCCGACGCTGGTGCAGGAGCTGGAGTCACTACCAGGTACTACAGTCGTACAGGAGTGCCGCCTGCAATCTTGTGAATTTCTTTCTCCATGGCAAGGATTAAGTGAACAGCCTCCTCCGCCCTTTCAACTGGCACCTGAGATATATTTTTGGAAAAAGTTCAGAATACAATTCTCATATGGTACAAAGGAATGACATAAGCTAAAAATATATCTTACCGGTTCGGTGATCCATGCTGTTTTGTCATGGCAAGCTCGAACTGAACTGTGGCAGCCAGTCGCCGGTGCATAGCTACTCCTCTCCCTCGAGCGAGTTGTCTCTCTTCTCGGCCTCGAGCTCTGGCCTTGTCTCTCCAGGCCTGACTCTAATGCCTCCCCTACAACGGCCTGGTGTGCCGTCACCCCAAGTGGCCCTGCCAAGTTCTGCCTCCGGTAGAAAGCATAGTCACGCTCTGGCCTCAGGAAGGTTGAAAGATCCGCCAGATTGGTAAAGCGCTGCAGCTCAGCCAGCGTGTACCTGTCAGTGTGCGAAGCACAAGGCGAAAGTGGCCCGGGATCTAGGAACTCTGACAAACCAAGTGACTGTCATGTCACCCGGTCGCCCAAGTACAACTACCACCCAAACGTCGACTCCAACAGCACTCGGCTCGCAGTCATCGCCCTTTTCCTAGCCATGTACTCTGGCTCAGGTACCACACCGCTCCACGGGTCCCACTCCACCTGTAACACATTCAAGAAGGCAAGACAAAGGGCATCAGCGACAGCATTAAAGCATATTAAGGCATAATCAACTAGCGGAGTTTGTTTTTACCTGGGTGCTCAACAGTTCATTGAGATAGGCTCTGAAAGCGAGGAGGCTTCCCCCTTAGGCTTCTTCTTGCCTATGTGTAGCGACCCCCAGATCATCGCTCGCAGAAGAGTCTTCATATCAGGGCACTTGTTCTCTAGAGGGTACATTCTCAGCACCTCGTAGGCCCACAACTGGAAGGTTTTCAAACAGGCAAATCATCAGATACATTTTATGTCATGGCAAAGCAATACAATTCAAAGGTGGTAGTGCGTATTGAAATTGAACTACAAGTTTAGATTCATACCTCCCACACCCTTCAGTAGCAAACTACCGCCTTCTTGTACCATGTGAACTCCCCCATGAAGCCGTAGCACGCCCCTAAAGCTGCTCCTCCCCAGTCGTACCAAGAGGCCGTGCATAGGTCCAATAGGGCTAGTAAGTAGGACAAGTGCACCTTACTGCGCTTGTTCGAGTACAAGGTGGCACCGAACAAGTACAGTAGATAGGCTCTCGCCATCTGCTCTTCCACCTGCTTAGTGGTCAGGATCTTCTTAAGGTAATCCTTGAACTGCTCATACCTGACCATTTCTTCCTCCCGCTCAGGCACTCGTCCCAGGAACCACTTCAGCATCTTTTTGAATTCCCAAGTCGAACGGGATGGGTTCGCCTCCTACCCTCAGGCCTGTGATGACCGCAAAGTCTACAGGGGTCGCCGTCATCTCCCCTATTGGAAAGTGAAAGGTGTTGGACGTATCATGCCACCTCTCACCCAGAGCAGTCAGCACGGCGTGGTCATTCTTCGCCGACGTCAGGGTGGGGATGAGTTGGCCAAACCCCGCTGCATCCACCAATTGTCGCACTCGTTCAAGGAGTCCCCTATAGAGCTCAAGCGAGCTCGCTGCGCCTCCGTGCCTTCGCGAGGTGGCCATTCTCCTCTGTTCAAAACAATACCAAATCAAAGGAAATGCGTCAGTTCGTATGCAATTCAAAAAGTAATACATTCAAGTTATCAAGACATTCTACAGTCGATCAATCATTCAATTTATCAGGCAATTTATCAGTCGATCAAGCTATCTCAAGGCATTCTACAGTCGATCAATCATTCAAGTTATCAAGCAATTTATCAGTCGATCAAGCTATCTCAAGGCATTCTACAGTTGATCAATCATTCAAGTTATCAGGCAATTTATCAGTCGATCAAGCTATCTCAAGGCATTCTACAGTCGATCAATCATTCAAGTTATCAGGCAATTTATCAGTCGATCAAGCTATCTCAAGGCATTCTACATTCGATTAATCATTCAAGCTAACATGCGTTCTATCAGTCGATTCAAACTAACAAGAGTTCTAAGTATCAAGTCGAGTTCAATGGTTCAAGTTACGGGCGCTACAGGTTTGTTCGAATACAACAGTTCAAATAAAAGCTAAAGTAGGAATTGAAAGAATACCTCCGCCCAAGTCTGTGCGAGGTGCTCTGTCGGGTCTTTCAAAACAAGCTCAGGGTCATAGTCCTCCCGACGAGGCACGTAGCTGTCAACCCCTGACAGGATGAACATGTGCGGCTCTGGTGGCACGTACGTCTCTGCTTCGAATGTGGCACATGTCCCCTCCGCTCTAGACCTAGCCAGTGCCGCCGCTGACTCCTGCGCCCACGCTGCCTCCTCCAGGGCCCTCTCGGCCATCTCGGCTTCCCTCACAAGCTCTTTGACCTCTCACCTCAACCTTTCCTCCTCCTCGACTAGCTCTACCACCCTCCGTCTCTCCTCCCGGGCTACTAGAACCGCCACAACCACCGTGGGATTCTCCTCAAGCAACTGGGCAAGCATCTCATCGCCCACATACTCTGCGAAATCCCCTTTTGTAATGGGCTGATGCCCTAAAGACTTCGTAGGCAGCCTAAACTCCGCCGAACCCATCGGCACTTCTCTAGAGGGCTCCTCCGCAGTCACCACCCCTTTCCCCCTCGGATCCCTCGACGGAGACTCCAACTGAATATCACCGACACCACTTCCGCTGGCCCCACTAAGGCCCATACCTGTGATCACTATGCCTTCTATTGGTCCAAAAGCAACACAAGAGGGGGTGAATTGGGTGTCACACTGACTTTCTACAATTTAAAAACTAAGTGCACGACAAAAATAAATCAAGACAGCAGCAAGATGGAGCTAACTCAGAACAATCAGTAACACAGTAGGCTAACAGATGGAACAAGCTCAATAGCAAAAACACAGCAGTAATAGAAAACTAATGAGCAGATTTTACGGCTTTAATATCGACTATTCAACCAATTATGCAAGCTATTCTACTCCAAGTGTGATTTCAAAATTATATCAATTTTCTTGTGCAATATAGATATGCAAAAACTAAAAGTAAAGGAGTAAGGGAAAGAGAAATCAAACACGAGGATTTTATAGTGGTTCGGTCCGCAACTTCATGGCCTACTCCACTCCTCAAGTGTCCTACTCGGGAATTGCTACACTATCTCCAATAGTAGTTACAAACCTCTAACTTCGTGGGTGCTAGAGAACCTTACAATGAGCGATTACTCCGAATCCACTCCCAACTAGCTAAGACTCCGGTGCTAGTTACACCTAAACCCAAATGATTTTTTCTACCCAAAAATCACTCACAAAAAATGGTTTCAATCTCAGACAAGGGTGTGAAATCCCTTTTACAATATGGTTCAAAGATAACACTCAAGTTAGTGTAGAATATTCAAGATGAAGCTTTGAATTTGTGACTAACAGAATTTCAAGAGAAAGCTCACAGTAGATTTCTTCAAGAGTCGTGTGTGTTCTGTACTTGTTCTTCTCTGCTTTATATTCTCGAATTCCCAATTGAACGTTGAATGATTTCCTCTTAGCCGTTGCATAAAATCAGCCCATAATCTTTCCATCTTCATAATCCAGCAATCAATCTTCTTTCCTTACAGAGCTCTTCAAGCCGTTAGAAAAACAAGAAGAGATTTTCCTTAATCTCTTTCTTTCTTCAATTCTCTTGTCTATTGGAGATAGCGATTAGACGAACATCTTTCCGTTCTTTGCTTCCATCGCCGCTCTCCTCTTTTCAACGAGAATTTTAGGTTAGGAAAGTTATACAGTGCTTCTATTACACCTTGTAAGCTTTTGGACATGAGGGAATTGTTTCACAAGTCTCTACAATAATAAGTAGTGGCACAATTAGTGTAATAGAAACATATTATTTTAATTAAGCCCACAAGACTAATAATCTATGTTTGTTATCATCAAAATCTAAAACCATGGGCTAACAATCTCCCCCTTTTTAATGATGACAAACATTGCAACTATAATATTCAATAGAAGGAACTGAGAACAAAAATAATAAGAGAGAAGATGATGACTCCCCCTTAATTGATACACAATTTGCTTTGAGTTCAATCTCCTTTTAATCTGCTCCCCTTAAATATTTTCCGCCTTTGTGTTTCAGCTTCTTTGTAACTTTACTCAATACTTCTCCCCCATTGTCATCAACAAAAAGATTGTGGGATAAATCTGTTTTTTCCAGAAAATGACTAGGCCACAAACTGTGAACATAAAGGGATAAGAAAATCCTCATTATCCAATGCATTGAAATTCCGATTCCAAACAATATTAGATGCATCTCATTTCAAAAAGCATGATCAGCCAAGCTATAGGATCTTTTGAGTACTTGTTCTCTCCAAAATTTAAGCCAAACTAAGAAAGACATTAGTACTCTTAAAAAGCCATATCGATTGCAGGTCGTACGTACCATAGAGAGAGAGTAACAAAAAAAATGAGATCAAGAGCCATAAAAAAATGAGATCAAGAAGATTAACAAGGATTGGACATACCAAGTTCTCTTCTTATGTTGCAAAATCTATCCTCGCTAAGAAGTTTCATGAAAATATCAGCTAATTAATTATCGAAGCTCACAAAATCAATGACAATATCTCCTCTTTGAACATGATCTCTAATGAAGTGATGTCGAATATCAATATGCTTGGTTCTAGAGTGTTGAATAGGATTCTTAGTCAAATTAATAGCGCTAGTATTATCACACTTAATGGGAATATGATCAAAATATAAAGCCAAAATCCTCTAACAGTTGTTTCATCCAAAGAATTTGTGCACAACAACTTCCAATAGCAACATATTCAGCTTTAGCAAAAGATGAAGCAACAGAATGTTGTTTTTTACTAAACCAAGAAACAAGAAAATGTCCAAGAAATTGACATGTACCACTAGTGCTTTTTGTAACGCCCCAAATTTTGGGAATGTTAAATAGACATTTTTATTGAAAATCTAAATAGAGTCTTGCTCATTATTTCATCATAACTCCCACAAGAGTTCATTAATTACACAAGGGAGGGAAACTAGGGTTCATAACTACAGCTCCGCCTGCTCCTCCATCCTAGCCAGCTTTTCGGCTCCAAAGGCCTCCAAGGTGTACAGCTCACCTTGATCATCTACAAAGTCTGACGCATTATACCAGCGTCGCCACCAGTATAATATGTCAAGGTCACCAAAGGTAACACCATGAGCTAAAAGAGCTCAGCAGAATAATCCTATACCCACTAACCCTTAACTTACACATAGCATGTCGTAGATATAGTATACAAGTTCATGATATTCACATAGCACATGCATAGTAAATAAAACAATTAGCAATGACACATCCACATTCCTTAATCTAACGTTGGTGTCTGTGATATCTGAGTTTCTCCTACGCGACTCATCGTAGACTGTGTCTCGTTTTCACTTTACCAAATCAACGTTTTGAAAAGCATTTTTTTAACACACCCAACCTTGGTTTCGCCGCTCCAGGTTCCCAAGTATCGTCACAATGGTTTCGTTGTTCCGGGTTCCCATTGGCATGCAAAATCATTGAATTTGGCATTGGCTCCTCTCCACGGATAACCAATCCACAATTCAAACCTCGGTTCCGCCGCTTCGGGTTCCCGAGAATACCACAATGGTTCCGCCGTTCTGGGTTCCCATTGAGTTTTTGAAAAATCATCTTTATACACACACACACACACCACCAATGGGCTACCAAGTCCGACCACATTGTGGTTTCAAAACATTTCTTTCTCTTTCAAGACCAACCTTGTCGTTGACCACACCCTAGGTGTCATGTTTCTACTTTCTCGATTTCTGTGTCTCGTTTTCATACATAGACTCCGCGGCACGACTTTTCACGTACGTACACATAAATCATTCATTGTAATCTTGAACTAAACTAGCAAGATCATCCAACTCTATATTACTTATCATGCTCACATAATCCTTAAGTTCACATAGTCATGCTCAAACATTTAACACATAACATAAAGCATAGTGTCACATGGACGGACACCTTTGGAGTGAAAACCACTTATACTTTATCACACATGAAACAAGTAATCCGAGTAATCACATATACATGCTCATAACCATCTTTAAGATCAAAATACGAATACTTTCAAACAAGTTATATTTCAAAAATCCGTTCTTTCTTCCTTTTAGGGAAGTTCAAAACAACATATGTTTTTTCGGAAAATAAAGTCGAGATATTCAACATATTCATATTCCTTTTCAAGCATTTAGTAAAACACTTTTCAAGTTCTCATGCAATATCAACCAATACAAGCGATATACACATATCTATTTATACTTAGTGTTAGGGAGTAAGGACAATCTACCATTCTTCTTGGCGGTTGGTATGGCTACGAAAAAAGTAAGTACGTCGGCTATCGAACGGGGTGGCCTCCTACGGTAAGCTTACGGTAGCTTCGAAAGAGGAAAGATATAACTTTCTTTTTCTCTCGAAACTATTTCTTAACTAAACTACTAACTTTTTGGATCGAGAGGGTGGTCAAGTGGTGGTTTAGTGGCGGTCTTGGATGAGTTTCTTGAAGAACTCAAGAAGAAACTCAACAACACCAAGAACAAAGGAAGAACAAAGAACAAACTCAAGATATCTAGAGAGAGAAGTTGAAAGGTTTGAAGGTGTGAGTTGAATGGCATGAGGAGGAGGGGTGCTATTTATAGCAAAAATCTTGGCTCTCTCTCCCTCTCCTTGGCCGGCCCTCTCTCTCTCTTTTTCTCTCATGGATTTGCTCCATTGAATTGTCACATCTTGTCTTCCAAGCATGCCAAAGTCTACCCTCACTTGTCACTTCTATTTTTTAGGCATAAGGCTATATAATCAAGTAGGATCTTAAGGCTTGTAAGTCAATCCTCGGTGATTATAGTCTAGGTTGCAAGTCTTACAAGTCTAAGACAAATGATAACTAGGCTAAGAGTAGTCTTCCCATGTTTAGTCAATTCTAGGCTAGGTTGTAAGTCAATTTCTAGGATGCTTAAAGGCTAGGTTGCAAGAAAATCTAGGATGATTAAGGCTAGGATTTTATGTTTAAAGTAGTCTAAGAATGGGTTGTAAGGTAGTGATTAGGCTTAAGGCTAAAAGGTTAGCTTGTGGAAGTGTACCAAGACACATGCACACACCACACTCTCTCTCTCTCCTCTCAGCCTCTCTCTCTCTCTCGGTAATTCTCTCTCTCTCTCTCTCTCTCTCTCTTTATTCCCTTGTGTGTGTATATATATATATGTATACTTTAAGTACCAAATAGTCTTATTAAGTCTAGGAAAAAGGTAATGATTATGTTAAGGCTTTCAATGACAAGATATTGCCCAATGGTTAATATTTTTCTAGAAAGCCTATAGTCATGATTATGGTGGGCTATGATATATATAACCATGTATATCTAGGTCCAAGTAGTCTTGCTAAGTCTATGAAAGGATAATGATTAAAGGTAAGACTTTCAAGTGCAATCCATTGTCCAATGGTTAACACTTTTCCTAGAAAGCATATATGCATATATAGGCATGCCTATAATAGGCTATCATGTATATATATATATACCTAGAGAAATATCTAGGAAAGTAACTTTGGTGGGTAATTAGGTTCAAGGCTATTATTCTTAGGTTTGCATGCATGGCAAGTCTAGGTCATGATGAAGGGTTCTAGTCTATGTACTCATTGGATTATGGTAATTCTTATTTCTATTACTCAAAGGATTAAAATTACCTTACAAACTATTATTCAATGGGTAAAGAGGAAATGATGAGAAGAGATATTCTTGGAAGAAATATCTTTTTGAAAGTGACCTTTCAATGGAGAGAAAGAATAATGCACTTTCTAGGAAAGTGATTTGATTAAGAAAGCATAATGAGTGGCTTGATTGTCATGAGTGGGGAAAATGACAAGTCAATGGAAAGTGAAATGATTAAAGGGTTGACTTTGGCTTTTGAAAATGACTTGTCAATGCAAAAGAATGAATAAGGCTCCAAAGTAGCATTTCTAGAAAATTTTAGGGTGATATATGTATATATGTACATGCAAGGCAAGGTTGCTTAGAGAAAAGAGAAAGGAAGTGATGATGGCTTACATTGAAGAGACCATTCAATGAAAAATATGATTAAAGGTTCCCAAAAGGTGTGAAATAGCCTTTTAATGAATGAGGTAGACTTTCTAGGAAAAACTAGAGTTTGAAAAGGTTCGGAAGGTTCAAAAATGGTTAGGGAGGTTTAACTAGGCTTAGAATTCAATTGGTTTGGCTAACTAATTGGTTGGAATCAAATTATCCTAGGAAGGGAAGGATTCCTAGCCAAGAAAAATGAAAATTTCAAATATTTAACGAAATTTTTACTTACCAAAAATCAAGGTCGTTACACTTTTTTTATCTATTGAACAACCAGCGAAATCTGCATCCGAATATCCAATTAAATCAATAGAAGTGCCTTTAGGATACCACAATCCTAAGTTTGGAGTACCAATCAAGTATTTGAAAATTCTTTTAACAAAAAGGTAGTGTAACGCCCCCATTTTCGGGTACGTTAAAAGGACAATTTTATTGAAAACATAAATAGAGTCTGGCTCATTATTACATCATAACTCTCGTAAGAGTACTTTTATTCAACAAAATGAGGGAAACTAGGGTTCCTATCTACAGCT
>JAOTQK010000020.1:12262737-12273753 GCA_025642025.1 Rhododendron ferrugineum
GAAGGGTTTTAAGGCACCCCTCTCGCCCAATCCGGAGATCGGTCTCTACTTAGGCATTTTGAAAACACTTGATTCTTATTTTATTGATCATTTTTTAGCCAGTTAGGGCGGGGAACAATTAATCGGGGATTAAACTGTAACACGTTTGCAGGATTTGATCTAAACCGCATGAATGGATGGAATGATAAGAAATAAATGGGATGAAAATCCAACACTGATCAGAATATCAAAAACAGTGCCTTGGCGTGGCTTTGGCACACAAAACACCCAACTTGCATGCATGGATCTACGTACATGCAAGCTGACCATCGCGCGACAGTCACACCAGCGCGCGATAGTTGTTATGTCACACAGGTTGATTTTCATCCCCTTCTGGGCTCTGGAAGGACCAGTGCACACCTAGGGGGCAAACCAAGCAATTTATAACTACTGGAAGTAAAATAATATTACAAATAGAAGGCATAAAATTAATGAACAACCCCTAAACAGGTGGGGGGATTAAAACAAAGGCCAAGGGCCAAGCTGCCCATGCAAGGGCAGTCACTAGAAACCAACTGACCAGCGCGCGACACAGTGAGTCCCACGCGCGATGGACATGACTAGACTTCCAGGAATTGCTTTGCATGCCTGGGCTCTGAACAAACTCAGATACAACCACAGGGGCATTCCAAAGTAAACAGGAAATGATGCTGAGCTAGGCTACAGGTTTTATCATGCAAAATAGTGAGTTTATTTTAAAAGCATGCATCACAGTGACCTAAAGTATAAATAAGACAAGTAATGACAAGCAACCGATCCCCACAAGGAGCATCACGCGCTGCTCATGACAAGCGCACATGAGAGTGGCTCCATTGCGCGTTGGAGTGCTTGTTGCACAGTTCTTGTAACCCTACTGACTTTAAGGTCAGAACTGGTATTGATTACCAGTCCTGGCCCTGCTAGCGCCCCTCAGAGATCAAAACAGTAAGCAGGAAGGGATTATACCTTTGCTTGAGAATTTAGAAATGGATTGAATAAGTAGGTAGTGGTGGCAAAATGAGTGTATGGAAATGGTAAAGGATAGGGAATAACAAGATTATTTAGGCTTGATAACCCTTTTGTGCTTGATTCTTTGGTAACTTTTTTTGTAACCCTTTTTGAAGAGGAATGAAGGGGGGTATTTATAGGAGGTTGGAGGGTGTTTGGTTGGTTGCTAACATGGCCTAGAGGGCAGCCAACAAGGCTGGTCAAGACCACTTGGTGGAGAACCAAGCCAACAAGGTGATGGGGTGGTTGCATGGGTTTGTGCAACCCATGCAGCCACCAACAGCTGTTCTGGTTGAAAAACGGGGTTCTACTGCACAGTAGACCCCCTGATCATCACAAAATCTGGCTGGAAAAAGGTGAAAGGGACAGGTGTTGACCAGCGCGCGATGGAATGGGACTGTTGCGCGACGGTCAAAGGGTTCTTTGACCAACACCTGGCAAACTGTCCAGCGCGCGATGGAGTCAGTCCAGCGTACGCTGGTCAAACCTTGGGTTTAGGGTTTTAACTGAAGGTTTTGGGGTTCAAAAGGCTCAAAAGGGGTTCCATTCACTCCAAGCTCAAACCTTTCCATTTTTGAGACTGTTTCAATCTGAATCATCATCGGGGAAACAAGGAACCGTAAAACAATCGGGAGATCCAGATTGGGGTGTCTACTACAGCGTGTTCAGATACTGCTAAATACAAAGTTAAAGACTCACCCGGTTTAGGAGTAGACAAGAGCGGGGCCGCTGCCAAGTACTTCTTAAGGTCTTGGAACGCCTGTTCACATTCTGCTCCCCATTCGTATCATTCTCTCTTCTTCTACACTTGTCACTGGATCGGCTGATGAATCTGTTAAGGGCCGCTGCCATCCCCGTCAGTCTTTGGACCTCCTTCGTGGTCCTCAGACTTTGGAGCCTTTGCAAAGCTGTTATTTGATCGGGATTTGCCTCTATCCCTCTTATGGTCACAAGGTGTCCCAAGAACTTCCCTGAGCTTACTCCAAATGCACACTTCGAGGCGTTGAGTTTTAGCTTGTATTCTCTTAGAATCTCAAAGGCTTCCTTCAAGTTAGCTATGTGGTCTTGCCTCTCTTTGCTCTTGACCACCATATCATCTATGTACACCTCCATAGTTTTGCGGAGCAATTTCCTTAGCATAATCGTTGCCAATCTCTGGTATGTTGCTCCGGCGTTCCTCAGACCAAAGGGCATAACACTGTAGCAATACAGCCCCCTTGGCGTAATGAAGGAAGTCTTCTCTTGATCGGGACCATACATGGCAATCTGATGATATCCTCGATAAGCATCTAGGAAACTCATCCGCCCATACCCACCTGTTGCATCCACCAGTTGGTCTATCCTGGGGAGGGGGAAACTATGCTTTGGACATGCCTTGTTCAAATCCGTGAAGTCGACGCAGACCCACCACTTCCCGTTCTTCTTTTTTACTACCACAGTGTTAGACAACCATTCTAGGTAGTAAACCTCTCATATAGCCTTTGCTTCCAGCAAACGGTCAACGTCCTCGATGACAGCGTCCATGTGCTGTACTGCTGATCGCCTCTTCTTCTGCATCACGGGCTTATGCTATGGGTCCACATTCAAATGGTGGCAAATCACGTTTGCATCCACACCAGCCATCTCTTCAGGTACCCAAGCGAACACATCAACATGTTCCTTGAGAAACCCCACCAACTCTTTTTCCTCTTTTTGGTCTAGGCCTTCCCCAATTAGGAAATACCTTTCTGGATCAATCTCATTGATCTGAATCTTTTTCAAGCCCTTCACCACTTTCTCGGCGGGGTTCCCTCCGACATCCTCGATGGTCGGCTGGTCTGGGACCTCAATGGCTTGGACCAAGTTTGCTTTGGGTGCCCCCTTGATTATCGAAATCAAGCACTGCTGGGCAATTTTCTAGTTTCCTCTGATCCTCTCAATGCCATTGGATCCAGGAAACTTTACCATTTGATGGTAAGTGGAGGAAACCACCCTCATCTTTTGCAATCATGTCCTTCCTATAATCGCGTTATAGGAAGACGACACATCTACCACCAGGAACTTAGTTCGCAGCATCACTGTTCCTGCTCGAACAAGAAGAGTTACTCTGCCAAATGGCCAGACTGCTCCTGCACTAAATCCGATCATAGGAGTTACGGATTGCACCAGGTCCACTTGTGTCAGTCCCAACTTTTTAAACGTATCGTAGTACAGCACCTCCGTGCAGTTCCCTGAGTCCACCAAGATCCTTTCCATGTCATACTCCCCAATTCGTAGGGTAATGACCAAGACATCGTTATGTGGCACCTAGACTCCTCCCAGGTCCTCATCCGTGAAGACTATGCCCTTGTTGCATGCTTCTTCTTCACGACCTCATTTTTTCCCCAACCGCATCACAAGTTGATCATGCTTTACTTGTCTCTGGAGCAACCTCACCTCATTTCTCGTATAAGGTGTGGCCAATCCATGTGTCATATGGATTACGCCCCTTGGATTCTACTCGTAATCCAACTCCATCGCTTTTTCTGCACCCCTGTGCTCTTCCTGAATGAACTCTTTCAGATAACCACGTGAGACTAGGTCATCAAGGTGCTGCTTGAACATCTCACAATCTTCTGTCATGTGACCCCAGTCCTTGTGATAACTGTAGTGCTGACTCGTAGCTCGTTTTGCATCTTTATCACCTTCCAGTCTTGGGGGCCACTTGAAGTAGGGGCGATTTTTTATTCGTAAATCCGGTAGATTGGTTCTTTCCAAACCGTGGTCACTGAAAAGAAAGACTGAGGGTCTGGAGCATGCTTCTCCTTATATAGCTCTTTCTTAGCCTGTCCATAATCCTTCCTCTCCCTATAGGTTTTGGGCTCTGGCTTATCTGCTCTCTTTGCAGGACCCTTAGCCTGCTCGGCAATCACCTTGCCGTCTTCTCGCAGTATGTCATCCTCGTTTCTGGCATGCTGCTCTATCCGCTCCATTAGCTTGGCCAGTGTGCCTACTGGACTCATGTTTAAGGACCTACGTAGTTCCCCCCAAACTAGCAGCCCAGTCTTAAATGTGGCTATTGCATATTCCTCACTGCAACTCTCAATCTCATTGAAAGTTTCCTAGTACTTCTTTGCATAGTCCCTGATCGGCTCGTTCTCTCCTTGCTTCATAACGGAGAGGCTCTCAAAAGTCTTTGGTGCTTTTCTGCTTGTTAGAAACTGAGCAGTGAACTCCTCGGCCAATTGCCCCCATTCACGTATGGAGCACGGGCCTAGCTTGTGGAACCAGGATAGAGCCACCTTTCCCAGGCTTGATGGGAACATTTTGCACATGATCGCATCATCCCCGATGTGCATGAACATTGCCTGCTGGTAATGTTGTATGTGCGCTACAGGATCCGTATTTGTTTCATACAGGATGAATGCCCCGTGCTTCACCCTGCTCGGCAACCTTGCCACTTGCAACCTCCTTTCAAAGGGGGAGGATGCTATGTTGCTAAGGGCCTTCTATGCTGCCTCTCATGCAGACATGGTCCTCTCTTCTTGTTCCCTCGTTCTTTTGGGAGCACTCTTCTCCCAATCGGAATCAGGTCTCTCGTACCTATCCCTGTGATGTTTTCTGGTCCCTCCTTGCTCGGGGGAGGAACTTCGGCTTCTGCTCCTCCTTTTGCGTGAAGAAGCTCTCTTCCTTCTCGGAGTGGGGCTTCTGCTCCTATCCCTTCTTCTCTCTGAAGGAGCCCTTTTGTGCATCACCAGAGCCAGTCTATTCCCCCTGGAGTTCTTTCGAGAAAGCCCAGAATCTTTCGGATGTTCTCGTATTCGTTGCAACTCTTGAATCTCGTACTCTCGTTTCTTGATTAGACGAGCGTACTCCTCGATTTCCTGTCTCTTTTTGTCCAGGATATCCTCATCGTTGTGCACACTTTTCGAGTGTGCAACCGACTCTCTGCCACTGTGGGACTTACTCCTTCTCGTGGATTCTGTGGCTGTCCTGCCCTCCCTGTTCTTGGAGTCACCATGGACAGTCAGGGGGCGGCCCTTGCTCGTGGTCTTCTTGGTGTGCCCGCCATCGGGCTTCCTCGGTGGATCTTTTGTGGGGATTTATCTCCTTCCCCACCCAGCTGATTTTTCAGATCAAGCGGTGTATGTGGATCTTCATCCATCGTGGTCGTTTTTCAAAAGGGAACTCTTTTGTTCCCCACAGACAACGCAAATTGTAGGTGGAGAAAAATGAAAAGAGCTTTGAACAGCACGTTTGCAACGGCTTCTCATGCTCCCTCGCCGGAACCCTCACCTTCTGCCAGAGTCCTAGCTGCAAAATAGACAGGGGTGAGCGCACCTTTGCCTCTCGTGGCAAAGGCCCTCCGATGCCTAAGTTAGTATCACGTACTAGACAAAAACCCTAATTATCAGTAGGTAAATAACTCGATTGCAATAGACTGCGTATCTTTTACCTCTAGGTTTACCTCGTATTTATAGACCCATAGATGCTTGTTGCCCAAGTATCCGTGTTGCCCTAGGTTTCCTACCTCGTATAGGAAACCCAGAATATCTTGGATTCTCTTTCCCTTATTAGTTCGTTTCCTTAGTCCTTTTAGGACTCTTTTCCATAGATGGCCGAACATCCCATTCCCGTTGGGTATCTTTCCATGATCCTATATTCTCGAGATCCTATTCCTTTACAGAATTCTACTGTTTTGGATCCTTCCAGAGTGTTCATTGCTTTTGAGACTACTTTCCTCAGAGTTCTCTTCCTGTTTGGCATTCTCATTGCCGAACAGGCTACCTGGACCAGTGCCTTCACGTGTTAGTGGTTCAATCTCTTGCACCAACGACTTCTCATGTCATTAGTTCTCTATCTATCCCTTGGACCAATAACTTTCCACGTTCACCAGTCCAAGGCCCTGTATAGACTTCCTGGACCAATGATTTCTCATGTCACTAGTTCATATCGCCGACCACCGTCTTGCACGGCGGCTGTCCCTATCGTATTTATACTATGGTCCCACGTACCACGCATTCGGGCCCTATTCGTACCTGTTCGGGAATACCTCCCTACAATTGGGATACGTAGGCAATCTCAATTCGAGATACGGCCCAAACATTTGGAGAGAAGAAAAAAGTATCAAAGATATTTGTACTCAATGATAGGCATAGCTAACCCTGCGTATTGAGCTCGCAAAAGATGAGTATGCTTTCTCGAGGAATTGACAATAGCAAAAGACATAAGAACTATCGTTCATCCCTTCTGACTCAAGAGTCATTGACACAACAAACAAGATATCTCAAAGACTCCCGAAATTGGCAATAAGGCTATAGGATATGGCGAAATCAAAACCAAGCATAAGAAAGAAGAGAAAGGAGGAAGCCACTTGGCTAAAAACAAAATCTAGATCCCTTTGGAAAACAAGAATAACGGCCGCAACATCAATTCCTCGGCCGATGTTTCATTTCACACAGATTTACTGTCTATCAGTAAAAATTTGTTCAAAAGCCATGTTTCGACTATCACATGCATGCTCAAGACATTTAGGGGCATTTCTCATTTCATAAATAAAAGCATGATTGCAAAAATTACCGCTATGGTCGCTTTCACTATACAAGTACGGTTTCTGCTTGTCTCTCTACTAACTATGAACAGGAAAAGAGAAAATCCTAAAGCTAATCGTGACGACGTCTCTGAGACAACCTCTGAGATGAAGATGGGGATCGCTCACTAGCTCACCTACCCTCCACACCAGCAGCCAGTACTCGCTCAGCCTCAAGCTGCAAGAAAGAAAATACGAACACTCAGATTCAGGAAAGGGTACAAAGCAAAGGGACATATGGGAGAACCATACCTCAAGAATCCGACGGCGCTGCCTCCGAACCAAGGCTTCAGCACTTTGATAGGCACCTAGCCATCTCTGTGCTATCTCAATGGTCACCTGTGCAAGTAACCAAGCATTTCAAACATGAGGACGCAAGATACATCATAGAAACGAAATCAGAAATAAAGTGATACCTGCGAAACCCCAGCTGGCAATGTGTAAAGCTGGGTCGAACAAGGGGTAAGTGTCAAACGCTCCTCCTCTCCGTCATCAGAATGGAAGGAAATGAAGGAAGGGGCCCGTGGCCAAATAGTAGCAACGGGAGGAGCTACAGCAGCTGGGGCCAAGTAAAGACGGCAATACTCCATATAGTCTCCCACCTGGAGAAGCAAACCTGCCCAGTCTCGAATCCGAGCATTCCTCAAATCTTCCTTAGACATTGAGGAAATGGATCTCATCGACGTCGGAGGCGAAGGAGGAACGAACTGAAGAGCCTCGGCACGTGGACGTCACTGGCTAGCCACTCCATCACCCAGGAACCAAGCTCGGCAAAAGGGACCCTCAAGCAAGCTGCAAGTACGGTCCAAAACTCTGGAGCGTGCAAGAGGAGCGTCTTCGGGTACGCTACTCCAAGGATCGAAATGCACCTGCAAACAAGGTCGAATCAGCCACAATACAAGGATATGGAAATCTAAAGACAAGAAATACAAAGGGAGAAGAGAGGTACCTGGTCAACCGTCAATCGGTCCAAAACTTGCCACCACTCGGGAAGGCTCAGAATAGGCAACCGCGGCTTCCGTTGGCCCGCCAACCATCGCTCGTAGCGAGGAATACAGTTTGCATCCTCATGTCTAGTGTCAGTAGGAAACTGGAGAAGATGCTCAAAAGCCCAGAGCTGAAAAATGGATTAGCAAAACAAGTTCAAAACTAGGAGAAGCCAAAATAGGAAAGGAGGTAAAAAGGAAGGATATATACCTCAAGCACCCGATAGTGACTACCAAGGATGGGACTCTTGTCCCGCGAACAAGCTCCGAGGTTGCCATACAAGGTAGCCAAAGCAGACACTCCCCAGTCAAATTCCCGAATAGCCTCCAAGTGCTGCAGAGGAGCCAAAAACTGCGTATGCACCAAACCATCCTTGTTGGCAAAAAATGTTTGCCCAAGGACATAGAGAAGGAAGGCTCATGTCAGCTGTTCGATGCTCACCTGAGTATGGATGTCAGCCTTCATGAAAGTCTTGCTCAACCAAGCGACGTCAACGTGGCCTCGAGAATGAAGAGGGGGCACTTTGCTTAAAAACCACTCCAAAGCCCCTACTCGCTCCCAAAGCCTGGGGTCAACTCGAAGAGGAGCTCCGCCCACTCGTAGACCAGTAAGCAAAGAGAAGTCACCTGGTTTGATCGTCATCTCACCGACAGAAGGGAAATGGAATGTGTTGGTGGTATCCCACCATCTCTCAACCAGCGAGGTCATCAGCGACCAATCAATCTTCGGAAGGTTTAGACCCAGAACAAATGTCTCAAAACCTGCAGCTCGCACTAAGTCTTGGGCTGGCTCCGGCAATGCTAGGAACCACTTGTGCACCTCCTTACCTCCTCCACGAGCCTCCAATCTCTTGTTTCTCGGCAAAAATCCACCACGACATAATGGAGTTAATCTCATGATTGCATAACCAAATAAAAAAAGGCCAGGGGCATCAAATTAACGTTTAAGAGCATGCATTGCCTAAACACGGGGCACAATTATTTTAGTCTTTTTAAATAAAACAATTTCGACCCAATCATGGGTCCTTCTCATTCACGCCCCTGGCTAAGAGGGATTTCATCCCGAGAATGAAATTCATCTTTGATTATACATAATTAAACTCTGAACTAAAGTAAACCTTTTACTTTTCAGGAAACTTACCAAAACATTGAGGACGCTCAAGTGCTGATCAGGCTCTCTACGAACTACCTCTGCCTCTGGCCCGCTAATAGGAGGACGGTACTGCAAGAAACCGCCGTAACCTAACCTACGTGAGGGAAAAACGTAGGTAGTGGCGTCAAAAGAACCCGGTTCCTCAATCGCTTCCTCGTCGGAAGAAGGATACTCGCACCTACATGCAGGGTGAGAAGACGAACCCGCAATGTCTGTAGAGAAGGATGGTGGCAAGTCGCTGGCTTGAAAAGGTGGTGTAGCCATTATGTTCAAAGACAAGCAAAAGAGAAAGCAAACAAAAATGGCAACCGAGACCGGCGGTAATGGCAGTCGAAACCGGTGGTGGTGGTCAGACGAACGACGGTGGTCGTAAGAACGAGGGTGGAGAGGTTTCGAACGAGAGAAAAGAGAAGGAGGGGAAAAGAAAAAATGAGCCGTGAAATCGATTAAACCGAACTTAAATTGATTTTCCGACTTTGGGCTTTCTCACGGCCGAGACATCGACTATTCGGCCGAGATATCAATCTCCTGGCCTCCCGATCAATTTCGTACAGCGATATCAGATTTTGCTCAATGCACTAATAAAGTTCTGGGTCCATGACCAACAGAAGCAATAACCAAATCCGCCTTGGGGGCATTCCCGAGCAAATGCAAAATGGTTAGAACTAGCCTTAGGAGCACACCTAAGCACAAGGAGGCTCTCTCTCCGCAAACTACTGGTCGCTTGACCACCAAGGAATATCAAACCCGAGCTCTTGCTCCATGCCCGCCTACGGCAGTCAAGCTAATCCGTCATCACCCAGCAACTCTCTATTACTTAGCTCAGCAGCTCGACGCCCGTGAAAACACCGTCTCAGCGGCCCTACACCCAATAGTTCTAAGCTCGCCCAACCATTCAGCAACCCTGCATTCATTCACCAACCACCAGCGCCGCATCCTCATCAAGTCCAGCAGCCCCAAGCTCACCACCATCAGTAGCTCTAAGCTCACTCCGCAGCTCTAAGCTCACAAGCAGCAGCTCCATGCTCACTACCGTCAAGCTCACTTGACAACCCTGTGCTTACCATCATAATCACTCAGCAGTATCCACAGCTCTATGCTCATTCAAACAGCCTTGTGCCCAAGTCACTATGCTCGGCCTTGCACTCACTATCATACTCACCTGGCGGCTCTACACCTGTAGCTATTCATTGGCTCCATGCCTGTTCACTCAGCGACTCCACGCCTGTACTAGTCATCCTAGCAGCTCCGAAGTTCCTTATCAGCCAAGCCCATATTCACCACTTCAGCGGCTCTACGCCTATTATCTCAAACTGGCTCTACGCCGTAACAATTATCGACAGGCTCTACGCCTGTCAACTCAGTGGCTCTATGCCCGTGTTCATCAACTCAGCGGCTCTACGCCCAATCCACCCTATCAGCAGCTCTACGCTCGGTACTCCAACGGCTCTATGCCTATAAACTGCTTCAGCAGCTACACGCCTATATTCACTATCACCACCTCAGCAGCTCTACGCTCGCTCAGCCGCTTTACGCCCATAGTCACCATCTCAGTAGACTCACTACCCATCACGACGGTTCCATGCCCATGCTCACAGCTCACTCAGTAGCTCTAAGCTCGCTCAGAAGCTCTTAGCTCACTCAGAAGCTCTTAGCTCGCTCAGCAGCTCTACGCTCGCTACTTATCAGCTTCACAAAACTCAGCGACTCTACGCCCACAAAACTCAGCAACTCTACGCCCATTATCTTAACTGTCTCGACACCGTAAACAATCCTCAACTGGCTCCACGCCACCCCAATCATCAAGATATCATCTGCTCTCAAGCTCTATGCTTGAATGCTCAAAATCCAACATTTTGAATGCTCGAAGCTCTTCTAATACCCAACCACTGTGTACTGGATGCTCAAGTTCTACACTTGAATGCTCAAGCTCTATGCTTGGATGCCCAACCCATGCATACTGGATGCTCAAAGCTTGTACTTTGAATGCTCGGATTCTGCCGTCCAAATGCTAGAGCTCTACGCTCTGAATGCTCAAGTCCAGAACTTGAAAGAAGCTCTACGCTTAAATCGAACACACACGCACGGGCCCGTGCACATAAGCATCAATTGTATCACCATTATCACAACGAGTCTGCATCGACATATCATCTAACCAATCATCATCGTCATTATATACACACTCTGCATATCTCTCTCTCGTGAAATAGGTCAATCCTGCAATCAACCGGCTCTACGCCTCGATTTTATTGATCGGTCCAGCGCCTCGATCCTTTGGCTCTACGCCAAAACTTCTGATGAGA
>JAOTQK010000020.1:12332614-12346603 GCA_025642025.1 Rhododendron ferrugineum
GGTGGCGACTCTTCAAATTTTTCGACTCGATTCAAAAGCGGTGCGTTTTTCGGGCCGCCCCGTTTCCACCCGGGGCTGTGGTAGCCCACACTTAGAAAACAAGATGTACGTATCCACCCAATATGGGCAAAGAGAATCTAATAGAGTAAGCTAGCCACCCATGTAGTGAGCTGCTCGATTGGCTTCTCTTTGAACCCAAGCCAAGAATGATTCAACAAGTTAATTTGAGGGGATTGGTTTTGTTTAAAAGTAAAGTTAACTAGACCTTGTGGCTTGGATCGGAGAAAAATTTCACAAGTTTTATTCCAATAATTGATTTTTATAACTGGATGTCCAGTTTTGTATTCTGCTGTTTATTAGATTATTCGTGAACAAAAATTAGCATCATCAACATGAGGAGAAATGAGATTTGCAACGGTAAGCTTATATTCATGAGTCTTGAGACTGGTTCAAACCATAATAAGAATTTCACCTTGATTTTATAAAAATATAAAATGTACTCCCTTCGTTCCATTTTGATATTTCTCATATTCTATTTTGGGACGTCCTAAAATACATGCCCACTTCCAGAATCAAAGTCGAATCTTGGTGAAATTCCATTTCTTACCTTTCTGTTTATATGAAAGTCATATTATTTACATCAATCGAATTTGAAATGCCAACTGTTTGTACCCAAAAATGACTGGCTGCCAATATGAAAGCACCACATCGCAAATATTTGAACATAAAGGAGAGCAAAATATATTTGTTCGTGGCGGCTAATGCGGCATGTTTTACCAATATTTTATTTCTCCGAAGTGACTCGACAAAGAAAGAAAAGAGCGATGCGGCTTGTCTCAAAGGCGGATCCGTGGTTCCACGCCGTATTTCAGTCCTTCACAGGAAGAGAAATGACAGCTGAGTCAAATCTGAAATTGATAGTAAGAGGGAAGCGTGTCGACAAGTAAAAGAAAATCGTTGATGCTAGGCATGTCGCTTTTCAAGAACGAAATCGACACAAGAGATGAGAGAGAAACTAGTTTACAAGTTGAAGAAGAATGGAAGAGATTCTTCCATCAATCTCCAACGATCAATCTATTGGCCGGTAGGAGCGATACATCGAAGATCCTAATTATAACTCAGAATTGGGTTAGTAAGACAAAAATTATGACAAATAAAGATAGACTTTGATTTGTTGAAGAGAGTTTACAATGAAGTCTAAAAAGACTATTTATAGAAAACAACATAAGTGTAAGAAATAACTTGCTAACTTCTCCACTAGTCTTCATTCAATCCTTTGCTTCCACTTGTCAAAATAACTTCTCACTTCCCTTCAACTTCCAGATGTGTAGGAGCATGTCAAGTGTTCTTTTAACTTCCAAATATGTAGGAGCAAGCCAAGTGTCCTGCACTTCATTAAAATACAAGCAAATAAAGGAAATACAAAAACTAGTTATATTATTAATACGAATTAATAAAAATAAAATAGGAAGCATTCTCATAATCGCCACATTCCGGTCAATCATCGACAATCGGTGAATATATGGTGTAAACAATACCCCCCTTATTCATTTTGGTGAAGGGCTAACCCAAGTGAATAATTTAATTAGTTTTAAATCACCCCTCTGTCGATATTGATAGGTGACAACTTTTTACGGTGTAAACATTTGCCCCCCAACTCTCGAAGAGTTTTAGACAAATTTTACACCAACCTTTTCACTTTTTGACTGGTACAATAAAGCCTTCAAGGCTTAAAAACTCTAGAGCGATTTTCCAAGGAATTTCGGAGGCATTAAATAATAATTTTTTTATTGAAATAACTCTAGAGCAACTCTAGTCTTGATACAGATCCCAAGCATACTCGATCTTCTCCCCTGGTATTCCTCCTGTGTCAAACTACTCCAGCATTGAATCCTGCACCCTCTGGCAAATTGATCGCTGAAGCAACCAATTTACCAGGATACAGACGTATCCGTGAGTGATAATTCACCCAGTAGAATAATCCAACCCAACTACCCCTCTTACTTTACAACTAGCAAGTAAACAATATAATATCAATGCAGAAGAGTAAAACCAAAATTTCACATGTAAACCAATTTATTACTATCCATTAGCCTGTCGTGTGATCTAAGATCTCGTCTGCAAGATTGTTTCCTCCCCAACCGCTAGTCATGCCCTATCCCATGAGATCGCTCCATTTTGCTGTCGCGGATACACCTAAGTTATATACCCAGCGTGCAATCCAATAACTATAAACAAATGGGAGTAGCTTATCATGCCATGACGTAACTAGGGTTCGCATAGTCTAAGATCTTTCCACAAGATCCTTTCCTCCCCAACTGCTAGTAATGCCCTGTCCTATGAGATCACTTTATTTTGCTGTCGCGGATTACACCTAAGTTATATACCAAGCGTGCATCCTAATAACTACAGACAAAAAGAAAACTTATCATACCATGACATAACTAGGGTTCGCCTATCTCAATCACCACTTTACAATCACCACTAGACTCCCACCAGTTTGGAGACTGGGCCTCTGTTAGCACCCATCTCAATTCACATCTCAAAAGCCACCCGCAGGCAATCTTTAACATCGTAAAACTTTCCAATTTATCCATTACCTAGCACCGTCTAGATGAATTCAATTCGCATACCACCTCATATCTCTAGGTCCGATCTAGCACGTAAATTCAGGCATTGCAACAATAATCAATAAGATGATAATTATCGAATCAACATAACACTGCTATTGAACAATAAAACATGTAACATTTTATGAATGGGCCGTTGCCCTTAATCTTGTATAACAAAAAGTTAAATTTAATACCGGAAGTTTTTATTAATAAAGAAAAATAAGTTTGTTCAATTACTAGAATTTCTAGGCTTGTATTAGTTTATTTATGAAATTAGATTGATTAATAACTATATATAGATAAAAATATTAGAATAATTAACATGACCTTAATAAGAGTCCTAACGGTCCTACGCAACATGTTCGGGTATCAAAAATTGGGTCCGGAGGGTCGCGAGGTTATTTTAAATAAAGATATTACCAAAAGCGTAATAATTAGGAAATAAATAATCAAATAAATAAAATATGTTGAGGTTAACAAAATCTTATCTTAGGAGTATAAAGAGTCTAAAAAAATCCGGGCGTCAATAACGTGGTTCGTAAGGTTACAAGGTCATTTCAATTGAAAACTTTGTAAGAAAAATTAAAAAATTTGATATCAACAAGATATCATCTTTGAGATGCAAGGAGTCTAGGAAAAATAGTTCGTGTAGAGACCCGTCATTTGTTATAATTTCAAGATTTGTTTAATGCGTAAAAGAATTGTTTTATTATTAAAGTTGTGCGGATATACGTATACGGTTACGTATCGGACACACGGTGAATAGTAAAATGTGAGTTTTGATGTTATAATGTTGTTTGGAGGTGTTGGTATCAAGTTGGGTTCGTTCCGGAGTCCGTTGAAAATTTTCATTTTTTTTGCCTAGCCAGTACCGGTACACAGTGTCCAGACCTTGATCAAATTGTCATTTTGAAGGCTCCAGTACCAGTACTGGGAGTCGCCAAGTACCGGTACCCGCTGTGTTTTTCTGCAGATTTCAGCACGCTTTTTGGACCACTATAAATACCCCTTTTTGTCATTTCTCACACCCAAAAGCCACGAAATCAGATCTCAAAACCCTCTCTCACCCACACCACTCCAATCTCACCCAAAATCCTTGATTTCAAGTTCAAATCTTCAAGATCCAAGGGTTTTCTTCCTCAAAATCACAAGATTCTTGCATTTGGTGAACCAAGGGTAAGTTTTGTGTTCTTGTTCTCACTCCTTGATGCTTACACACGTTTTTCTCTCTCTCCTCTCGATTATCTGTTGATCTTTGCTTGTTATTCATGCTTTTGGGCTTTATGTACTCTAGATCTTGTATTCAAGCTTGGGTGAGGCTTGTCTTTGAAGATTTGGGCTTATTCCTCTTGGTAGACCTAGGGTTTTGCTCAAAACCCACTTAGGTACGGATTTCTCTCTTCCTCTACACATGTTTTGTGGTGATTACGTGTGATTTTGGTGTTTATTTGCCGAATATGGCCGAATAGAATGTTATATGGCTCGAGGATTGCATATTTTTTGATAGTGGTTTTGTGGTAACGAGCGCCATGGTCCATGAGCTATATGTGTCGTATTAGATAATGATGGTGTGTGTGTGGAATGAGTTATGGTATTGGTATCAATTGTGACAATAGTGTGGTTGTTGTTGTAAAGTGAATGGGGGATTTAGTGTGACGCAAGGGGTGGAAACACACTGTTCGCAAGGGGTGGAAACACAATCTCGCAAGGGGTGGAAATTCGTTGGAAGAAGTGTGCGCGTGTGTGTATACGTGTGTGTTTGTGATTGGGAATTGCTGTGACATTTGCAAAAGAGTGTTGATGTGCATTATGTGGATTTGACGTTTAATTTGATTAGCCTTTTTCATGCTTATCGTCTCATTGCATGTAGATTTTGTAGAGAATTTCCTACTGGGCTAGTGTAGCTCAGCAAAATCTTTCCTTTCAGGTTTGAATGCAGGGCAATAGGCTGCATGACATGGTGTAATTGGAAACGAAGACTTTTGGAAGCTAACATGACTTAGTTACTCATTCATCTTTGTAATTAACTTTCTTTTGATAAAGATGGGTTTGTAACTATTTATTCAAGAATTTCCTTTTGACTAAACAGTTTGAAAGTTATCAACTTGTTCGTATTCGTACTTAAGCTTATTTTGTGGCCGGTGTGCCAATGTTGTAATTTATGAAACATGAGGACTTGATTTGTAAATTAAACAGGTGGGAACTCCTTTTGGGGTACTATTTACCTTATGCGAGGATCTTTTATGGAAAATGGTTTATTATTTATGTTGAAAATCGAGGGCGTGACAGTTCAGGTGTCAAAAACATTGCTCGGAAGGTCGCAAAGTTGTTTCGAACCAAAACAGTGCTCACCGCAAGGTTGGACCGGTCAGAGTTCAGCACTGGTTTTTGCGGCTGGAGCAACCCAAAGGTTGCGGCCGCAAGGTCGTTACTGTTTTTCAATTTTTTTTTTTTGTTTTCCCATGGGCTTGATGCATGGGACCTTATGGGACTACGCGTTAGGCTTAAAAATACAAAATTATACTTAGAAAGGAGTTGGATAGGATTATAATACCTTGAATTGATCGAATTGAATAAAAATCCGAAACTTTCAATTTGGAGAAGATGACTTTGGGTTTGGCTATGGGGGAGCTTTGGGATTGAATTGGTCCTTGTTTGGTGATTCTATGGGTTGCAGAAGGTGATTGGTTGGTTCAATCAAGTTTCGGTTGGGCGTAACTATGAAACCCATTTTTCTAGAACTCCATTGATTGGAGCTCGAATTGCCTTCGATTTTCTCTCCTTTTTGACTCAGTGGTGTGTGAGGGTATGGTGGTGTGCTTGTAGGTCAGTGGGAGGGGGTATTTATAGTAAATTTTGGAGAAGGATGATAAGGTCGCATTAATGGAGGTTGGGTTCGTGGGATTTGGGATGGACGGAATAGAGCTAGGTTCGGGGTCAGAGAGGAAGCAGGAGGTGGATAAGAATGAATATGGTTCAGATTTTCTCAGAATACAAAGGATTTTTCGGTTTGCGTGAGGGGGAATGAACATGGATTCTTGGAGGGAAAAAAAGGGAGAGAGAGAGAGAGAGATGCATGCATGCATGTATATATACATATGTATCATGAAAAAAATAATTAAGACCTAATATGAATTCTATTAGGTCATAATCTTTCGGAGTCAAAGAAATTGATCTGAACCGCCGCACGTCGGAACCGGTCGGTCCCCTGTGTTTCACGGCATGAACACAGTAATGTGTTTCTAATGCGTTTGCTAAAATCACACTTAGCTCCTTCTAATTACTCTAGTATAAGATTCCGGCCCAACTTACTAGAAACATGTTGTGTTATTTAAAAATTACAGTTGGCACCTCTGCATTTATTAAAGTTATGGTTTAGCCCTTATAATGTGTTGTCCTCTTGTTTATTCGTTTTATGTGTGATCTTGATATCCAGACATAGTACTGATATTAGTATAATGTTTATAATTAAAGCTATTAATTTCACACCTTTATGAAACAATGTAGATATGTACTTTTGTATTTATTAAAGTATTTTAAAAATTATTTTAGAGTAACAGGAGTCAAATACTTTTATTGGTTAGTTTAAGATACTTACACATTTTAGTGAATGAAATGTATTACTATAGTATCATTATAAGTTAAAGGTGTGACGTAGATGAATTATGTTACTTTAAACTTACTAGTATACTTAGTAAAGTAAAATGTTTAAAGCTTTAAAAATAAATAAAAAGGTAGGAAGCTTAATTGAAAGAATGCGAATAAATAAAAAGGGAATCAATAACTGTTCTAAGCTAATGGGAATGAACCATATTCGAAACTAGTTAAAAGCAAAATGTGTAATACTATTAGTCCTAAACTTATTCAAAAAGTTACTGTAAGTTGACATCAAAACATCTAGGTTTCCAAAAATTTATTGATAAAGTTCAAAGCTAAACAATACACTTAATGATGTACGACAAAATTGGAGAGTTTTTACATTTTATTTCTATTGTTTTAGAAAAAGATTTTTACCAGGATTATTTTCGTTTAGGTTAGAATTATTAACTTTCCGTATTCGGTTTGATTTTAATTTTCAACTTTAATAGGATTCTTGGTCTACAAGAATTAGGATTTCTTTTTTAGTAGGATTTCTAGGTTAGAGTTTTATAAAAAGGTCTGTAACCTATTCAATTATAAGCTTTTTAGTTATCAATAATATTGCAGAGTTTCTTTCTTTCTTCCTTGTGCGCAAGGTTCGCTCGTTGCGACGAGTTGTTTATCTCGTTTGGACTAGTACGCTAACTAGTCTCTCATGAATTCTGCTGCGTCAAGTGGTATCAGAGCAAGGCTTTGCCTAGTTCGATGGCACCAAAAACACGATTGAAGACACACCTATTGACGTTGGTCATGGGATTACTGACCTGAGGAGGATGATGGAGGATCAACAAGCACAATTGACCAAGCTCTGTTAGGATAGTCGCTCTCAGTTCGCTGAGATCCATGAGTTGCTGTAGGAGTTGACTCTACAAAACCGTCGAAGGCTAGAAAGGGTTGAGAAGGATCGCGCGTTGGGATTTGCTCACCGCCAACCTCTTCACCAGAATAGGAACCGCGTTGAGGGATTTTCCCACAACCAACCTATTCACCAAAACGTCTCCAGAGGATATTCTTATCATCATTCCAGAAAGGAAGATGAATCTGAAAACGTCGATGGTTACAATGAATATGGGTCCATGCGGCGACATTTGAAGTTCAATGAGGGTAATAGCATGAAGCATGACTCTTCAAAATCTAAGGTACAACAAAATATTCCTTATTTTGACAGTTACTGCCATGCCGAAAGTTTTATTCATTGGTTTCGCAAAGTTGACAAATTTTTTGAGTTCTACACCGGTATTCCAGAAGAAAAGGAGGTCAAATATGTGGCGCGTAGATTATATGGCTACGCTTCCACATGGTGGGAGAAATTGCAAGCCAACCGAAGATGAGAATTTAAACAACCTGTTTGGACATGGCATAAGATGAGGCAATTAATGAGCGCTAAATTTCTTCAAACAAGCAATGCACAGTTTTTGTATCAAGAATACCAGAAAAGATTTGAGTCAAATCAAATGTTTGGGGAAAATTTTGATGTGCAATACAGCCATGCCGATACGCATTATCCAAGCAGCATGCCAACGGGTTCAATTCAACCAAGCTCCGAAGGACAAAAAAAGAGTCAAGTTCCTTCAAATTCAAGTCAATCATTTCACAAATATTATGATGGATATGAGGTCGCAGAAGAGAAATGAGATCGAGTTGAACTAGAGGAGGTGATATTTGTTGAGCCCAACATCGAAGAAACAATGGAGGTCGATGTAGAATTCATTCATTATGAGCCCATTAAAGCTGACGATGAAAAAAGCTGACCTTGATATTAGCATAAAAGAGGAATGTAAAATTGAAGTATTCAACCAGGATGATAATTTATCTTTACTGCTCAATGAAGGTTCCAATAACAAGCAAAGTCCAGAAAATGGTAATGAAGGATTTATGTGGATTAACACCTCAACCAATATTAAGATGGATCGAAGTCAAGAGAAACTGGAATTTCATAATGAAGTTCAAATTGTTGATTTTCTTGGGTTGGAGCAGTTGAGTTTGTACACAATTCTCGTATCGTTGGTATCGTCAATCAGTTGAAGTATGCAGAGAAGATATTGGTACACTTTCCTGTGAATTTTTTTTCACTACAAGAAAAATTACATTGGGCGACGAATGAAAATTGTCACAAATTGCATGTTTTTCGTCACAAATAATATAGGTGACGAAAAAAAATTTGTCGACTAAAGGTTGTCGAGGATTCCTACTGGTGACGAAATCTATTTTTCGTCACCTATAGTGCCTTTTGATGATGAAATATTTCGTCACCAAAAAGTGAATAATTGGTGACGAAATTCTTTTCCTCGCCTATTGTGCTTTTTGACGACGAAATTTTTTGTCATCAATTATTCATTTTGGCGACGAAAAAATTCGTCACCAATGGATCACATAGGTGACGAAATATTTTGTTGCAAAAGACGTTTTCATATGGAAAAAAAATCCTTCCTTCTTGCTCCTGCTGGGTTTTGAACCCGTCTCTCTTGAGATTTTCGCGCAAGCTCTGACCAACTGCACCACACACACTTTTGAGTAAATTTTTGAAATATCTAATATATAACATATATGTTTAACATGAAAATATATTTTGAATGTAATTTTGAACATTTAAACATTAAAATTAGCAATTTGGATAAACATGAAAGTTGTAGGCAATTGAGTTATTGTTCAAACCCAATTTGAATTATCTCAATTAGAATTTTTAGTAAAGAGTTATATCCGAAATACATTTAGTGATAAAGCGCAATTCATAAATTTCGTCGCGAAAGGTACTCATTTGACGACGAAATATATTTTTCGTCGCTGAAAGCAATAAAATGTTGACAAAATTATTTTTCGTCACCAATGTTAAGCATTTGGTGACAACAAAAATATTTTGTTACTACATTGGTCTCATTTGGCGACGAAATATATATTTTGTCACCAAATGATTATTTTTGGCGACGACGAATGGGTACTTTTGGTGACCAAAATATTTCGGCGACGAAAAATGTATTTCGTCGCCAAATGAGTACCTTTCGTGACGAAAATATTTTTTCATCGCTAAACAGGTATAATTAGTGATGAAATTATTTCGTCACGGAAGTTGTCTAAACAGTGATGAATTTATTTTTTCATCACCAAATATACTCATTTAGTGACGAAATTAAATTTCGTCGCCACTTTTTCGTCACCAAATTTCATTTTTCTTGTAGTGTTTGGAAGGAAATCAAGGGATTGAAGTATTCCAAATATCTATTTCTTCGGAATGGAAGGTGGCAAATTTCTAATGAGAATTCGAGGGCGAGTTCTTTTGAAGAAAAGGAGACTGATGTAGGACAAAATTGGAGAGTTTTTATATTTTATTTCTATTGTTTTAGAAAAAGATTTTTACTAGGAATATTTTTGTGTAGGTTAGAATTATTAACTTTCCGCAATCAGTTTGATTTTAATTTTTAACTTTATTAGGATTCTTGGTCTACAAGAATTAAGATTTTATTTTAATTAATTAGAAATTATCCTTTCTTTAATGCCGATTGTTTTTGCATTATTTAGGATTTCTTTTTCAATAGAATTTCTAGGTTATGGTCTTGTAAAAAGGACTGTAACCTATTCAATTATAAGCTTTTTATCAATAATATTGCAGAGTTTCTCTCTTTCCTTGTGCGAAAGGTTTGCTCGTTGCGATGAGTTGTTTATCTCGTTTGGACTAACCTGGCTCTGATACCACTTGACGCAGCGGAATTCACAAATAGATTAATTGCGTACTAATCTAAACGAGATAAATGTTCGAGTCCACGAACAAGTTCTTGAGTCCACAAGAAGAAAGAGATAATCTCATAATTTTATTGATGAAAAAGGTGAATAACTGAATATGTTACAACCCTTATTTATACTAGTAGAGAAATTCTATGTTAGGTAGGAATCTAGTAAGACAATTTCTTGCTAGTCAAAAAATTATAAAGAATAAAATAAAATAAAAGACTAATAAAATCCTAAAAGGAAAGGAAATAAAATTCATAGAAGAAATCCTAAATCATGCCAAAACAAGAAGATTAAAAACGTGCAAAACATGCAGCACAAATAAGATTTCCTAATAATATAATTTCAAAAATAAAATTCTAATTCTGAATAAGATTTTGGATTCTTATTTTTATAATTCTGGAATCATAAAAATAAGAATAAAATCTTTCAAAATCTTGTCCTACATCACTTAAACTCTAGATCGATCCAACTTATTAGACCACTTCAAAAATCTGTTAAGTTAATTACCACAAAAAGTCAATACAACTGAAACTAATTCTCTAAGGTAATTAAATTACACTTGGAAGTCTCGAAAGCTTATCTAACTAAATGTTGCATAGTATTATTAGGGATTACTAAAAACACTTTAAGGCCTACGAAACAATTCGTTGATCATCAAGTTAATAAAAAAAATTGTAACTACTTGTTCGATAAAATTGTTTAAACAATCCAAAAGACATCGGCCCAATCCAAATCCCTTATGTGTTTAATTATTTGCACATATGAATTGTTATATTGTTATCTCATTGAAATGTATGGTGTTACGAATGGAGTTGTTATTGATTGTACCATGTTGTACTTGTTTGATCGGACTTAGGTTCACTGGGTGGTTACGAGTAGTATTCACGTAGACAATGTTAAGTAAATGAAAAACTGATAAAGTGTTGAGGTGTGATGTTGTGGATTGTGATTTGGGCAAGGGTAACCAATGGGGCCCTGTGTTGAAATGGGTTACCTGTGGGGCCCAGTGTTGAGAAATGTTATGATGCTAATGTATGATACGTCATGGGAAAATTTGCTTCTTTTGTTCAAGTGGGAATAAGTCCCATGAGACGGTTATATAGTTAGCGGATGGTAGTGGATGCCAACCCTAATGTACGATATGTCAAGGGAGGATTCGATCCTCTTGTTATGGTCTTAAGCAGTGGCGACTCTAGGATTTTAGAAACATAGGGTCATTCATAAGCATAAATTATCTTACCAATTATAAATAATAATAAAAATATTAAATATCTAGTTCGTCAAAAAACACATCAAAAGCTCAACAAACATTTCATCTACAAGCATTTCATCTGGAAAATAAAAGATATCAAGTATGTACTATTGTTGTGACAGCCTACTCGCTGGTTGAGGGGGAGCAGGTCACAATTTATAAGGAATGATCTATCCTTCTTGTACAAGGCCTTTTAAAACCGTGAGGGCGAGCCAAAGAACGTAGGAACATCACAATTAAGCGTGCTCATCCTGGGGTAATCTAGGGATGGGTGACCCTACTGGGAAGTCTACGATCTTTGGGCGTCTAAAGCGAACAATATTGTACAAAGATGGATGGGATCATTGTGGGCACGCGGTCGCATCGGGTCGGGCTTGCATAGGGCGCCGTGCGCAGGGCGGGGCGTGACAGGTGGTATCAGAGCTCAACCTTGGGCAAAGTGGTGAGTAGGATGTGCTTTGCTACCACGGACCCCAGGGGAGGGTTGCTGGGCACTGTGTAACGAAGACGTTACACCTCTAAGGGGGGTAGATTGTGACAGCCTACTCGCCGGTTGAGGGGGTGCAGGTCACAATTTATAAGGAATGATCCATCCTACTTGTACCAGGCCTTTTAAAACCGTGAGGGCGGGCCAAAGAAAGTAGGAACTTCACAGTTAAGTGTGCTCATCCTGGGGTAATCTATGGATGGGTGACCCTACTGGAAAGTCTACGATCTTTGGGCGTCTAAAGCGGACAATATTGTACAAAGATGGATGAGATCGTTGTGGGCACGCGGTCGCACCGGCTCGGGCTTGCATAGGGCGCCGTGCGCAGGGCGGGGCGTGACAATTGTACTAATAAACTTCTTTGAAGTTCACAAAAAGAAAGAATTCAAGAGCTTCTTCCATTGCATTCGATGGGGTTTTGTCAAGTGGCGTCCCAACACCCATCAACATCATACATTTTTGTGGGGTTCATATACTTAGCGGTGGACTTCACAAAAATGTGTAGTATTTAGCAGTATTGGGGCACCACGTGGCGTTGCCCCAAGACCGCAGAATAATTTTTCCATAGAGAGTGAGGTGGGTTTTAAGTGGGAAAATAATCTAATGTGTTGTGGTCATCAAATTGTAATGCGGTGGTGTTTTAACTCTTAACTTTACGGAGGGGAGGGTGGATTTCAAGTGGAAAAATAATCTAGTATAACGTCATCATCAAATTACAATGGGGTCATATATTAATTTGGAAAAAAATTCAATACAGTAATTGTAGGTTTTTTTTTCCGCCATGGAGTTGCCCGACCCCGGTACTTGAACTATGGCGTCGCTAGCTACTGGTCTTAAGTGAGAACATGCTAAGTACATAATTTAGGTGCGCTCACCTAGAACCCTGATACATGATAAGCAAGAGGAAGGGTGGACCCATGAGACAGTTGTAGTTAGTGGATGTGGGAGGAAAAGATCTCGTGGAGAGGATCCTTAGATTTCATGTAAGTTGATGGATAGTAAAGAAAGAGACGATGTGCTATTATTTTGTATCTTCTGTGTATTATCATCAATTGTTGTTGGAACTGTTAACTGTAGTGTATGGGGTTAGTAAGGTTGGGATTATCTATTGAGTTTCAAAACTCATTTAATTGCTGTTGGGCTGGCGTTTCATGCCAAGTATTCAAGAGACAGAAGAACAGAATCGTCCATAAGACAAGCAGTATCAGGGTGAGGATCTTTCAGCAAGAGGAAGGAGAGTTTGTCGAGCCTTGGATGACTTACCCTTAAAAGCTCTGTTATTTTGAAGTATCGTTATTTGAATTTTCAAAAGTGTTATCACATTCGTCAAAGTCTGTTTATTTTTGTTGAGTGGTAAGATAATTAAGTTGTTTTGAATTTAGTATTTGAGATTTCCGCTGTTGAACTCTGTTTGGTAAAATTTCATTTCTTAAATCAGTTTTATGAATTATTAAATCAATTAAAAAAATTTAATTAACGTATTCGAAAATCGGGGCGTTATAGTTCTTTTCAATGAGCAACTAGAAAAAGTGAATAATACATAGTTCAAATTTTTGACCCTACTTATCGAAAATTCTGACTTCGCCACTACCTATAATGGGCTTATTTTTCTTGTATTGGTTGAGTTGTTGGGCTTGGTTATCTCGTGAACTCTTACAATTGATGTACTGTGCCAGGTTTATACTCTGTGCTTCTGTAACGACCCTGATTTTTGGTAAGTAAAAATTTCGTTAAATATTTGAATTTGTGGCTAGGAATCCTACCCTTCCTAAGATAATTTTATTCCAACCAATTAGTTAGTCAAACCAATTGGATTCTAAGCCTATAAACCCCCTAACCATTTTTGAACCTTATGACCTTTATGAACCCTCCTAATTCCTAGGTGAAACTTTTCACCTTATGAACCTTTCCAACCCTAGACTAGAAAATCATTGCACTTTCATGACTAGTCATTTCAAGACTTTATCTCTCATGATCACTCCTTCCAAGTATATCTTTCCTCTTTACCCATTGAACAATAATTCATTGGGTAAATATTATCCTTTGAGTAATAGGAATAAGACTTGCCATAATCCCATGAGTACATAGACAAATCATTAGAACTCTTCATCAGGACCTAGACTTGTCATGCATGCAAGCCTAGAATAATAGCCTTGAACCTAATTACCCTTCAAAGATTTCCTCAATTTTCCCTAGATATATATATATATATATGTATATATACATGCCTATATACTTAGCTATATACTTTCTAGGAAAAGTCTTACCCATTG
>JAOTQK010000020.1:12368234-12382981 GCA_025642025.1 Rhododendron ferrugineum
AGAGTTGGATGATCTTGTTAGTTTAGTTTCAAGATTACGATGATTGATAATGTTTACTTTTATGAAAAGTCCTACGGCGGAGCCTAAGGCTGAGCATGATTTTTGAAAATAAAGTGCGACATAACAAAAGTGGGTCCGCAATTTATTCAATAGTCAGGGAAGTAGGGTCGAGTCAGTTCCTTTGAGCCCCAGCTCTTGCAGCAATGTCCCACCTAAGCCACTTCCGGTAGCTTCCGCGTACTGCCACAGATGGGTAGGGATGTGCATCCGTCACTTCGCGAGTCCTCCAGAGCCGCTGGTAGTTGCAGATGACAGAGTGGCGGAAAAGGGGCAGAGCCACGTCCACAAGAACCTCTGCAGGAACCTCTTATCTCAGACCAAGCTAACGCTAAATCCGGTAGGGAATGTAGAAGGTAAAAGCCTCCAAACCAGCAAGGACGACCCACTGAGGGCCAATGAAGTGCACTGTCATAGGTGGAAGGTCCAGCCATGGGCACCTCCAAGAAATGGCCTCAGCTCGCAGATGCCTGAAGAAGTCGACCCACTCGAAAACTCGCCTGTCTGCAAACTCGAAGCATCGTTGAGACAACAGCCTAGCCTCATACCTCCAATTGCCAGGAGGGATGGTCAACACATTCACCTTATCGCAAAGCCAGATTTGCAAAGAGAGAGAAAACAAGTAAGAAACTATAGAAAGCCAAGCCGAGTATCGAGGTAAAATGAGAACGTGAGGAAAACCTGAAAAGGAGAGCTGAGTGAGAAGCCAACCTGTAGGAGGAGAGGGCTGCCCCCAAAAGTTTCGGTTTCTCCAGAACGAACCTTGTCCAAACCTATCAACATTTCAACCAAAACCATTGGAACCACATCCTTCTGAGCATCTATTTGAACAACAATACTGACCAGTGCCGAGCTAGCGTGACCGGTAGAAGAAACCAAAAGGTAGGCTCCAAGTAGGCACATGCAGAGGGCGGTCATGCACCGAGTCTGATAGGTCATGTTCGCAAGATCGCCAAGGGGGGAGAACATCTCAATGAGGCGCATCACGTTGAGATGACCATCGTTAACCAAGTAACGAGCAGTGCCGCCATTCAATTCGAGAGCCGCGGCTAAGACTTTCTAGATACTCTTGCGCAAAGGAGGAATGATGACTTCTCCCGAGCCAAAGCTGCCGAGATAGGCACGGAACTCCTCTACGGTGGGACAAAGTCTTGATCACCAAAACGGAACACATGCACCTCCGGATCCCAAAATCTCGCGGCTGCCCTCAAAAGCTCAGGACGAAGGTGGATGTTGCGAAGGTATCTCATGAAGTAGAGACCATGGACCCGAAAGTTGAGCCAATTGACACCTTTCATGGAAACCAACCATGGGCGGAGTGAACCGGTGAGAGAAAGAGCCATTAGGAGAAAGGAAGAGCTTAAGAAAAGATGAGAGTTAAGTACGGTGAGGAGAGTGTGAGGTTCAAGATTTGAATTTACAAGAGGAATGGAGGAGACAACTTCAACTTTCAAAGAGTCTTGGGTTCCAAAAGTGCAAATTTTCCATGAGTCTTGCATGGGAAAAGCTTGGTCATGCCCAAGAGGGTCAATGCAGACATGCACTGGCTCAGAAATGCCATCACAGGGGTCAAACTTCAGCCATCGTGCAATTTGTCTTGGGAAGCAGCAAAACTGGAAATTGTCAGGAAGATAACCACGCGCGGCGTACTGAAGCATCGCGCGGCATAATGAATCTGGGATATCACCACGGTATAACACTTGATTCACCGTGGGGTTATACAATGCCACGCATGGCATTTTAAAGCTGCGCGCGGCATAATAAGGCTGCATTTCTGCAGTTTTTGACAGCAATGGTTTGAATTTGATTTGGGGCATATTGAGGCATCACCAACCCTCAACACACACTCCAATGGATACTTGGGACTTCAGGGATGTTTCACTTCAGGTCCACTCTCAAAATTCGAGGTCGTGATACAAAAAGTCAATAAAATCCAATTCTTAAGCCGTATCCAAGTATCATAATCCGTTTCGAGTTGTTTCAAGTCAATTTTTCGAGTCCCACAGGTCATAATGGTCAAAAGTGACTTTGTCCAAGTCCCAGTTCGTGTTCAAAGCTAAAATTTGAGAATGTCACCTCTTAAAATCAACATTTTCTTGCTTTTCAAATGATTTTTGAGCGCAAGGCCGAGTTTTCAAGTCACGTATCAAGTTTCGTAGGTCGCCATTGTCAGGTATGATCATATGTGAGTTGGCAATGAGGGCATTTTTGTAAATTCTTGTATGCAGTGTTAATCTTTCCAAATTATTCAATTACTTTCTTTGATTTCTATTCCTTCGTCAGTATGTCCATTGGTCCACACATTGTTTGTTGCAAGCCTTGAATCTGGTTCAGTTTGTACGATCAATGGCTAGTTGTGCATTTCGGTTAATGTTTAGTTATTCAATCTTCTTTATATCACAGTAATAAAAGGAATTGGATGACATGAACACTGAAAGAACAATTCTTCTATACAATCTCGAAGGTATCCATGAGTCAAAGTACAAAATGACGCATGCAGGCCCGCTACTCAAAACCCTATCTACTAAGGGTAAACAGGCACCCTACAAAAGGAAGCATGTAGGCTCCACCAAAACAGCAAAAAGCAAAAGAAGGAGCTCAATCCTCATCCTCATCTTTGTCCTCGCCCTCCTCCTCATCCTCCTCAGAGACCACCTCCACTGCCTGGGAGCTGGCCACCTCCTGAGTACCGGTCGCTCTGGGCACGGTACTCCCAGAAGTGTCCTCCAGGTCAACATCCGTAGGCTCCTCGGTCTCATCCGAGGCGTCGATAGGCTCGTCCTCGGTCCCCATTGAGTTTCGTGCCCTCTTCGATGGAGGCTCGTCCCGAGAGCCAGCAGAGGAAGCCTGTGGCACTGACATGCGCACAGACTTCCTGCGCAACCCTCGTGAAGCCCCTCCTCTAGCCTGCAATAGCATAACACCCATGAATCATTTGCATTGTAATTGTGATAAAAGCATTAAACGATAAGGTAAGAAACACAAGTTCTAGAGTTTACCATCGTCCCATCGGCACGAGGAAGCACCTCTGGAGGATGGCCCATGGCGTACTATTGCACCAGCTGCTTCAGGTCCATCATGGCCATAGCCATCTCCCTGGCGTACTCCGGAGTCACCCGCACAGCAAAGAGTTTGATTAGAACATGCGGTAATAATGGCCAACATCTGAATGGAATAAAAGCATGTTTTACCTGAGCAAGGAACTCCGGGGGCTGGACAAAAGGACGTGGCACCGCCACCAGACCAGGGGCTCCCTGAGCAATCGTCACGTCCACTGTCCAGGAGAGTGGAGGCAAGCTAGCCCCGCTCGGGCCCGCGCCGTAGCCTCGGCCTCTACCTCCTCTACCTCTATCCCCTCTCCTACCTCCTCTTCCTCCTCTACCACCTCTGCCGCCCAACGCCTGCAACGTCGCCTCCCAAGCAGCGTGTATCCCAAAGCTCTGCATCAAGTGCCGAGCCTGGTACTCCGCGTAGTCAGCGCCTGCCTAGAAGAGCGGCTCCAGCTTTGGGTCTAGCCTCGTAAACCGCTCCACCTTCCTCCGGGTATACTGACCCGTCCTCTGTACTGAAGGAGGGAGTGGCCCAGGGACCCAAAACGCGTCTAACCTCAGCGACTGACGTGATACCCGGTCGCCCAGGTACCACTGCCAGCCGTAAGGGGACTCCAGAAGCACTTTCCCCCTCGCTACCTCCCTGCTACGAGCTACATATGGGATGTCGAAGCGATCCCATATGCGCCAGTGGACCTACAAATGAAAAGTGAGCACTTTCAGCATATTATTCAGAGTTAAAATGAGCATGCAGGCAATAAGCAAAAGATGATGCAGTCATACCCTATCAGGACGCAGCTCATTCAGGTAGAGGCGGAAGGCATTTAGATTGCCCTTCCCTTTCTTCACACCCCGATACTCCTTCTACCAACGCAAGGCCCGATGGAGTATCACGTCTCTAGGGCACGAGGTCTCGGGAGGGTACATCTGTATCACCTCGTACGTCCAAAGCTGCAAGCCAAGGCATTACAAGTTAGCACAAGACATATGTATTGAACGATGAATGGAAAGCTAACTATTCAAAAGGAAAGAAGTCGAAATGTACCTCCCAGACTCTCAAGTACCCACCAAGGCTCACTCCTGCCCCACGAGAGAGAGACCCCATGAAGGCATAGCACGTACCCAGTGCTGCACCTCCCCAATCGAAGAGGGCGATCTTCCCGATGTCCCTCAAGGCCGATAGGAGCGAAAGGTGTACTCGGTTGCGCCTATTGGGAAACAGGGACGCACCGAGCAAGTACAACAAGAAGCACCTCGCCATCTGCTCCTCCTACGCCCTGTCTGTCAGGAGCCCCTCCGTCCAAAACACCAAGAGCTGTGCGTACTGAGCGTCATCCGTCTCTGCCCTCAGCACGTACCCCAGCATCAGCCGCTGGAACTCCGCACTCCTCCCCGTCGTCGTGTCAAAGGGGATAGGGTCACCTCCGACCCTCAGACCATTTATCACCGCGAAGTCCAAGGGCGTCACCATCGACTCACCAAAAAAGAAGTGGAACGAGTTTGTCGTGTCCCACCACCTCTTGGCAAGTGCCCTCACCACCTGGCAATCGTTGCTCGCCCTCGTCAAAACTCCAACAAACTCCTTGAAGCCCGCCTGTCTCACTATCTCCCTCACGACCTCAAGGAGCCTCTCCCAAAACTTTGGCACGTCTGCCGCACCCCTGTAGCACGAGATGGGGATCGCCTGTTACAGTAAATCGATGGAATTCAGTAAACAGGCATAATATTCAAGGCAAGTACGATATTCAAGTAAGGAAATGAAAGGACGATGCATTGAAATTCAAAATGCAAATATTTAAAGCATACCTCGTCTCGGCGTAAGGAAAGGTGCTGCTGTGGGTCTTTCAAGACCAAGGCCTCATCGTACGTAGGCCTCTTCGGCCTGTAAGCGTCTAAAAGAGAGGGCACCACCACGTGCTGAAAGGGCACGTAAGACTACGCTACATAAGCTTCTCGCCCCCTCAGGGCCTCCATCGCCTCCTCTACAACACTCCTGTGAGGGACTGCCTCACCTCTGGCTTCCTCCTCAACCCGCGGCCCTCTGCTAGCCCCGGTCTCAAGATCTGCCCGTAGCTCCGTCTCACGGGACTCGAGCAGAGCCTCCGCCAACCCAGGCACTCACCGCAAGGTCTCTACTAGGTCCTCCAGGGACACCGCCTCCAAGTAGTCGCCTAAACCTATGTGGCGGGACGACCCTGCACCTGCCTCACTGCCAACAAACATGGCCGGTGTCTCCCTCTCCTCCACTAGCACCTCCTCGACAGCAGGGGCCTTCCCCAAGTCCGCCCGAGGCTCTCTCACGGGAGAGATCTCTGTCTCCTCCTCTGCCTAGCTTGAACTACCACCACTGTGAGCCTCCGCGGCCCTCTCCTCCAAACCAACCGCGACCTCTGATCGGCCAGTCGCCTCGTCCTCACCCCTCGGTGTTATCGCACTCAAACTCTCTGTGCCCTAGCCATAGCCGGCCACCACCTCGCTATCACCACCACGGCAGCCAAGGTCATGGCCTCCTCGGTCGTGGCTCCCCCAGCCGAAACCCCCACAGTCTATGGAACACCCTCGATCGCCGAGTCACTCTCCGGAGGGACCGGGGGTGGTGTAACCTCGACCCGTGGTGGTTGATCACCACCAGGTGTATCAATATCATCCATGTGTGTGTGAGAGAGAGAGAGAGAGAGAGAGAGAGAGATGTCGCAAAAGAGAGAGAGAGAGAATGAGAGAAAGGGAAATTTCGAACGGTGGGGCGTACTGTGTACGCCTCACCCATATATACCCCCCTCGTAAATCGGTTCGTCTGGGATTTAATCAGGACCGGGTTCGCAACTTACAACGCCGCACGGCATTATAGAACAAACGCGCGGCATAATGAATTATGCATGCAAAATACTTCAAGTTGGTGTGCCGTGCGTCTCTCCACAAGCTACGTGCGGCATACTAGGTTATCTCGACGGCTTGAATTCTGAGAATAGTTCTCAACGTTTGAGTTTGTTTGGAGCTATGCGAAAGCAGAAAAATAGACGGATGCAAGAAGTAAGAAAAGGGGACTTTTGTATTCCATGAAACCGAGGTAACCCCCGGGATGTTCATTACATTCGTTAAAAAAAAAAAACAGAGACGACAAAGCAAAATAAATAAAAAATCCTACTGCCCCTTTTCTTTTCCTTCTTCTCCCTTGTCTTCAGTCACTCCCTTCACTGGACGCGTCGTTCGCTCTGTCCGAACGGTCATCGGAGCCGTTCGGATTCCCCTTGGAATCCTCCACGGCTCATCAGAATCACGCCCCGGAGCGTACTCGGGGTCGTTCTTGTTATCCTGCTGGTCGAAAACGAAGTCCTGCAGATTGGACACCGCCCGGCGAAGGATGTGGATGGTGGAGATCAACCTCGAGATTTGCCGGTTGAGTTCGTCGATTTCCCCGTAGTAAAGGCCATCTCGGCCTCGAGGGAAACCACTTGCGCTTCTAAGTCGCTGTCCGCCATGTTTAGGCCTTGGGAACAAACCGAATTTGAGAAGTGCAGAGAAAGGTGAGTAGACTTGAGAGTTTTGGTGATGGGTACCTAGAATGTGGCACCTTCTCCCTTTTAAAGAAATGTTAGCCGTCGAAAGGGCACGCCTGTATTAATGGGTACCCTTAAACCAGCCAACTGTTCTCGGAAATCGAAAAGTCGCATGGAAATTTGAAATGTCGTGCGCCACCATGGTAGCCCGCGCAGCATATTAGCTTCAGATGATTAAATCCATTTTCTCAGAAATTGGTCAAACTAGCCACCAAGATTTTCTTGAAAATCAAATATTCTAGCCGGCTTGCAACAGAAATCCTTTAGAAAGTCGCGCCTTCATTATGGGATCGTTTGATTCCCGGGACTCATGAAATCTTGCGTCCACCGAAAACCCGCCGTATTCGCATTTTTCGCGGTATTTGTCCTCCGGGACTCGACATAATTTGCTTATTCCCAAAAATTTGCTGTAAATTTTACCTCGTCTCAAATTTTCGCCTCCCGAGGGCTCGTCTCGTCTCAAATTTTCGCCTCCCAAAGGCTCGTTTCAAATTATCGCCTCCCGAGGACTCGTCTCGTTTCAAATTATCGCCTCCCGAGGGCTCGTCTCGTCTCAAATTATCGCCTCCCGAGGACTTGTCTCGTTTCAAATTTTTGCCTCCCGAGGGCTTGTCTCGTCTCAAATTTTTGCCTCCCGAAGGCTCATTTCAAATTATCGCCTCCCGAGGGCTCGTCTCGTTTCAAATTATTGCCTCCCGATGGCTCGTCTCGTCTCAAATTATCGCCTCCCGAGGACTCGTCTCGTTTCAAATTATCGCCTCCCGAGGGCTCATCTCGTCTCGAATTTTCGCCTCCCGAAGGCTCGTTTCAAATTATTGCCTCCCGAGGGCTCGTCTCGTCTCAAATTATCACCTCCCGAGGACTCGTCTCGTTTTAAATTTTTGCCTCCCGATGGCTCGTCTCGTCTCGAATTTTTGCCTCCCGAAGGCTCATTTCAAATTATTGCCTCCCGAGGGCTCGTCTCGTCTCGAATATTTGCCTCCCGAAGGCTCGTTTCAAAATATCGCCTCCCGAGGACTCGTCTCGTCTCGAATTTTTGCTTCCCGAGGGCTCGTCTCGTCTCGAATTTTCGCCTCCCGAAGGATCGTTTCAAATTATCGCCTCCCGAGGGCTCGAATTTATCACAATGCTTGCAAAACACTTGGCACCATAGACACTCATTGTCCTTGAATTGTCCTCTGGGACTTGTTTTCTTGCATTGTCCCGATTGAACTACGTTGGTCTGATCCCTACAAATGGGGTACATAGGTAGCTCTTTGAGCGCGACCACCATCGTCATTTGTTTACATTTTGATTTTCTTGTGTTTTTGTCTCCGTTCAAAGACGTTGGGGCAACGGATTGGGATGCTTATTCTTTAAGCGTCACTCGAATCAATCAATGGTATCCGAGTTACGTTAAAGAGGGACTACTATAGACACCCCAATCCGGACCTCAGAGGTTCTTTGGACGCCCCGATGATGAAACAAAGGAAACGGTGCCTTTGCAAGCTTGAATAGAGGATTCCCTTAGCCCAAATAAACCAAATAGCCCAAAAAGGCCCAAAAGCCCTAGACTAGATCTGAAGTACCGTGCGGAGTATACCTGCAACGCGCGGCATATCAAAGCTTCGTAAACCGCGCGACATAATGAGGTTAGCCGCACGACGTTTCAGGTAAAGTTCTGATTAGCTCAGACAGCTGTAGGCCACGCCTATTTGAGCCACAGCTGCAAGATGGCTCAGCTAAAAATGCATTTCCAGCCCGCCCAGAAAATACCTCCACCATTTGAATTCAAAATCCTTGGCTCTTGGCCTATAAATACACCCCTCCACTCAAGGGAAAAGGGCCCCCTAACTTTCTTTCACTCTCATCATGCTTTCACACCCATTCCATACTCCCAAGTCTTGAGAAGGTGCCCCAAAAAACATTCTCAAGGCCTTTCTTTTCTCAAAATACTCCATTTTTCCCCTCACCATTGAAGTTAATCCCCTAGTAACTTTGAGACTTCAACTACCCAATATACCATCTGTTACACACATCCATACTTTTATTTCCTCAACCGATCTCACCCGCTCACATCCATCCGTCATTCGTGTCCACCTTTCACCATCTATCCACGATCAAGCTCGAGGTCAAAGGTAAAAACCAAGTTCCCATGGGCTAGGCTCTGTCCTGGCCTGAGGGGGCTCTTCTGTTGTTAGGCCTAACCCCTTTTGGTTAAGCTTTGATTCACAAACCATTTTCAGAAAATAAAACAGCAACTGTGCTGAACAAGCTACGCCGCGCGGCGCTTTGAAGCGGCGCACGGCGTAGTGTGTTCACACGCGCGTTATTTCCATTAAGCACTATTTTCTTGCACAAGCTATCTGGATCCTGGTTATCCTTCATCAGGTCTGCTTTTATTGTTGTGATGCCTGTCATTAGTGTTCCCAGAACAAGCCTATGTCTACAAGCCATGCTTCCCCTTTTTAGTAAAGATCTTTTGATTGTCTCGAACGGTCAAGCGCATCAAAAACTATTTTTATGGCCACGGTTTGGAGGAATGGTGTTATTTTGGGATGATCTAGCGGTTGTATACCTCATGAGTTTCCCAGGAATGACGCACGTTGTTTACAATACGCCGGGCGACGTTTTAAACACTAATGACAGTCTGATAACAAGATAGGTATCATGCACGGCATACTGGAAGGCTGCGCGCGGCATTGCAGTATGCCGTCTGACAGAAGACCATGTTCCAGATAGTTTGTTGAGTAGTTCTTTCATTCTATTTGCACCATCTTTATCATCCCTGTACAGATGGCACCAGTACTTACACGTCAATGTGATATATTCCCCATGTCCCTTTCCCATTGCTTGCTTCTATTAAAAGAGCTTGATTTTCCGAAAGACATTCAAAAATTCCCCTTTGAAAATGCCTAGTAGAGACCGGTCTTACCGGGCGAGTGGGGTACTTTTTAAAGAAAAACCTTCCCCATTCGCAATGTGGCTACCGAATCCAAAGTCTCGACGTTTTCGCTTGATCAAAAGCCTTTTTCAAACGAGTTTTCGGTTTCTCGGATCATCCATCTCGAAAATCCGGGTGTCAACTCTTCGAACGCACTTTGGGCGCGGGAGCCCACAAGTAGCAACCCGTAGTATGTATATCCTCAAATGCTAGATTTTCTAATTTTTCATAGTGTTGATTTTTGAGATATTTATCAGACTGCGCGGCGATAGCATAGATGATTATCATCCAACCTTTCCAAGCCCCATATTGAACGATTTTCCTTTGACAAGCCATTTCTCAATTTTTTTCTAGAGACGCCACGAAATTTCGAGGATAAAATTTTTATAAGGTGGTTAGATTGTAAAACCCCATATTTTTTTTATTAAAGAAAATAGTCTGTATTCTCTTTATTAAAGAAAAAAGTTTTGAAAATCCAAACGGCACTTGAAATTTTGAGGATGAAATTTTGTTAAGGGGATAGGTTGTAATACCCAAAATTTTTAATAAAAAAAACTAGTGATATTAATTTCTTTGTTAATAATCTATTTTATTTAATTAGATTGATTAACTAGGTAATTAGTTCGATTAAATTGAATCAGGTGTACCCGTATTCGTATAATTCTATTTTTGATCAACGAGATTTTATTTTCGTAAACCGAGACCGCGGTTAGTCTCAAAATATTTTATTTAGACTACGGTATTAATTTCAAAATTTTCCGAAATCAAAATTTGGGCTACCAAGCACCGCGAGGCACATTCCCGCGCATACATGTACTAATTTCTAAACCCCTCACACCCAATTATCCTCCCTCCCTTACAGTACACTCTCCCTTTTCTTCTCTACCATATCTCTCTCTCTCTCTCTCTCTCCGCCCTTCTCATGGCCGAAGGGCCAAACCTTCACCGTTAAGAAAAACGACCGCGATGGCTGCCCCTTCGACTCCCCTTCTAGCTAGTCTCTCTCCCTCTCTCGACCCTCCCATGACTGAAAGGCCAACCTGGCCATTAAGTAAGATGGCGACAGCCCGTTTCGGCGAATCGCGGCCCAGTTCGATGCCTATAAGTACCACCCCTCCCACACCTCCGAAACCATAGCTCCACACACACCTCTCGCAACCTCGGTTCGTTCAGAAACCAGTGGAAAGGTAGGAGAGTAAAAGCTTAAGCTCCGGCCATGGCAGCTTAGAGAGAGAAACCGAAGAGAGAGAAAAGTGACTTTGCCCATTACACCACCCCAAACTCCGAATTGATATTACCAACCTTCCATACACACCCCAAGCATCTCAGAACTGGCCCCAATTCAATCCCAAGAATCCCCAATCGAAGAACCCGAAGTCATCTTCTTCAATTATCAAAATTTTGATTTTAATTCAATTCGGCACATTCAAGGTATTATAATCCTTTCCATCCATTCTCTAAGTATATTCATTCATTTCTAGGCATAACTATAACTTCCCCAAGGTCCCATGCATCAATAAACGTGAGAAAACAAAAAATATTCAAAACTGTCCTTAACCTTGCAGCTGCAACCTGCGGGCCGCAAGAACCAGTTTCAAATTTGCTATGAACTTTTCTACCGCAACGTTGACCTGGTCCAACCTTGCAGCAAAAACTCCAGCCGCAAGGTCAGTCCAGTTAAGCTATAAAAATCGTTCGAATCGATTTTGCGACCTTCTGAACAATATTTTTGACACCCGAACTATTTTTCCTAGACTCCTCACACCTCAAAGATGATATCTTGTTAATATCAAATATATATTTTTTATTTTTATCTATTTTTTATTTATTTCACAAAATTTTCAATCAAAGTAATTTCGCGACCTTATAAACCATGTTAATATTGCCCGAATAATTTTTGTAGACTCTTTATAATCCTAAGATAAAATCGTGTCAACCTCAACATATTTTATTTATTAGATTATTTATTACCTAATTATTTTACCCTCGTCAATTCTTTGCAATACCTTTATTTAAAATAACCTCGCGACCCTCCGGACCCAATTTTTTATACCCAAACATTTTGCGTAGGACCGTGAGGACTCCTACTAAAGTCATGATCATTATTGTAACATTCTAATCTATTTGATGTATTTAATTTAGAAATTCTAATGTTGAATTTATCTAATTAATAGATTAAATCAAGTATTTACCATTAAATCCTTTCTTTTGTTATAAAAATCCAATTCCTTTTCTTTTGAGCCACAATAAATAAAAGTAAAGCTAATAGAACCTTAGCGACATATTGTGCATAAATGATGATCAAATAAAATATTAGTATTTATAGTAACAATAAGTTTATTTTTCTACTAATGATTTTACTTTATTGTTTTCACAACTTTATAATTAATATTATAATTGCCTATTTTTCTTTTATAATCAAACTTGTAAACTTGCTATTTGTTTCCATACAAGATTAATGGCAATGACCCATTCATAAAATGTTATGTGATTCACAGTTCGATATTATTACGTTGTTATATTCGCATCTTATTGATTATTGTTCGATTGATCTTACTTGTTAGATCAAACTTAGCAACATGGGTTGGTATACGCTAGAAATCACCTAGACGTTATTAGGTAAAGGATAAATTTGAAAGTTTCAGGAATAGAAGTTGCCTGCAGGCGGATGTCGAATTTTGATTGATTTGAGACATGTGCTAACAGGGGCCTGGTCCTTGATATAGGTGCTAACAGGGGCCCAATGATGTAATTTGAGAAGGTGTTAGCAGGAGCCTGGTCCTTGAGATGTGTTCTAACAGGGGCCCAGTCTCCAAACTGGCGGGCGAACCCTAGTTATGTCATGGCATGATAAGTTATCCCTTTTGTTTATAGTGAGAGGGATGCATGCTTGGTATATAACTTAAGTGTAATCCGCGACAGCAGAAAGAAAGTGACCTCATGGGACAGGGCATGACTAGTGGTAGGGGAGGAAAAATCTTGTAGAGAAGATCTTAGATCTCACATCATGTTAAAGGATAGTAAGAAACGAATAATGTGTTAATCTGTTGTTATTTCGCGTCAACATTCTGTTGCTTACTTGCTAGCTGTAATGTAAGGGGATGGATGGGTAGGATTATTTTTCTGGGTGAATTATCACTCACGGATACGTTTGTATCCTGGTAAATCAGTTGCTTCGGCGATCAATTTGCAAGAGGTTGCAGGATCCAATAGTGGAGCAGTTTGACTCAAGAGAAATATTAGGGGCAAAGACCGAGTGTGATTGTGGATACGTATCAAGACTAGAGTCGCTCTGAAAATGTTGGTTCAATTAGTCAGATTTAATGTATTTGATATAGTTAACTTATTTATGGGTTGTAATAATTAAACCTCTATTTTTTTGATAAATTCTACTTAAATTGTCATGAATTTTCGGTAAAAAAAGAAACCTTTTTCACAAAATAAATACTAATGTTGCCGATATTCATTAAAAATATTCGGGCGTTACAAATGGTATCAGAGCATAGGTTCAACCCTTCGAACTTGGGTAGATCAGTTTTGAGAGCGTAAACTAGAATCATATCTATTACCTATGTATATATTACGTATTGAGAACGTACGGTGAGAAAACATAAGCTCGACTTTTTGACTGTTATACATGTTTGAGTAATAGTAGCAACCCGTAGTATGTATATCCTTAATGCTAGATTTTCTAATTTTTCGTAGTGTTTCTTTTTGGAGATATTTATCAGACTATGCGGCGATAGCATAGATGATTATCATCCAACCTTTCCAAGCCCCATATTGAACGATTTTCCTTTGATAAGCCATTTCTCTATTTTTTCTAGAGACGCCACAAAATTCCGAGGACAAAATTTTTATAAGGTGGTTAGATTGTTAAACCCCGTATTTTTTTGTTAATGAAAATAGTCCGTATTCTCTTTATTAAAGAAAAAAGTTTTGAATTTTCAACCGGCACTTAAAATTTCGAGGATGAAATTTTGTTAAGGGGATAGGTTGTAATATCCCAAAATTTTTATTAAAAAAAATTCGTGATATTAATTTCTTTGTTAATAATCTGTTTTATTTAATTAGATTGATTAACTAGGTAATTAGTTCGATTAAATTGAATCGGGTGTACCCGTATTCGTATAATTCTATTTCTGATCAACGAGATTTTATTTTCTTAAACCGAGACCGCTGTTAGTCTCAAAAAATTTTATTTAGACTACGGTATTAATTTCAAAATTTTCCGAAATCGAAATTCGGGCTACCAAGCACCGCGAGGCACATTCCCGCGCATACATGTACTAATTTCTAAACCCTCCCACACCCAATTATCCTCCCTCGCTTACAGTACACTCTCCCTTTTCCTCTCTACTGTATCTCTCTCTCTCTCTGCCCTTCTCATGGCCGAAGGGCCAAACCTTCGCCGTTAAGAAAAATGGCCGCAATAGCTCTTCGACTCCCCTTCTAGCTAGTCTCTCTCCCTCTCTCGACCCTCCCATGACTGAAAGGCAAACTTGGCCATTAAGTAAGACGGCCACCGCCCGTTTCGGCGAATCGCGGCCCGGCTCTACGCCTATAAATACCACCCCTCCCACACCTCCGAAAACATAGCTCCACACACACCTCTCGCAACCTCGGTTCGTTCAGAAACCAGTGGAAACGAAGGAGAGTGAAAGCTTAAGCTCCGGCCATGGCAGCTTAGAGAGAGAAACTAAAGAGAGAGAAAAGTGGGTTTGCCTATTACACCACCCCAAACTCTGAATTGATATTACCAACCTTCCATACACACCCCTAGCATCTCAGAACCAGCCCCAATTCAATCCCAAGAATCCCCAATCGAAGAACCCGAAGTCATCTTCTTCAATTATCAAAGTTTCGATTTTAAATTCGGCACATTCTAGGTATTATAATCCTTTCCATCCATTCTCTAAGTATATTCATTCATTTCTAGGCATAGCTATAACTTCCCCGAGGTCCCATGCATCAACAACCGTGAGAAAACAAAAAAAATTCAAAACTGTCTTTAACCTTGTGTGGGCTACCACAGCCCCGGGGGCGGAATCGGGGCCTCGCGCCCGAAAAACCGTTGCTTTTTTGAATCGAGTTGAAAAGGTTTGAAGAGTCGCCACCCGGATTTTATGGTTTGCCATCCGAGAAACCGTTTTTGAATTG
>JAOTQK010000020.1:12428494-12441483 GCA_025642025.1 Rhododendron ferrugineum
ATTTCACAATTCAAATAAACTATGTCACTCCACAAACTAGTGACTATTGACTAGTGACTATCAAACAAACACTAGTTAAATTGCATTTTAAGCAAATAACAAAATCTAACACAAAGGAAATAGAAATGCAAAAAACACTAAACTATTTCTTTCTTGTTAAGTAAGAAAAATGAGCAGAATATGAATGGAATCTCATTCACTCAGTTTTTTGTTTTTTTTTTTTTGTTTTTTTTTTTTTTTTGAAATCAAAGAAACCCAAAGAGAGAAATAAGAGTACTTTCCAACAATATTTACTCCAAATAAAGAAAATCAGAATCATGGAGCTTTTCCCGCTTCTTCTACTTCATTGCCCAACTTGAGAGTCCAGAGCTATATGCATTCCGGGTACCTAATCTTGAGAGAGCGAGAGACCTCCCTCGGTGTCCAAGCAGAGCAAATTTGCAGCAGTTGCCCAGACTAAGATCAAATTCAGAACACATACTTTTCTATTCTTTTCTTTGGAACAGAGGGCACATTCACTATTATCTCAACGAAAAGGAAACATAACCCTATTTTGCAGTCAATATCACAATCTCAAGTACAATATGAATATTCACCACAATGGAGCAATCTCGTATCTACAAAGGAAATGGGTTAAAAAAAGGTGCAACAGTGGACACACAGCAATAATGACAATATCTCTAACATGGGTAATGCGTACTTTCCTAAATGTACAGAGCCTCATCCCAGCATCTTCAGCGAAAAGAGAGAACATAGGGCTTCATCAATTATTACCCACAATTTGAATGTAAAAACTGAGACCAATAACAGCAAAACAAGGGTTTCTTCAAAGTAGGGTTCATTCAGTGTCAGCTATTTCCAGGTTTGTTAGCTGAGGGAACCTTTGGAGAATAACTTGACATGTCTATGTCAATGAGCGTTGTTATGTCATAGGGAACAGAGTCAGAATTCGATACATCCATCAGTAATGAAGAGTTCATTGCCTCGGCGTTTTTGGTATCATTTGTTGGACCAGAATGTTGGGGAGTACTACTACCCGAAGAAGAGAGACTAGAAAGCTGTACCTCATCCAACTTGTTCGATACTGTGTGTTTGTTATTTCTAACAGTATCCATCTCCGAACCAGTTGGAACGAAGGTCCGTGACCGATACTTCTTTTGTCCCTCCTCACCGTCGCTATTGTTGTTGTAAAGCACATAGTCATGGTAAGTGGGAGCAAACTGCATGAAACAAAACAATTTATAATAACCAGGCAGTTGGCGAAATGCCGAAATAAGAAAATGATATATCCTGTAAAATAATTTGGATAAACAAGATGCTCCACCCTTTCTCATTTTAAAAGGTTGTGCCTCTTAAAGTGGTACTTGTGTAGTCTTCTGCTGATTGAGGTCCCATGAATATGACATCTTTCAAAGGAGACACAATCACATATTCCCCTTCCACCGTGCATCATGAAAATTTTAGGAGTGAGAAATCTTTTGACCACTTAATTTTAAAGTTAACTTAGGCTTTGCCTTCTTGGCATCCTTAATTAAATCGCGGATACTAATTGGGTGGCCCCAGGGCCTTACACTCAAATGCGATTAGCCAACTTTAAGGTTTCCGGTGCAACAAGAAGCTGAAAGCTTTGTCGTTTAGTGGTTATTTGGTCGAGCAGTGGGAAGAGTGTGCTATAAGACCTCATTCAAGATTTCAGCATCTCCTCCCTTCAAGTATATTCCATTGTTGTTTTATTTCTAGATATTGGATTGATTTGTAGCTTAGACTTCAGAGGCTTTGATATATTTTATGCTAGGATATTGCTTACTTCTTGTCCTTTGCTCTTGTACCTCTTTTCCTTCCTTTAATAAAATTTATTTTTGTTGCCAATCAAGTATTTGTGTATATTTGTACATCCTTAAAGGAGCTCACGAGCAAAAACGTAAGCCGCATCCATCCCTTTCACACCTCAGATATTTAGCTTATGTGCCTTTCAGGTAAAAATCAAGACAAGACAAGGTATTCCTCGGAAGATCCATTTTAAATCAATTTTTTGAAGTTAGCCTCTTAAAATTAAAATCAACTTTTTTATCGTAACTCTGGAGGAACGGGGATTCAATCACCTGGTGGACTGTGTCATGGTAGAAGTCATTTAGCTTCAAAGCATGTGCAAGGCTCCCAGTGAATCCACAAGAGCCTCCAATGTTGGCACCAGCGTACTCTTTGTATGGAAATGCATAAAGATGACCCACAGCTGCAATAAGCATCTCGACACAAATTATAAAGTTCTGGAACTCAGCAGCCTCCTCCGCATCCTTTATAAATCCAGACTTCGCAGCAAGAAATACAAGAACACCCTAACAAAGACAGAAAAGAGCATGAGAAGCATATTGGAAGTCCTACAAATAACACATGAATGAGGACAGAAATCAGTTCTATGGAAAACAGCAATGCCAAAGGCATTGTGTGTTTACACTTTACACCATTGTCGTCGTACAAAAAGGCAGGAAAGGAAAGAGACACCCAGAAATACTGCTTAAAAGGTGAGAAAGAGTGAGGTTTAGAGCTTCTCCAAACCTCACTCTTTCTACACCCTAGAGAGAGGATGCACTCCCCTTGCCAAAAATCAGCCACAGATCCACCTTAGATCCCGAGACAGAGGTAATTCCAAGCTCTGATCAGCCCAATACCATCCAATAATCTACAATTTTCTACAATTTTCGTTTTTATACCTACAATTTTTCGTTTTCCAAACCAAATACAGAGGGTTAAACTGTATAAATTTTTATTTGCTCATTCCTTGGAGATCTTTCCACGGAACAAATCCAGCCGGCCACTTGAACCCCTGTTATGGTTATGGGTTTTCAGCCGGCCTCTAGTAATCGTTCCTCCAAGGAACAAATTCCAACCGTCCTTTCCGCTTTCCACAGCTTCGGTTCAGCGAAGGGTCTTCCACGCCGGATCTGCTCACTCCTTTCCGGAGACATCAAGCTGCCGGCGGGTTCATCACTGGCTGCTGGCAAGAACGATTCACTCTGCTTCATCTTCTCCGATGATGGGTGTAGAGAGATCTAACTCAAATCGGCGGTAGCCGTTGTCGGTCGAAGGAACCAGATTAGCTACGGTCTTAAATCAATAATCCTATCAGCCTTAAATCACCAAGTTCTGTGTGGATCTTAGCTCGTCGGTGTGGTGCCGATTGGAAAAGGTTCCAGCCTGTACTGGCTGAAAGTCCGACGTCGGGCGTACATGGGCTGCCCACACCGTAGGATGCAGGGCTGGGCAGGTCGCGTAGGGGTGCTCCGGCGTTGGGTTCTGCGCTGTTGCCGTAAGGGTTGGGCAGGTCTTTATCTCCTACATCAAGTGTGGGTCTGGATTGCAGAGTAACATTGTTGTAAATTAGGGGAGTGCTTCGAGTTGATTCTTCGGTCATTAGAGGTACTTCCCTGATTAATTATTGTTTCATTTCAGATCCAGATTGGGCAGTTTAATGTTGACTGCAAATCATATTCATAGACCTCAAGTGGAGTTTGTGGATGTATAGCTCCTGTTGTCGGGTATAATCCCTTAGACATTTAGATTCAGCTAGTGAACCTCGATGGACAGTCATCTGTTGGACTAAGATCGAGTAAATCGTTTGGATTTTAGCTCTATGTTGAGCGTCTTCATATTCCTAGTTTCTTTGCTTCATTAGCCCGGTGGTTGTGCGTAGTATGGATGTAACCGTGGCTATCTTTGATTAGATTGGGCCTTGCACTGGTTGAAAGGGGCAGCCTTCGTGGCTGTCATTGACTAGTTCAGTGCTTGGGCTCCGATTGAAAGGGGTAGCCTCCGGAGCTGTCTTTATCTTTTGGTGGTGTGGGCCGATTGAAAGGGGTAGCTTTCGTGGCTGTCATTGATTAGATTGGCCTGAACTCTGATTGAATAGGGCAGCTTCGGTTCTCCTGCGGTATATTGTGTCCTCTTTTCGTGCCAGATGATTCGGTGGCTATGCACTGTTAATGGTTGAGCCAAATGATTCGGTGGTCTTGCACTGTTAATGGCGGTCAGATTTGAGGCTTTTGTACTGTCTCACTTTTAGTGTATAGCGAGCCTAGGGGATTAGGTGGAGGGAGTAGTAGTCTGGAAGGATTGGGCGTGGTGTGCAAGGTACATAAGGGGTAGCCTTGTCGGATGCAGACATCTCCAGTTCGAGCCTCTTCTCGAAGCCTAGTTCCTCTGTAGTAGTTGTTCTCTTAGAGGTGGGTATTGCGTTCGACTCACTGGGTTAGATTGGAGTATTGGAATCTTTGTCTTCATATCCCATCTCTGGCGACTGTGGTGATTGGTTTTTGACTGAGGGCGGGTTGTTTTCTGGCGAGCCTTGGGAATTTGGTCGAGGAAGTAGTAGATTGGTTGGATTGGGCGTGGTGTGCAGGGTTGGGCCCCCTGTCGGGTGCCGTCATCCCCAGTCGAGCCTCTTATCTGTACCTAGTTTCTCTGTAGTAGCTGTTCAACCTCCCCTCTATGCCGAGTTGCTATGTTGCTGCAATTCCTCAGTGATGGTTCATCAGATGGTCGTTATTCGACCGTGACTACTTTTTCCTATAGCCTAGCCTGGCGGGCTGTGCCAAGCAGTAGTTACCTTTCATGTCATTATTACTTCTTGTATCACTTTTGTATCATACCCCATTGTGCTTTATTCATGATGGAGAGTACAACGGAATATGATAACAAATCACATTGCACTTTGTCATTTACTTTAATCTACCTTACTCTCCATGCGGGTTGTGCATGATTTATCGCACTTTTTTCACTTTTCTTCTTTTTCCTTTTTTTTTTTTTTCCTCCTGGGATATGCCCCTTGTAGGCTGTACATTCGGTTAACCTCTTTTAATTTCAAGCTAATTTACCCCCCCCCCAAAAAAAAAAGAGAGGTTTATCTAAAATTCGCAGAGTTCTTGGCAATCTAACACCTAAATCATGCATCAGCTGATTCATTAGATAAGGTCCCATCACCTTGGTTGCAAATCGAGTTGACAGATATTCATATCATCGGATCTCTACCCAAATGCTGTCATCCCTACCCTTCTCCTGGATCAGTAAGATGGGATCATCTGAGATGGATTAGCAAGGACATAAGTTCTCCAAAGTAATGTAGGGGAGAATTGAAAAAAAGAACATGAACAATATCTACTCCAAGGGTCTCCACTAATGAGACAGCCATTGTCATAGGTTTAATGCTGCAGGCAGTGGGAAAATAAAGATTATCGACGGCAGATCCAATAGCGTATATCCATGGTGGACGAGTGGTAGACATTGGTCGAGTTGGGATGAAAGGGTTTGTAAAGCTTAATAGAAGTTGGTCAAATGGGATCATTGTCTTTGATGTTGAGACATATCTTGTATAGGTAATGGGTCTGGCTACTTAATATAATGGAACAACTAACTTAGTTGTTCCATGTGGACATCCGTCGATGAATAGCTTCTGAAGAACACATGCAGATATTGTTCTTCAATAAACAAAATAAATGCGGGCCACGATGTCAACTTGATGTTAACAAAATTCTACTCACAGAAGCATATTTTACTGCTAAACTGGTGGTCAATTAGCCAAGGGTACCTCAATACCTCATAAATAAGAAAAAGTAGAGGACTAATGATAATAATTGTAGTGAGAGAAAGAAGAGAGAAATTCTATTATTCAGTATATATGTTACAAGAGGCCATCACATCATTATATAGGGAAAACATAGAAACCCTAAGTAAACCCTATTACATGAAAGGACAATACTACCCTTGCAACTAAACATTAATAACGTCATAACACCACTATTCTAACACTCCCCCTCAAACACATGATGCGAGCACAGAGAGCATCGTGAGTTTGCCAAGATGAAAATGAGATGCTCTGACTGACATCTTCGACTGAAAGTCTGAAACAATACAAAAAGCAAAAGCCAAATATACGCGGTAATGCAACTTCGATCCAATCCAAAATGAAGAATCACTAATACTTTGGTACCCGAACAACTGCAGGGGAACAACGAACGAAATTGCTAATGGAGAAATATGAGACAAGTTCCAACACTCCCCCTCACATGCGAACCCCAAATCGCACGAGGAGAGATAAACAAAGGATCCAACATGGATCACAACAAGACAAGGTGCCGGTGGCACAACAAATGGGGATTTAACTACCAAATAACGAGACAAAAACTTGCCCATAAATTCACCAAAAGCCGAGAAATATCCACAAGGGACCAAACTTTCACACTGCTAAAAAACAGGGACCAAACTGTCACACTGCTACAAAAGCAGGGACCAAAACAAATACTGCAAAGTTCAGAGACCAAATTGTAATAAAACAAACATGAGGGATTGAACTGTAAAAAAAAATAAACAACCTTGGCTCTTTAAAACCCTAAAGAATGGATAAAGGAGTGAACAGTACGATGAAACCAGTGAACAGTGCGAGATGAACACTGTGCGTGAAAGGATCAAAAGAAAAAATAATAAAACCAGAAGAGAGAAAACTGAAAGAGGAGGAAGAAGATACGACTACTATGCAGATTATGTGGTTTGTTATAGAATAGATGAGTGCCCGGCGGACGGCGGTGAGGCATAAGCCACCCGCCGGAAAGCAAATATCCCACAAGCCTAGATCTTATGCTCTGATAGCATGTAGTGAGAGAAAGAAGAGAGAAATTCTATTATTCAGTATATATGTTACAAGAGGCCATCACATTATTATATAGGGAAAACATAGAAACCCTAAGTAAACCCTATTACATGAAAGGACAATAATACCCTTGCAACTAAACATTAATAATGTCATAACACCACTATTCTAACAATAATGATAATGAACGGCCCTTTCCAGAATAAGGATTCAGAAAGGGTAAAAATTCAATTCAGTTCTAACTTTATCAAAATTAGACAATAACCTACCTGCCAATAGGTCAAGAAAACAACTGATTTGATTATGATAAACTTCGGAACTGGATTGAACGGCTGAAGCAAATCTCTGCATGCGACATAAAATAAGGCCAGTGCATAGAGAGCCATCGAGTACGATAAGGTATAGATGATTGTGAGATAAAGGAATGACTGGTCCGCACTGAAATTTCCATCGTGATATTTCCCTTTCCAATAAAGTATGAACGTCACCGCGACTAAAATGGGCTTGAGTATCACAAACTGTAAACAACCTTGCTTACATCTCCGGATAAAACGCCTGCATAGCTTTTTTAGTTTCAGAAAAGTGATTCATTAAACATGAACCAAGATTTCAAATGTGGGATCAATAGTATCAGAAGAAAATAGCCTCACAATTGCCTCAGAGTGGTAAATAATATGCACCATCAAAATTTTGGAGCAGGGACAGTGCACATAAGGAAGTGACCGAAAAGAATAACAAACATGTAATTCCATTCAAATAACCCCAACTTCATGATGATTATCCAAGCTAAGCAGAGCGCATAAGGAGGTCATCGAAAAGAATAAACAAGCTTATAATTTCAACCAAAAAAACCCAACCCAGTATAATGATATGATGATTCATTATAACATCCATTGCAGTCATTTTCAAAAGTCTTAACTAACTCAAATAACTGGTTTCCCTTATCACGTGGATTAAAAGCACTCGGAAGTACACAGCTGATTGATTTAGAAATTACTCACCCATCTAATGGAATGGGAGGAAAGCAGCACGTCATCAGACAACAACTTGGCTTCAGAACTCGACCACTTAAGCTTAAGACAACAGCTCCTGGGCCGCCCACCCATGCCAGGCACAATGATAAGAAATTATAAATGACCCACGCTTCATATCTGAAACCATGGAAAGACAAACTTTTACTTTCAGCCCTTTCTTAAAGGAAATAAACCAATTCAACACCACCTATCAGATAAATAACCTACAATCGTCTTGTTCTTTTCTAGAAGCAACACGAGAATAATTGATAGCACACAAAAGAAAACAAAGTCATGTTAGGGGGACAACAAGGCCACCAAGACAAATAAACGAAAAGGAGAGAACCAAGAACTTAATCCCCAAATGGCTCCTCAATGACAGAGCCCAGACCCAGACAATTTATGAAAGACAAACCAATGGAAAGCAAGCAAATCAAGCTAATTCTCAGTTCTTTCCACATAATTGTTTTACCACTTCCAATTAACTCATGAGGTTTTACCTCTAGTGAAAAGCTGACTAACAGAAATCGACCATAAGACAGAAAACAATAGTAAAGACGAGAAGCAGAAGTGTTAAAGACTACAGACAACGTGACAAGTTAAGTGCACAAAAAAGAATTAATTACGAAAAAAGAACTCTTACATTTCCCGAATGGAATTGAAATAGATTGAGCTCTCATTTAGGACGAGCGACAAGAAGGACATCAATGCATAAACCTGTCAAGGTGAAGATTATATTTTATGGTAAGAGAAACACAAAGTTAAAAGAGGATACTAGATGAACACGGAATATCACAGTAATACCTTAAGGGGGAAAAAAAGGTAAAATAATTTCATGTGAGAACAAAGTCCAAGACTCAAAGGACATACGCTAAAAGAGAGCAAAATGTGACCTTAAGAAAGGAAGAAATAGTGTATTGGAAAAAGCATTCTAGCTGCAATCAAATGCACAAGTCCACATTGGAAGTTTCGAACAAAGGAACCAATATGATATAATACCCAGTCACTTTTTTACTCGAGTAACCACAAACATTTCTTCAATAATCCTTCCCACTAGGCACAACAAAAGCATATGCAATTCAGATGAATCTACATTTCATAGAAAATAATCCAGTCTGAAGTAACCCAGAATCAATACCGCAAGTCAATACGTACTTGATCTAGTTAGAAATGTGACGGAGAAGAAAAAGGAATGCAGAAGGTACTTAACATTCTAACATGACACAATGTGCAAGAATCAGCCCGCAAGACTTCATGGAATCACCCAGGAAACCATCCTCAAGTGCAAAACGAACTTCCCCATAAGCTGATTATAGAAGAGTATCCAAATAAATTCTCAAGAATGAATTAGCTTAGACACTTGTTTAGGACTTAACCACATCGTACGATAGGGAAGACTATTTAAAGTCAACAAAGTGAAAGGGCCATGTTTTCCTTACGCAACGGTGCACTATCTCCAAATGGTTTAACTACAGCCTTCTTTCAAAAGTATGGGGATTCTGTTAAAAGTGATCAATTGGGAATATGATTAGATTATGCTCTTTAAAGTCTTCAACAGATTACCAAATCCCCATGTAATAGTTATTTCCTAAAAAATTTATGGTTCTCCCCCAGGACAAAACCTTCAATTATTCAAGGAATAACAGACAAAGAAGAAAAATCAATTGTGCATTAGTACGGTTACACCGATAATATGTTGACAATGTATAAAAGGAGAAAAGAAATAAATAGAACCAGGGCAGCAATTAGGTGGGACCTAGAGAAGGAAAATATGTTACAACTTTATAAACCCCATTACTATGAACTCATTCTAGTAGCTTGGACCCATAAAATAAGTTGAACCATGAGAAGACTCATGCACAGCCACAAATGACTCGATTTACTCATGAAACAGCAATTGTTTATCTCTATGATTAGATAGATGGCTCACCCTTGTACTTTCCCTTTTGTAATCAGACTCCTTTTAATTTAATGTCTAAAGTATTCCGCAATTTACTCAAATTCATTTAATTAACGTTTCCGAAAATCGGAGTGTTACAACTTGCGCTACATGGGGATTTATGGCATTGTATTCTCTTGCTCTTCCAACAACCCGAAAAGAGAATACAGGCAAGGCGGGGAGAAAAGAGATGATCCCAAACAAAACAAGGTCGGTCTTGGGGTGGTTTTTGTCACACCAGATGACGCCATCCAATTTTTTACCAGTCGGAAAGGACGGACTAAGATAAGGGATGCTAGTACCATAGCTAACTGCTCTCTTCTTTATGATGTGGGACTCTCTAGTCCTTTCATTGTCTTTGCTTTCCTCTTTCCTGATGTGCATATTGAGACTGAGTTTCATTTCACGTCTTCGCCAACGAAAACAACAATAATAGCGTTTCACCACTCTGTCCGCATTGTTGTCATATCGACGAAACAGGTGTCTGGACCACCTTACACACACCTTGACTAGTCGTGGGTAATGACCAAACAAACCCCTAGTGGCCCCTGGCCCCCTACTCATGAACAATACTAACTAGCCAAATTAGTTCTTATGCTTGGTTTCAACCACCAAAAAAAAAAAAAAAAAAAAAAAAAAAAAAAAAAAAGAAAGAAAGAAAAAAAGCTTCATATTGGAAGTAAAAATGCACTAACGTTATCATTGACCTTGCTTGGCTAACAAGTCAAATAAAACTAGCAAACTCAACTCAAATGGACTTGTAAACTAGCAAGGGCATATTAGTCCTGGAAGTAGGCCTTTTTAGGCTCTGTTTGCCCGAGGTTTAAGGCTAGCTTTTTGCTTTTTGGCAATTTGGCTAAGTCAAAAAAAAAAAAAACTACTCCATATGGTTCAAGGCCTTTTAGCTGGTTTTTCAATGGTTGTGTTTCGTTTTTTGTGCTTTCAGTCAGATTTGTACCCTGACCTAATTGCTCCAGTTTGCTTTTTGGGTTTTCGGACTCAAAAAGTTGGTAATCACATGTTAGACATGTAGGAGACATTGGAACACATTTGATGAAGTGATTACTGAGGTGGTCAACAAAGAGAGTGAGAAGAGCGTGAGTGCAAAGATGGAGGAAGCCTTTGTATTGTAGAGGCAAGCATATGGAAGCCAGCTGGAGGGCACATGCCAATAGGGGACACCGTAAGTATGAAGGGCAAGTGGCTTCCCCTATGAGTCTGAGAAACAGGTCCATTAATTGGAAAAAAATGAGGAAGTGTGCCATACATTCACACCGTCCTTATGTGAAGCTCAACTAGTTTTTCAACTCCCAGTCTCCCACCATGGAACGTGCCATAATTCGTACAAGAAAACAAAGACAAAAAATATGGATGCATAAATTGACATATCTCAAAAATATTTTCTTACTTGAAACACCAAGCACAAAGAATAACTTGGACAAAATATGCAACTAAAGAGATGGAGAAATGCAATTTCAGCAACGTAGAGAAACAAGAGCCAATAGCGCACACTCTAGTTATTTCTCAAACCTCAAAGTCTAAAAACCAATCTTCAAAAGCAAATCAATGGGAGAAAAGACTGTCATCCTCTTCCAATGAAACTCACGGTCATTATTTTACAGCCAAGAAAAGCAAATCACTCAATAGTTCAGTGGCGATTGCACGATATAATGACAGCGGTCAATTGACAACAACGAACTGAAAGAAAAAACTAAAATCAGTGAACTGGACTTTTTGCTTCAAACTACGTGTTTTTTCAGAAAAGAATGTTTACTTGGTTACATAACTCAAAAGAGATATTGAGCTTGTACCAATGATTTCAAGGTACGGCAACTCATCAAGGGTAGTAGTTCTTGTAACTACATGTTCTGGTTGGAAGTTTGTTTTGCTAATGCCTAACCAGACAAAATTTCCTGCAGCCGCCATATTAGCAGCTGCACAACATCCAATAAATTGTCCCCTAGACAATCTGAATCTAACTGCCAAAACTCATCATATAAAAGTTGTTAAAGAAACTTATATGATTTATGATCCCCATTTTTCACGATTTGGATGCCATCTCAAATTAGTTTAACTATCCTGACTTTGTTTTATAAACCTTTTCCACTAAAATAAAGCTCCCAAAGACATCTAAGTTCTTCAAGCATAAAATCAGTCCTAATTTGTCCTCCCCCTCCTCTATGTTGTGGGAGATCTATAATTCCCACGTTTAATAGTCCGACCTCTATTTCTCATTACCATAACTCGAACTCATTAACCGCCTTGTCACAGGTTTCAACATGTAAAGAGATCTTTCAGCTTATCGTATGACGGAATTATGTTTGCCAGAAAACATGGATCTTTAATTACTTTATTTCAAGTGGATTGTTAGAAATAGAGACATAATATGCAAAGCTTAGAGCCTAGGACCCATATTTCCCGACATGGAGGAAAGCACTTGACTTATGTCACCTGTGTCACAAATCAAAGCATATTCTACATAGACAAATGTCTTTTGACTCTTTTCAACAATTTTCTGATAAGGTACCCCCTGATATATTATTGCATTCTCACTACTTACATTAAACCTTTGAAAAATAAGTCTACCTAAGGTTTTTTACCTATATTATAACGTGCTTTTAGGTCTTACATTCATGCATTAAACTTGGTTCACGGTTACAAGAATGGAATTATGAGTAGTTTAGGAAGGAAAAGTGTGTGGGGAGTTGTGTTACCCTAACACATAACAATCTTATTTATATAGATGACTCACATATTGAATAAGTAAACTAAGCAATGTGACACTCCCCGCAAGCTGGAGACTCTCCAGCTTGTTACATAGCAACCAACGAAACAATTACCTCAACTACTAACAGCAATAACAAAAAACAACCAACTTGTTAAAACAATGGAACAACTTTCAATAGCAACGACCAACGAAACGACTTCAACGAACGAAACGACTTCAACGAACGAAACGACTTCAACGAACAACCGACTTCAACGACCAACGAACGATTTCAACGACCAACGAATCAACGAACGAATTCAACGACCAACGACCAACAAACGATTTCAACAACCAACGAATTCAACGACCAACGACCAACGAACGATTTCAACAACCAATGAATCAACGAACGAATTCAACAACCAACGACCAACGAACGATTTCAACAACCAACGACCAACGAAATAGATGACAAAACAATATATGTTACCATGCTCACCAAAAGCATGGCCAAAAACCCGACCACGATACCTAGAATCACGGCTGCGACCATGATCACAGCTGAATGAAGAACCACACCCACCAGAGACAGCGGAAGCAGAATCAGAACCAGATTTCATTGTAAATATGTCACCGTGCAATGAGAGGCAACCAACGGATCAACCACCAATATTCCACCAACTAAAA
>JAOTQK010000020.1:12441583-12457146 GCA_025642025.1 Rhododendron ferrugineum
GTGCAGTCGTGCTCCTAAGCCTTTTAGCAAATAAATTAAGTCTAAAGCCTACCCCATTGACTAGAACTAGACATGTACACCAACTATAAGATAATTAGGGATCTAGGATACGATCACATCCACTAGACTAAGACTGCGAGGCGGCAACCGAATGCCGGAGGTCAGAATCCTATTCCTCGTCCAGTTGGAGTCATCAACGTTATCCATGGACCAGTTACCATGGAGGCGGCACAGCAGCTTTGGACAGAACTTGATCAAGCCCAAAAATCTACCCAATTTTTTTTTCTGTTGGCAGTGCTTCCAAATGGCCGAAGACAACCGAGCGTCCTTGGTCGATTACGTTTATCGACCAAGACCTCCAACGCGTACAAACGCCTCACAACGACGCTATTGTGGTCACCGTGCAGATTTCGACCCACTCGGTAAAAACGGTCCTTATAGATCAAGGAAGCTCGGCTGAGATCATGTACTTGTCTCTTTTCAAGGAACTCAAAATCCCAGAGTCTTCCCTCGTACCCACTGACGTCCCCTTAATTGGATTTAGTGGAACACCCGTCTGGCTGCTCAGCAAATTGATCCTCCCCGTTGTCACAGGCTCGGTTGCTGCTAATATGGAGTTCATCGTTGTTGACGCGCCGAGCCCATACAACGCAATCCTCGGACGAAATTGGCTCCACGCTATAAAGGCTATTGCCTCCACCTACCATCAATTGGTAAGGTATATAGGCGCACATGGAAGACAAGAGGACTTGTACGGCGATCAAGTCCAAGCCAAGCAATGATATGTTTCTGCAGTCGGCAAGGCGCCAAGTTCGAAGAGGGTCCACTGGGTGGAAGTTCCGGACAAACCTTTCCTCGATGATGTTGGAGCTCCTGCCAAACAAAAGTCAATCGAAGACCTTGTGAAGGTACCAATTAATGAAGACGGATCGCGCTTCTTCATGCTCGGTTCCAGTTTGACGGATGCCGAGCGTGACGAGCTGGTCAAATTCCTTAAAGATAACATAGAAGTTTTTGCATGGATTCCGTACGAGATGTCGGGCATCGACCCTAAGTTTATTCGGCACTCCCTCAACGTTTCCAAATCAGCAAAACCAGTGATCCAAAAGCCTAGAAACTCGGCGGCTATACATGTCGAGGTGGTAAACAAAGAGGTTGATAGACTCCTCGAAGCAGGGGCTATCAAAGAAGTTCAATACCCCACCTGGCTCGCCAATCCAGTGGTGGTGAAGAAGAAAAATGGGAAGTGGAGGGTCTGTGTGGACTACACCAATTTGAATGATGCTTGTCCGAAGGACTGCCTCCCTCTCCCCAAAATAGATCAATTGGTGGTTTCCACAGCAGGCCACGCTCGGCTAAGTTTCATGGATGCTTATCGAGGCTATCACCAGATAGCCATGGACCCTGAAGACATGGAAAAGACAGCTTTCATTACCCCCAATGGTCTTTTTTGCTACCTTGTCATGCCGTTCGGCCTCAAGAACGCTGGGGCCACATTCCAAAGGATGGTCTATCTGCTGTTCGGCCTGCTCATTGGAGAAATCATGGAGGCTTATATCGACAACATGGTCGTGAAAAGTCTCAAAGCTGAGAACCATTTAGCCCACCTTGCCGAAGTGTTTGCAATTTTAAAGAAGTTCAAATTACGACTCAACGCCGAGAAGTGTGCTTTTGGTGTTGGCTCAGGAAAGTTCCTTGGATATTTGGTCACACGAAGAGGCATCGAGGCCGACCCAAACCAGATATCAGCAGTACAACAGTTGAAGGCTCCATCAACCCCTCAGGAGATATAGAAGCTGACAGGAATGACTGCAGCTCTCAACAGGTTCATCAATCGCTCGTCGGACAAATGTCATGTTTTCTTTCAAACTTTGAATAAACAGAGCCGGCGGAGCTTTAAATGGACGGAGGAATATGATGCAGCGCTCACCGAGCTGAAGGCATATATGGGCTCGGCTCCACTCCTCGTCAAGCCGAAGCCTTTTAAAACGCTATACCTTTACTTGGCCGTCTCTCCACATGCTGTCAGTCCGGCACTTGTCCGACGCGAAGGCTCGGAAGACTAGCCCATCTACTTTGCTAGCCGAACGTTGCTTCCGGCCCAGACAAGATATCTGCCTTTGGAGAAACTTCTTCTTGCGCTGGTTATAGCGGCTCAGAAGCTCCTCCCGTACTTCCAAGAGCACCCCATTGTTGTCCTCACAGAATTCCCATTAAAAAATCTCCTCAGAAAGGCAGATCTATCCAGCCGAGTCTCACAATGAGCGGTTGAATTGACAAACTTTGACATCCACTTCAAACCTCGGACAGCTATCAAAGCTCAGGTGTTCGCAGACTTCATTGCCGAATTCACCCCTGGAAGTCCCGACGAGGAAGCCTTGGTTCGGCCAGAATATGGGATGTTGGAGCAACATGAGGCTCGAAAAACTTGGAATCTTTTCAGTGGTGCAGTTTGGAAGCTTCACGTTGATGGAGCATCAAATAGCAACGGTGCAGGTGCAGGGGTTGTCCTAGTGACCCCGTGTGGTGTGCTTCATGAAAGTGCTATCACGATCAACTTCCCAGCCATAAACAATTAGGCTGAGTATGAAGCACTGCTTGCTGGCCTCCGAGCGGCTGCACGTTTGCAAGTCGAAGACTTGCATGTTTTTTGTGATTCTCAATTGATTGTCAACCAAGTCACAGGGGATTATGAAGCTCGGGATCCCCGAATGCTCAAGTACCAGGCCACAGCTCTGGAGTTAATCCGATAGTCTAAGGAATTCCACATCGAGCAGATCAACCGAGAGAACAATGCTCACGCCGACGCTCTTGCAAGTCTAGCCTCAGTAAGCAAAGCCTCAAAATACAGAAACATCAGTCTTGGCAAGATAGACGCACTGAGCTTCAAAGCACTAGAAGAAGTTCTCAGCATCACGCTCGGCCCAAGTTGGATGGACGAGATAGCTGCCTTCCTGAAGAACGAGACACTTCCCCCAGACAAGAAAGAAGCTCACCGAGTTCGAAGCAAGGCGGCCTATTATTGGATTTCTGAAAACGGCCAACTAAGAAAAGCTTCACTGGGCCGTACCTTCGAGTTATCCATCCTACTGAGGTCCCAACAATTTTGGCCGAGCTTCACTCGGGTAGTTGCGGTTGCCATTCAGGAGGTCGTTCCCTCTGTCAATGAGCCCTAAGCCAAGGTTCCTTTTGGAAGGGCATGGAGAAGGACTGTGAAGAAGTAGCCAAGAAATGCAAACCATGCCAACTTTTTTCTCCTATTCCAAAGCAACCAGCTCAAGCCCTGAAACCCATCACTAGTCCTTGGCCTTTTGCTCAATGGGGTCTCAATATTGTAGGCAAACTTCCCACCGCCCCCGGAGGATTCAAGTTTTTGATTACATCAACAGATTACTTTTCAAAATGGGTCGAGGCCGAGCCTCTCATTACAACCACCGAGGCTGACGTCCGGCGATTCGTCTGGAGGAACATCGTCACACGATTCAGAGTACTGGCTCTCAGTTCGTTGACAAAGAACTAACAGGACTTTGTGCTAAGTTCGAAATTTGAATTTTCAACTCTACTCCATCCTACCCCAGGGCAATGGCCAGGTTGAAGCCACAAATAAGACCGTATGTGCTGGTATCAAGCGACGACTCGACTCCAAAAGAGGAAGGTGGGCCGAGGAACTGCCTCGAGTCCTTTGGGCCTACCGCTCCACCCCAAGACGCTCCACAGGCCAGACTCCCTTTGCCATGGCCTTCGGCATGGAGGCTGTAATTCCATTCGAGTCAAGGTTCCCAACCCTTAGAACTGAAACCTTTGATCCACAAACCAATGATGAAGCCGTTGCTACCGAGCTTGTACTTGCCGAAGAAAAGAGGGACGACGCTCATCTCAAACTTGCTAGTTATCAACAAGAAGTCGCTCGGGGCTATGACCGAAATATTCGGCTCAAAAAGTTCAAAATCGATGATTGGGTTTGGAGGAAGGTTGTCCGAGCCAATCAGAAGATGAAATTCAAGCCTAATTGGGAAGGCCCTTATAGGGTGATCAAGGAGGTCGGCAACGGCTCCTACAAATTGGAGGACAAAGATGGAAGGGAAATTGAGAACCCTTGGAATGCCCTCAACTTAAGGAAAGCGTACCTTTAAAATTCAACCTCGGATTAATCTATCTCCACCTTCATTTATCCAATAATTCAGTCAGAAGTGTAGATCGACCAGAGCTACTCTCGGCCTTTATCTGTCTCTTACTTAGAAAATTTTGTACTTGTTCTGACCAAATTTCAAGTTAATGAGAAGTACCACCTTTTCCCGACGCAACAATTCTCTTACTTACACTCTCTTTTTATTTAACAATTCGACTTCGATCACTCAACTCGGCCATCAGGCCATCACAAATACGTTCGGATCATCGATCCACAACTAACATCGTGGCTTGGATGGTTTGACGTTCGGCCACAAATAGGCAATCAACCTATTGGTTTATTCTTGATTCAGCTACGTTCATATTTGACTTGAGCAAATGGCCACATTCAACATTTACTTAGCATTTTTCTTACTTTGGTATAGGACTGGCATTTGAGCCGAGCCCAACACCAACGTCGGGGCTATCATTAGGTAAATGGTTAAAACAGGGTTTAAAAACCCTCAGCAAAATCATCAAAATATTTCTAAGGCATAGAGAAATATTCAACCATACAAACAAGCAACACATGCAAAAAATTTCTAAGGCATGGAAAGACAAAGCATGTACTTGAGAAAATCCTAACAAGGAGGCACGGCGTGGTAGATCGTTCGGTGCCGTCCTCCTCGAAACTATTACAAAATCAAACATGCCACTTGTTCGACAGAAATCCTATGATAAACTATTACATCTGGTACGGCAAACTCCTAATGTTCGGAGCCATCCAGTCCATTCAGAAGTCCAAAATACTTGGAAAAACAAAAACGTGGAGAAATTCATGGAAAAGTTAAAGGTTTTCTTCTCTAGCAGCCGCATTCTAACCTTCGGCCTTGGCTGCTTTGTCAGAGACACTTCTAGTTGTCAAGATCAGGGATCACCGGCTCGGGGAGTTGCTTCAAAAAGCCAGATTCTAGTTGAATTGCCATCACCTCCGCCATTGCGTCGGCCCCAGCAGCATACCCCAACTTATAAAAATCTGGTAGACTCACCTCCAGCTCATCGTTCACCATCTTGTGAGCGATCTGGGTATACTCTAGGGCAGCCCTCTTAATCCCGGCTTCGTACCCCTTCGCGTCAGCCACTCTCATTTTTTCCTACTCCTCCTCTTTCAGCTTCTTGGCCTCGGCCTTAGCAGTTCTTACAGCTTCTCTCGCGTCGGCCAGCTCCTTCTTTAGCTTCTCGACCTCAGCCTTGGAATCTTTTACCTGTTGCTCCGAGATCCTCCACTTGGTTCGGTAGGAGTCTCGGTTAGACCGGCATCGCTCCCGCTCGACGGTAAATTTTGTGGCCTTGTCATAAGCTTTCAAAGCAGCCTGCCCAGGCTGGCAACAGAACAAGTCAGAAACTTAAAATAAAAGTTCAAGAGGAAAGATTGTAAAAGCCAAATCAGAAGACGTGCCTGCACAAGATAAGAACACATCTCTCTGAGCCCTAGAAGAAGGTCAGCAGGCACCTGGTTGACGTCTCTCGGCAGTGTGAGGCCCCTCAACATGGTGACAACGAGACTGGGCTTGGCTTTGATGGAGTCGTTGAGGAGCACGACCCTCCCATCGAGAAAAGTATAGGAGGAACTAATTTCCCTCCGAATGGCAGCGTCGGCGAGAGGTTCATTGGTATCAACCTGAGGTTCGACAACCATCTCCCTTTCCACCGAAGTTGGGGCTCGGGACTCGTCAGGTTGGATGGGCTGAGAACTGCTCAGCGGAACAGAATCCTTAGCTATCTTCTGCCTCTTCTCTATCTGCTGTTGATCTGGAGCAATCCTGGACCGAGCTGGGTTGGTGGTCTTGGTTGGGATGACAAGCCTTGGAATGTTCCTTCTTGACATTTCCTCGGCGGATGGTTTGATGATACGGAGTGGAACGTTTAAACTTGGGAGAGTAGGCTCAAAGACCTCGTCCAAGCGTAGTGGTTCCAACCACTCCACTGCTGTCCACCCGAACTTCGGAAGCTTAACCCTCGGCTGCTTCTTTTTTTGGGCTCCCTCGGCGTTTTAAGCTGCTCTCTTCTTCTTTTGGGTACCTTCGGATGTCGGTGGGGCTCCTTGCTTCTTCTTGCTCAGTTTGCCCTCTTTGTTCTTCTCCTTCCTCTTAAGCACGCCCTTGTACTACGGGACGTAATCAAGAAGTGTTGGGGCGTGTCGGCAGGCTTGTGTTAAGAGCGTCTCGCAAGCCTTCGCTAAGGAGTTGTTGTTCAAACCTTTGGAGATTGGTTCGAGCTCTGCAAAAGATGAAGAACAACAAACAAAAAAAATCATCAACAACGATGCAAATAAAGGAGAAAATATGTAATGAATGATCGAAAAGGCTCGGCATTACCTCTCGTATCCTTAACTTTCAGGACTGAGTACCGACGAAGAGCATCGCTGAACTCGTAGTTCCCATGAACCTCGAGATAGAAGTCAGCCCATTTGTCCGTATCGGACAAGCCGTCTATGAAAGGATCCTTTTTTGGGAGCGTCGTCAGATACCGACATCCCGTCTTGCCGTGCCGAGACATGGTGTATGTGCAAAACAAGTCGGTCACGGTAAAGTCAAGTCCTTGATTCTCGATCAATGTAATTACCGAAATGATTATTCGGTAACTATTGATAGCCAATTGATGGGGAGCCAAGCTGAACCTCCACAGGATTTCCCTAAGGAACGGATGGTGTGGAAACCGAAGCCCGGCGTCTCAGATGGCCATCAGAGGCACGGTGATGTGCTCTGGGCGGTCCCCCCTTTTATCTCTGATCTCATAGCTTTTTACTTGGTGGAGAAAGACGTCGTCCGGGATGTTGTATTTATGGCAAAATGCCTCGTACTCCCCAGGCTCTCCACTGAAGTAGTAGGCGTGGGGGCACAATAGACCCTTATCGAAGAGGTCTGCATCACTAGGAGCCGACGTTGAGGCCTCGGCTCCTGACGCGAACCTCAACTCGACGTCGTGTCCCATCTGAGGCTCGGCTTTTGATTCGGTTTCGGGAGTGAAGTCAATCTCGGGTTCGGTCAAAAAGTCATCCTCGGCATACTCGTAATCCCGCTCGGCATTAGAGTCGTCGGACGCTGGAGAAGTCGCAGACATCTTGGTGGAAATGGATTCGGCGGCTCGGTCTTGGTTCCTACGCTGCTCAAGAAGCGATCTGATCAGTTGTTGCTCGGATTCGGTTTTTGAGCGGTCTGAGTCCGAAGAGATGTTGATGACCTCGTGTGCCAGACCTAGAAGAAAACAAAGGAAAAGCCAAGAATGAAAATTTACGTCGGCGATTTCTCGACATATCGAAGGCTTGGCCTAACGTATTGGCTCATGGGTCACACTATCCATCAAGGCTCGGGACTACCTAAATCTACTTCATGTTTGGCATGACCTTTTGTTGCTCGGATAGTTTTTTCCACCAGAGACAACGCTCGGCGGAATTCCAACACCCCCATTGGGGCTCAGAAGAATAGATTGAATCTGAGGATGAACATCACCGTTCACCCCCAGTTTTGTACTGTTCACGAAGAACAAAAAAAAAAACCCCAAAACGCCCCAAAAAACCTAGAAAAACGCATGAAAAGTAAAGGAAAACTGAGAACAATAGTAATCGATCACTTACTTGGAGTTTTTGCTGCTTGAATCAAGCTTGGAACTGGGGATTTGGATAAGAATCAAAGTCTGGAACGGAGTTTGTAGAGAGAGGGGCTCTGGATCTAGAGAGAGAAAGAGTCGAAGAAGTATTCTCTCTCCTCTCATCCGCGTATTTATAGGAGATGGAAACGTTTTGAATTTCTCGCCCAAACGCCTCACCGCCTCACCGCTGACCAACCAGAGCATGACACTTGGCCACTCAGAGTTCCTCGAGTGCCAGCCGTCTCTTCATCTGCCAAGGCGTCCTTTCAACTAACATGCCCGCTCAAATTTTGACATCTGTCACTCTACCATTGGAGCTAGGATATGACTGTTGCAGCTCCCGAAGGAGGATCATCGGCTGGGCTGAGGCTCGGCCTAATTTGAAGTCAATCCCTACCGTGTAAGAGCGTCAGCAGGAATTGAGGGGCTATTGTAGCAGGCCGAGCCAAATGGCTCACACCGTACCAAACAAGATATAGAGCCAACCCTTGACGGTTCAGAAGAGTCCGAGCTGTCGCCTCATTCCAGCTCGACAGACCGACGATCTTGTGTCAAGGTCCCGGGCATAACCAACTGAAGCAATCGGCTCGGCCCACTGACCCTTTGACGGTCGGGCACCATGTTCGGCCTTGAGTGGATGTGGTGGCCAAGGTTCTAGCTCACCCACGTGGGGAAAAACAGCCGTGGCCATGATGACGATCGTGACGTCATCCGAACGGTTATCGAGATAGTGATGGGAGCACGTGAAGATGCCAGCTCGTCCTTCAAACGGTTACGAAATCCTAATATGACGCAAGGGTGACATCAGCCGACGCGTGTCGAGCATAGGTGCAATCTTGGAGGCCAGGCTAGGAGTTCCCTATAAATACCCCATTATGCCTTCTTGGAAGAGGTACATTCAAAAACACTCTAAAACTCTAATTCTTGGTCTTTCACCTCTCTCTGCAAGTGTACTGACTCTTGCGCCGGAGGGCCATTCCAGAGGACCTCAGGTGTGGTCTATAGTCGTGCTTCCTTTGCAGGACTAGGTGAAGATCAAGGGCGAACCTCAAACCCCAGGTCCAAAGGAGCGAACCAGTTTGATCGGAGCCCCACAATAAGGAAAAAAAAAAGAGTGTATATGGTAAAAAGGGAAATGTAGAAGTCAATTTTCTTTTTTATTATATAATAATACTCTATTTTTTTGTTTTTTAATGAAACTTTTGAATGCATTTTTTATTGAAAAACAAATAAAAAGTGTGAAAATTATTTTCTTAAAAGATTCAATAAACCCCGAATTTCCAACTTAACCCACTTTTTTACTTTTACCTAATTTCTAAATGCAACAAAAAAAAAAAAAAGAGTCCCAACATACGCTGCCGAGTTATAACCCATTTTCATTTTCCAGAATACCCTTTATCAAAAAGGCAAATTCTAGTAACAGTCCAGTGGGCATTCCTCCGTGGACTTGACGCGCTGAAAAAGGCGATTCTTTGTCAGGATTTCATTGCAAAAAGTGGGCCTCTCCGTCTTTTACACTTGGCTTTTTCTTTCATGTCAACATCACATGCCTATTGTGAGTTGATGTAAAGCAGTTTCATTAAAATTGACAAAAGTAACCATGTCTCCTTTACAAATTTATAAAACTAACCCATCCAAGTCACAGCTCTTTCCCAGCGGAGCTCTTTCCAGCATGACCAATACTTCAGAAATGATAACCTAAACGGAAAAATTTCTAAATAGCACCTGAACTTTAGTTTATTTCAATTAAACACCTATACTAACAAAACCCCCAAATTTAAGCCCCTGTCGTTACATTCCGTCCAAATTGTGACAAAATGTGGTGATGTGGCATTGTTCTTCCGTTAAGTACCCATTTGGCACACACTTGCAGCCCAAAAAATTATAGAGAATCAAAACCTCTCTTTCCCTTACCTTTTCTTCTCCTGTGAAAACCCACCACTGTCAACACCCCTAGCTCCGGCTCCCTTCTTCTCCGACGAGCAGCGAACCGCTCCAGCGATTTACCTATCTGACCAGCTCTCTCTCTCCATGGTAATCCTTCTTTCCCCCTCTTGGTCTCTCCCTCTCTCTCGGCTTAAACAAAAAAGAAATGGAATTGGAGCACGCATGGCAGCCATGGCCGCCGGCCCACCGCGGTCCATCACCGTCCACCTCCAACACTGACTGCTTCTCTCTCCCCGACCACTTCAATTTCTGCGAACAGTAGCCCTTTATCATGGTATTCCAAGTAGCACTACTCCTCACAGCAATTTCATCAAACACTCAGCACGCGAAACCCACGTCCCGATTACTCGCATAGAAATGAACAGCAGTGGTTCCCACAATTGCATTAGACAAAAACCCTTGTTTGATCACCCGAGCGTGCACTTGTTTCCCTTCGAACAACGCCAGAACCGCGGTGCAAGACCGAGCGCAGGCACCGAGCACGAACACACAAGTGGAATCGTCGAACGAGAATGCAGATTTCGAGATCCAGTTGGAGAAGAGATGGATTGAGTCTCTGGTGATCAGGTTGTTGAAGAAGTAGAGATTTGGAGACAGTGTCTTTATTGACGGCATCCTGGTCGTCGAAGCGGAGTCGTTTGCCGAGGAGGAAGGGTATTTAGTGAGGAGGGTGTGTGGTCTAAGGAGGCAGAGATGGAGGAGGAGGAGTTGTTGCGGAGGGAGACAGACGGTGGAGGAATGGGGTGAAGTAAAGGGTGGGGTTTGGATTGGGTGCATCGTCTTGTGTTTGTAACATGTGCAATGGGTCCACTAAACGGGTAAGTTATGCCACATCATTGATTTTTGGACGAAATGAACGGAGTGTTAACGGCAGGAGCTTAAATTTGGGGGTTTTGTTAATACAGGTATTTTATTGAAATAAACTAAAGTTCACGTGTCTCTGTGACATTTGGGTGAAAGTTCAGGTGCTATTTTGAATCATGCAAAGATTGAGACGTGAGGTCCACTACGGGTCTCACATAAATAATCTGAGCCGTTTATTAAATTTAAAATATTTTTTTTCAATGACCCATGCAAAAAATCAACTCAATCCAATACTTAGAAGCACTCGATCTAATCATCAAACTTTTCATGTTGGTCCGAACCTGAACGAAAAGTTAGATGATTAGATCAAGTACTTCTAAGTATTGGATTGAGTTGGTTTTGTGCGTGGACCCTTAAAAAATATTTTAAATTTAATGAATGGCTCAAATCATTTGTGTGGAACCTGTAGTGGGCCTCATATCTCGATCTGTGCACTATTGATCTGTGCACTATTCATATATGTGAATAACACGTCTCCCAATACTTTTGTCTTTGAATTTTTTCAAGCACGACCATTTTTTTAGTTGTTTCTTTTGCTCAATACCCTAATTTTTAATATAAAAAAATATGGACCAAATTTAATAAAAAGATGAATCAAAAAAGTAAAAATCATGACTTCAACCCACATATTTTTTAAAATATTCAAGATAAAGCGCAAAAAGCTAGATTTATCTTGGATATTTTAAAAAATATTCAGTTAGAAATTATGATTTTTTACCTTTTCAATTTATCATGACGAGACGAATTAGAAAACCAAAAAAGTGAGGTGCAAAACTAACAAACGAGAAATTTTTTGAATAAAGACAAAACAAGAAAAAATGCAAAAATCTTAACAGAACTCCACCTGTAGTTGAGTTTTTAAAAAAATTTACTATAATTTACGTATTTTCGTCATCAACCAATAAAATAAATTGTTAAAGAAAAGCTGTTAACTGAAAAAAGAAAAGGTACAACGACAAAATTGGAATATGAGAAGTAATTGAATGGGGCTCCGTTCCGCTTTCTTTTTAAACCTTTTTTTTTTTCAAAAAGAAGGTAATTTCAAGCTCAAATATAATGAAAATGAAAAATATTTTTTTAATTTTTTTGCATCGTTTAAAAGATCTCAATAAGATCTATCAAATAAGATCTATATTAATAGAAAAATTATTTGCGTAAACACATGATTTTTTAGCTTGAAATTACTTTTCTTTTCTAAAACTTCATTTTCGGAGAAAGCGGAACGACACCTGACATTGAATGTCATGCTGAGAGTGACAATGTACTAATCTAGAAGGAGGCCTTCCCGAGAGAATCAAACAATAAAGTATTGATTGCACGGATTTTCAAGCAACGCCCAGTGGGCGGAAACTAGCAGAACCCTATCAAAAAAGCATTTTATTGAATCAATGTTGTCAATCCGGTCACGGCCGATACCGTATAACAATACACATACATTGATGTTTCGTACCAATCTCTACCAATCGATATTATACAAATCGCTTACACGGAATCGGGCCGATACACAAATACTGGTGTATTTTTTTGTTTTGATAAAAAAATGAACTTTTTTAGGTATTTTAACAAAATCTGGAGTCTATTTTATATTAATCATGTTAATTTGTTATTGGAACTAGTATAGAGGTGTATCAAAAATTTAGAATTTATTTTCTCGATTTGAAGTATTGCAATGATAGATAAGTATCTTAAACATATCTAAAAATGCATATTGCAATAAATCTGAAGTGGTACGAAGATACAAACCGGTAATTGTACGCACCGTCCCGATAGAGAAAATAGTATGCCAGCCGTTAGGGAATTGATAAGTTTGTTTTGAATTGATAAGTGTGTTTTTGGATATCATGTGATGTGTCACCACTGTATTGACAATTGATAGAGGTGACATCATTTGATATCTAAAATGTGGTTACCAGAGATAGTCATCACACCAAAAACAGTGAGAGTTGATACCCACACACTTCAGGTAAATAGGGGTAAGTTTTCGAGGCTATGTGTGAAGCATTGCTCTGATGAATTTTCTCTTTCTCGCTTCCCTCTCCCCCTCCCTCTCTCATCGTTATTATCCCTCTCAAATTTTCTACCTCCCCCTCGTCACTCTCTCCTCTCCACTATCTCCATCCCATTCCTCCCATCACCGCCATCGTCCAGCAGGGCGCCCACCGACTCCGCCACCACCACAACCACCACCACTCTTCGATAATAAATCGAACCCCAAGCGTAAGCTCCAAGAAGCTGAGCTCTCCGTTGGTTGGCAATTCCATTGACAAATCACACATTCTTATGTATCTCGTACTTTATCGAGTCTGTAATTTTATTCTTAATTCTCTAAGCTAATGAGTTTGTATAGGATTAGAGTAAAAGAAGTCATCATTTTGTAATTGAGAGTGAGCGAATTGAACAAACAAAGGAAGATGGCAACATAAATCGGATCAATCGAGTGTCAAGCAAATCAATCAGATTCAAGCCAATCGATCGGATTATCAATTAGGTAATAGTGGAATGACTAGGAATCAATCGGACAAAAGTCGATCGATCGAGTAATCGATCAAAGCCAATTGACTTAAAATCGACCTATCGGGACAAAATCGATTGATCAAATTTTGCATGTATACAGTCTGTTCCTAACTTCCCCTCTGACTAGCGTAAGAAAGGTTTTTCGTTGGATTGTCCAGACTTAGAATCGAAGGGCTAAGCCTGGCATATTGTAAGGACCCATATTTTTTGAAAGTTATTTAAAAGTTATATAAATGTTACAAATTGAGGAAAATATAAATTTTGTTGAGTTTATAAGATTTGGGGTCAATATTGTGATAGAATTGCTACTTGAGGGAGTGCAAGTATGATTTGTGTATGTGCTAGTATATATAAGAGTGTGTGTATGTGTATAGGAGAATATAATTCCATCTCCTTTCTCTCTCTACCTCACGTCTCTCTCTCCCTCTCTCTTGCTCCACAGAGCTCAAAACTCAACCTCTAACGGTCTAACCTCAAAACCCACATATTTTGACCTTCAATCCATCTCCTCCACGGGATACGAGCCTTGGATCGCATGGGTTCGAATTTGAAGTTGTTCTTGGTGGATTTTGAAGTTTGGGAGGCTAGGGCTTGAATCAATCTCTTTGGGTTTCACTCTCTAAACTTGAGGTAGGGACTTCTTGCTCATTCTGTGTTTATGAGTTGATTTTATGCTCCAATCGTGCCTTGGTTCGAGGTTTGTTGTTTGGGTTTGTTCTTGAAAATCTGCAAAAAAAGCATTGGGGGATCAACCCCCCTTGTTTGAGGGATCGATCCCTTTGCTCACTGGATTTTTCTGGGGATCAATCCCCCTGTTTTGGGGGATCAATCCCTCTGCTCACTGGACATATTTTGTCGTTCGATTGTCGTTCAATTGTTTTGATCCCCGATCATTTCTAACACCATCGGAACACCTCCAAACCACTTCTAAACTTGATTGTTCGTACCTTAAGTTATTCTTTGATCAATCTATCTCCTTTGACTCTCGTTGTACAAGAGGGACGTGTCAAATCCTATAAGTATGGTATCTATTCGTCGTCTATATCTTAGAATGAGTATGTGGACATTGTGGCATGATATGATGAACGATATAGACATGTTAGGTTATTGACATGATGTGGTGATTGGTGAATTCGAAAACGTACCATAGAGTGGTTTCAAATATCGTAGACTATAAGGTATATCGTGGGAAGCATAGTTGGTCAATGGGGGCTTGCCTAATGGTCGGGATGAGAATAGGGTAACTCGTATCCTCGTGATTCATCTCGTTGATCTTTCTAAATTCCTTTGGTGTTCATTCTATAAGATTCTAGTTTAGAACCTAGTGGGTGGTGCGTCGTACAGTTATTGATGGGTTCAGTATGTGACGAAGGACGTTGTGATATACTTAGAGGAATAACGCGAACTTGCGTTTTTGTCAATGTATAATGTGGCATGTTTACAATGTTTGTATTGCCATGTATGATGATGAATGAAAGAATGTGAACTAAGGAATGTTGTTTGCTTGTATATAGATTGATGGTGCGTGTGTGTGCGTGAGTTGGGAATTTGAATAGGGGAGTCCCGCAAAGCATGGGGTGATAATGCGGAGACTCAAGAGGGTCCCGCAACGCATGGGGTGGTAATGCGGAGACCCAAGCGGAGAGAATTCACAGTAACGCATGGGGTGGTAATACAGTTGAATTTCTTGCGAGATGGAGGGTGGTATAGTCAACGTCAGAAGTACATGTTGTTTTTTGAACTATTTGCTACTTGTGATTGTGACTATTGAAAAAGGGACAAATGATGGATTCTATAGAGGTTTTTGAAAAGAAAGGATTCGGGTTTTTGGAAAAATAATTTTCAATAAAAATCCTCCGGTATTCATGGGCGAATTAACAGATCCAGTATTTGGGCACAAATCAACGCACTCCGGCATTCAAGTTCGAACCCACGGAGCTTAACCCGTATTGGTCTTGAGTTTTCTCTAAATTATTTTGGTAATCAAAAAGAAAAGTTTTATGAAAAAGAGGCTTGATGGCGAATAGTATGAAATGAGGAAGCTACTTGTGGCATTCATTCGAGAAGTCATAAAATGGTTGAGAAAGTGTTGTAGGTTATTTAGATTTGATGCAAGTTTAATAATGCTTCTAGTTTGACATGTGAATAGTTAGGGATATCTATAGGATGTCTAGAATCCCGTACTCGTAGTCCATCTGGTCATTGTAGTAACCTTTTGTTTCTCATGTTTGCTTGTTGAAATTCATTCTCTCTCTTGGTGCATGTTTCATCGCATGTTCATATAGCTTGAGTATAGATTTATCTACTGGGGGGTTTCAATATTATGGCACCACAGTTAATTTAGGTTGGGTTTCGATTAATTATGTTACGTCTTGCCTTTAGACATAGGTCCTAAAGTCATTCTGAAATATGATGTTGCATTTGTTATGCTATCTCATTCCATTTGAAATAAAGATTTGATATCTTCATGATTTTATTTT
>JAOTQK010000020.1:12472954-12490523 GCA_025642025.1 Rhododendron ferrugineum
GTTTATTTTTTATTGAACGGTTCAAATAAAAACTGCTCAAATCAAGCCTTTCCCGGTCATTTTTTTTGCCGATTTCTCGCGAGTACCCTTAAAATCACGTTCTGAACACATTGAACAGCTCGGATCATCAAAATTCAATCGGGAAAGGGGAGAAATGGGTTGGTCCGCACTTTGCTTGGATGCAGAGATCCGCATTAGAAGCTTACTATATATATATATATATATATATATATATATATATCTACCTAATAAAACACAAGGGTGTGGGGACCACACAAATACAAATTGAAAGAAAGACTGAGATTCATTTGATCTAATGGTTGATGTGTGCTCTCAAACTTTCTTAAGAAATCACCCACACTCTTACAAATAATTACAAAAATGCCATCGGTTCTTTTTACCCACGTTCGCATAAAAAAACAAAAATATATTACAAAAATGTCTATGCCTACGGCACTACCGGAGTGCGTAGTGCCGTAGGCACAGGCAAACACTAGTATATATATATATATATATATATATATATATATATAGGGAGAAATGAAGTGGTCCGCACTTTGCTTGGATGTGGAGGCCCGCGTGATGAGATGGGGAGCATGACTTCAATAACCATCTTGATTGTGCAGTAGCGGTACTGTACTACTCCTACTCCTACTCCTACTCCTAATCTCCCACTCTCACAAAAAATCGTCCCACCATCGCCACCTCAAGCTCAGCTCCAACTTCTCCGTCAATAACAAATTCTTAGTAGCCGTACTTCCGGTAGCCCATCGCATTCAACCTTTTACTCACGGAAATTGAGCAGTAGAAAGATGACAATGGGAGAAGAACGCCGCTTTGTCGTAAATTGAAGAAGCAGCCCCTGGAGTTTAATCTCAGCCAGAGCGGGAGGACATTATGAATGGTGAGGATTACTTGAAAGATCAAGGAGAAATTCAATGTGACCAATCGCTTGGTTTTGCTTTCCCCCAAAATCGAAGACGACCAATCGATTGGTTAAGGCTCTGTTTGGAACTTGAGGAAAGGAAAAGAAAAGGGAAGGAAAATAGGAGGGAAAAGTAACTATTCATTACACTTAAAATCTTTATTTTCTTCACTCTTTCTCTTCTAACCAAACAATAGGAAGGAAAATTTTTTTATTTTCCTTTATTTTACTTTCTTTTCTCTAAGTTCCAAACAGAGCCTAAGTGTTTGAGTTTAAACATTAGGGGGAACTCGGAAACCAGTGATAGTTGAAGGGGGTTTAATGTAATTTAAGTCATTATATTAGTTACAAGCAAAGCCCCTCCAGAGACTGTTCGGTTACAAAGCTCGGTGAGCGCTCTCTCTCTCTCTCTCTCTCTCCCACACAGTTGCAACTTGCAATGGCGGAACTGAACCCAGGTATTCTGATAGACATCGTCGACGAGGAATGGATGCGAGACACTCTTCCAGATGATGGTATCCCCTACCCTTTTACACCTTTCCCTACTGCTTATACGTAGATGTTCGATTTAACAAGTACATACATAGTTTTCTCGTTTGATGGAATTTGTTGATATAAAATTTAGGTTTCCTTTTACGCCTACAGATCTTCAGATGCCGCCGGTGATGGCTTCTCGGACCGATGATGCTGAAGACTCGAGTATGTGTTCAATTCCATCAGATCAATTTGATTAGTACTTGCGATGATGGTGTTTGCGAATTAGGGTTTGTTAATTTCTTGATTTGCGGTGTCTGCGCTGCCACCGCTAATGTAGTGGCTTGTTGAGCATTTGACAAACTCACACAATCCGTTTCAAATAGAATTTTTCCGGTGGACATACTAGCAATCTCACCCTATGGTGTAGCGAGCATCACTGATTTATGTCACTTACTATTTTGGAGGTAACCATTCAAATCTCCCGGAATACAATGTGGCAGTGTCCACGTGGTACTCCCGGCAAATGCCTTTAACATTTGGGACATGATGACTCACCTTTTGTTAACTAGGGATGACACGTATTTTGATGTGTCGCAGTTCCCGTTGGGCATGCCACTCAGTATGTTACGTAGGCCATACACAATTACACATGTTATGTTTCGCTTTCATGTTTTTGCCCATTTAACATATGAGACTTACTTATTTTTCCTCATTTTTGCATATATTTTGAGGTCTGAGTGCTGTTAAATCGAGACAATTTAGTATAACCTATACTTTTGAGAGTAAGCCTTTTATCTCCATTGCCTTCCCTTCTAAAAATTGGTAAAGAAATATTTTCATCAATGCAGTTTTTTAGATTGTTTAATGCTCTGATTCTTCTGCTGCCTCTATCACGTTGCTCATATTATTTTTAGTATCTTCTAAGGTCTAAATGAAGTTCTGGTAGTTTACTAAACGTGTAATCTCTATTCATTGTTCCAATACTGGCACTTACTGAGCACATAAGGGTTACTCATAATTGTTTTATACTATTTTGTATTTGTAGTTGATAGATATGTTTACATGGTGATGGTAGTATTAGCCTTAAATTTATCTCTAAGCAATAGAAAAACGGTTCCGCTATTCTCCGCCCTATAGGCGTACGTTAAGTGTGAGCTTTCTCTTCGACCGATGCAATATTCATGTCCTTCCAACTACTTTTCTGACTCAGTTCAAAAAAAAAAAAAACTACTTTTCTGACTGCAAACCTTGGGAACATATTCATTGTTGTACCTTGCCTTCTGAATTACAACTTTACCCTTTATTCTTGATGAAATTTCTCACTTTTTTACCCAAGTCAACCAACCCTTTCTCACCCAATCAAAAAAAAATTTGGAAAAACCAACCCGATTGCATTTGTTACTTTTGCATTAACTTTTTGTAAATTATTAGTACGTCTCGAATTTAGTTTTGAACATAATTTTCACATGCTAGATTTCTCTCAGTCGAGACGAACCAATAAAAATAATCCTCCAAAAATTTTCAAAAAAAACTAACAAATGAAAAAAAATGACTAAAGGAAAAAACAATCCTCCAAGATTATTTAGTCAAAACAGGCCTTTGCGTAAGCAGACTATGTAATCTCAACACCACCCCCCAGACCCCACCCCCCTTCCGAAAATACCCCCGCCAGCAATACCTTAGTAGCAGGATCCTTCTAAAATGGGTGCGCGCTCCCAAGACGGGAGTTCGAATCGGCGCTCCTAAGATGGGAGCTTGATGAGAGCTCGCTCCCAACTAACATGGGAGCTTATTGGGTGGTGAAGGCAACTATTCTCTTATTCTTAAGGGAGTTATGCCATTGTGGAAATAAAGATAAGAAAATCTTATCACTCAAAAAGTTTTGCAAATTGAAAATGTCTAACTTCCTATAAGTACCCTTTAAAATCGTGAAAATTCTCATAAGTAATCATTTTTCCTTCAATGATTAAGTATTTAAAGATACTTTATATACGTATTTATATGAAATCTATATACGCTTTTTAGGCGCTCCCAACCTTAGGAGCTTCTAGGTGCCTCCGCTCCCGCTTCGTGCTACTAAGAGCAATACCCCCTACCCCATTTTCTCTTATTTCTCCTTTATTTATTTAATAATCTTTATATCTTTTTCCTCTTTTATTTATTTAATATTATTTAAGTGCTTCGATTTTCAATCCGGTTGAATCGGTGCAAAGATATTGTTTTTTTATCAATTTATCCTAAATGGTCATAATGAATTTTTGGCTCTAAAGTCTTTCAACGATCATCCTAAGTCTCCTTATTTAGTTTCAGGTCTCTCTTAGGGTGCTCATTGAAAGGCCTTAGAGCCAAAAATTCATTACGACCATTTAGGATGAAATGATAAGAAAAATAATATCTTCGCACCGGTTCAAATGGATTGAAAATTGGAACACTTATTTTTTTACACCGTTTATATATTAAAAAATATAATTAAAAAATTAAGTGTTTCAATTTTCAATCTGTTTGAATTGGTGTATGGATCTTATTTTTTTTGATCATTTTATCTTAAATGGTCATAATGAATTTTTGGCTCTAAGACATTTCAATGGGCACCCTAAGAGAGCCCTGAAACTAAATAAAAACTCTTAGGTGCTCGTTGAAAGGCCTTAAAGCCAAAAATTCATTATGACCATTTAGGATAAAATGATCAAAAAAATAAGATCTTCGCACTGGTTCAGCGAGACTGAAAATTGGAGCACTTAATTTCTTAAACCAAAAAAAAGAAAGGGAGAGGCTGTTTTGGGGTATGTAGGAGAGGAGAGAGAGTGCTTTATAATTTCACGTCAATAGAGATTGGAAACAAGAGAAGGGCTAAAAATGTCTTTTTGGCGCACAAAGTAAAAAGTTTAACTGCATACACTGACATTGAATTGATTGTCACATTAAAAGGTTGCAAAGAGGGCGCGTGTACCATACTAACCTCAGCCTACCCTGCGGATGCTAGCATTTGCCATAGAAAAATGAGCACATAAAGGTTACACATATCAGTTTTAAAGTATCCCGTATTCTAGTGGTATTAATCTCCAATCCACCCCTATTCCTCCAAAATAGAGGATGGATATGACACATTGAGGGGAGATTTTGTAATTTATTCTCTTTTTTCTTCACTTTTTGTACTTTTTGGGAGAATCTTTGAGGGACCCATCGTCCTTTTTAGAGTTTGGAGGGATTTTGTACTCCAAATTTACTTTTGGTCCTCTAAAAAAATTTACTTTTGGAGGACCAAACTCTTAAAAGGACAAAGATTCTCCCAAGAAGTACAAAAAAGGAATAAATTACAAAATCTTCCCTCAATGTGTCACATCCATCCTCTATTTTGGAGGAATAGAGGTGGATTGGAGATGCCCTAGATTAACATGGTATTATTAGGTTTAACTTGATCTCTTGAGGTTTAGAAGGAACTGTGGCTGGAGGGGTCTTGTAAGGCTGTCAAATTTCCGAGTCATAGGAGTCCTCTATTGCACTTGGAGGTTGTTTGATAACTTTCTGTTCTAATCGCCTGGATTTTCTTTTTATTTTTCATCTTCTCATTGACAAAATTTCACTCTCTTTTTGGTTCACCTCCATATATGTTTGTTTTTCCAAATCAATTCACCACGTATACATCTCTTTGTATACCCTTTTAGATACTGCCACATGTTCTTCTCCGACATCTGCAAACAACTTTTTCTTTTTACTTTCTATCTTTCCTCTCATTCCACTTTCGCATGCAGTCTTTCCTTTTTAAACAATCAACTCTGTTGTTTTTATTAATCCTACATCTGCCAGCCACTTCTTCCCCGTTTCTGTTCTAGTTTTAGTTGGGATATGAGTTAGTTTTCCTAATCTAAAACGTATTGCACATGAGTTAGTTTTCCTAATCCAAACGTATTGCATTGAAGATACACTCTGAGATGTTCAGAACAGATGCAATATTAGGCAAGGAACTGCTTATGAATGAGATCTTGACCTCTAGCCCTTCGTCAAGAACTTGATATGTTACCTATTGCTTGAAATATATTTTGGGCTTGTGCTGCTACTTTCATGGATTACCTCTTGTTTTTTTAGTTAGGGTTTCCTGCTCAGTGCTGTGTCCAGCAAATATATTCCTATTAATTCACCTAATTATGGACTTCAGTGTTTCCCTTTGAATTTGATTTTATCAGATCAGGAGAATCAACAAGTTGAGGGAGATACTTGGCATGATCTTGCTTTGGGAACTCAATGAGATTTATTGTGTACTGGCCGGCTTTGATTCTCATTTGTGATGATAAATGTCTTCCTGTTAATGTAGTTGGTGCTTTCAATGGATCGAATGTACTTGAAGTTCTTTTCTATATTTCTGGGGGGGATTTCTTCGTGAATTCAGTTTATGTGAATTCTTACACTTGAAAGTTTGAAGCTAATGCCATTGTTACAACTAGCCAAACTAGCACCAAGTTTGCAGGTGGCAATTTTACAAATTATCATCACCTGTGGCTGTGGTTCTTGAGGCATTCTGTATAATTGACCTACGCCTTACCATCAAGCAACCGAGGAATCCCTAATAGGGGGAACTTCATTCAAGTGGTTTTTGCGGCAAATTATACCATACATATGGTGCCACTTATATCGATATGGTCCCAAGTGGTTTCTGCCGCAAATTATACCAAGTTATATATTGAGCCAGTTCTGCTCTTAACTATACCTCTATGTTCAGACAAACTGGGGTTGCAGAAACGGTGCCACCATCCCATTTTTTGATGACATGGTAAAATTTGGTCGCTCACAGAAATTCTTAGGGAGAGATTGGCCGTTGGGGCAGATGGTACTTGACTGATGGAATTCGCTTATGCATACACCCACTGGCTGCAGGAACGAGTTTTATATACCACCAACACCCTTCCCCTGAAGTGCATGATTGAAGAGTAGAGAATTTCACATTCCTGATTAGGCATGGGGGAATTGGAGTATAGGTTTACTAATGAGTTTTTTTGCAAAGGTACGAAGGCTAGCTTGCCTGTGGAAATGGCTGTATGTTCCTATGGAAATCCCCTACGACGAAACATTCCCTTTTAGTTTGCCTCTGCTTCATTGGCCGCATAAATTTTGTCTTTGCACAAAGTAAGTGAAGGTCTCTCATTGCTTTGTGTTACTGTGCTGGAGCTCATTGGTTTCTAGAAGTTGAGTTTAGAGAGAGAGTTATCACAATTTGATATAAGCAGGATTCGAGTGGTTAGCTGCAACAAAAAAATTATTTGCTTTCCAACTCTTTATCCTTCTCTGGCCCTTGTTACGCAAATGCAAGAAGCTACAAATATCGGTATGGAAATCAATTTGGCTACTAGAAATCTTCAGTTATAGCGTAAGCTGGGGACATTGGCTACTAGAAATCTTCAGTGAATATAACCAATTTGTGGAGCACTTCACTTGGTTCCTTCGGTAGAATCAGTACAATATAACATATAATAAAACTTCGCATCTAGCTGAGCCCACAAGCATCCCTTTTCTTAAGTATGGTACTACAAAGTATCTGTGTTTTCTTACTCTTTTTTTCTGTAATTAACAGATATAAGGGGTCTAAAACAAACCCCCTTATACAATTATCTACACACTTACAAAGACATAGCTATGACAAGGACGATGAGAAACCCAAAAGCTTGGGCCTTTCAAGTGGAAGCTTCCCCAGCTCAAAGTTGCTGTGGTCCGAACCAGAGGCTTGTCCTTTGGTTTTTGCACTCTGGAGTTCGTCTAGTGCCCTCTTTGTGTAGATGGTGAAAGCAACTGTGGTAACAATTGCTACAATCAAGGAAATGACATTGTAAACGATTTCCACCGCAGTCAAATGGTAGTTGCCATATTGAACATCCGCAAAAGTCCTCATCAACCGACCACTGCTGACAAGAACAACAAACGAGCAAAAGATAAACCACAGTACGCACCGGAAAATAAGGGCACAAAATAAGGCCTCAGCACCTACCAAAATCCACTAGTCTATGTGCGCATTTGCACAAAATTTGGGAGACAAATATATCGACTTATTTACAGCAATTTAGATTATTTGCCGAAACTCTTAAAACCAGATCTTGGATTCCAGGGTATTTCTACAAGTGGAAATTACTTTAAAATTTGATTGTGGAAAAGCTTGGCTTTGAGTGCTTTTGGAACAGAATTTGAAATCTATGTGATTTAAAAGCTTGTTTTGGACTTTTGCAGCGAACGCTAGTGGATTGTTGTGTATCTAAATTACAATCCCACTGCTAAAGCAAATAAGTTTCGTAGTTTACTACAAAATACCAAATCGATAATTAAAAGCAAAGACCTAAGCTAAAATCTAAATTATGTTTCCACAACTATTGCAAACATGTTTCTAAAGTGCCTATCCAAGGAAAATATACTACTACTTAAATGTGATTCCATCCACCACACAACTTGAAAAGTGGCTGCCTCTAAAGATGAAGAGTGGTCTAGGCTGATTTAGGCCTGTAAATCAACGAAATCAATAGCTCTAAATCCCTTTTGAATGAGGAACCCTAACTTGATTTATAAACATATTTTCCTTTATAATCAAAGAAGCAGAAAAAATGACCACAAAGAAAATTCAGGAAACGAACCTATAGATGTAAAGGAATGCTTCCGGAACCATTCCAGCAACTGATCCCCAGAAATAGGGCCAAAATCTCATACTTGTCACAACTATTGCGTAGTTGAAAATTGGGTACGGAAATGGTGAAATCCTAAAGAGTGCTACCACTTTAAATTGATGGAACCAGCTTCCTTCTCCTGCTAGTCGAATCATTGCAGCTTTCTGAGGCCATCTCATTAACCATTGCTGCATATGCAATAAGAGACGTATGTAAACTGGAGAACGAAAGAAAGGCATGAAAGTAATGAAAATTCAGTCAATCGTCATAACTGAAAATCTATTGATGTTTTACATGAATTCGGTCACGGAGGGGTAATCCAATCAAGTATGGCAGAATCATGCCGACGGTAGTTCCAACCATAATTATGACGAATCCATTGCCATATCCAAATATCATTCCAGCTAGCCACATGGAAGGGCCAGAAGGAATTAAGAGCGCAGGAAACAATGCCAAAGAAGCAACAAGTACTAGTGCAAGAACAGGACGGCCAAAGGCAGTGGCTTCCCATTGCATGATTGGAATGAGAACCTACACAAAAATGGACAAATTATAGGTTTAGTGATGCCATATTGGTAACATTAACTTTGTGCTGCTGAATAGCAGAAATAATCCACGAAGATATATAGAATAGAAAACATGGGTTAAATTTGGAACCCACAAAGTTAGGTTATATATATTGTGTATGGGAAAATGAAGTGCTATACCAGGGGGGAAAAAAGTCTGCACTGTATTTTTTAGTCCATCGTTCTGTTGTATCCGTCATAACATGGTAAGCTCTTCTTGTATTCTTGTCTAAACTTGCTATGATAAGTCTTCACAAGTATAAAGTAGTTTATGTGATGTTCTACAGTTTTTGTTAATTAAGCAAGCCTCTGACACAGCCAAAACGAAATATGGGTTGAAACTGCAAAAGATGGGTTGAAACTGCTAGATAAAACATGCTCTATTGATTCAGTTTTCATGGAACTTCCTACAGCATAATTTCAGCCATTCACATTCCTGACGCAATCCTTGTTATTTAAAAAGAACATGGCTTTGTACAAAGCTTTAAGAGTATGCAAAAGCTTAAATGCCAGTTAAAAAAAGCTGCAACGAAAGCAATGCTGTGATCAATGCAGCACAAGTAAAAAGCTTGCCTATAGCCAGAAATAATAAAAACGACAATACTAATACTACAGAGACATGACTTCTAGTTCCATATACTCTATCAAGACATGATTTTCAGGCAAAGTAAGAAGGTTAGGCCTTTTGTGCTGGACACCAAGGTTGTCAAGTTGTGGATCGACTCGAGAATGACCCACTCCTGCACCGTACAATATTGTCCGCTTTGAACTTCAAACCCCATCAGACTTCCCAGTGAGGTCACCCATCCTTGGATCTCCAAGACTAACACGCTTAACTGTGAAGTTCCAATGGGCTTTGACGCCCTCACGGCTTTAAAAGGTCTTATACAAGGTAGGATGACGATATATTATTTATAGCACACAACTTTACACTTCACCAAGAGATGTGGGATCACCCCCGACTGACCTCTCAGGTCACCGGCCAAACAGCCCCTACAGGTCCCAACCGCCCTCAGGCCGGTCGACCACTACCTGGAACTCCCAGGGGCGGGGCGTCACAAAAAGCTTCTTCTAAATGATGATTTGATAATAATGTGGAGTAATAGGTAAGGTGCTTCTACTGCAACTTCCAAGAGATGACGATTCGTGAATCCTACTTATGGTCCATTTCTGAAAAAGAGTTAAAGGTACAAAACAAATCCTTAGGTCTTATAGGGTGGTTGTATACCATTTTCTCTTTGTCATTTATATATTCACTCTTGAAATAAATCTCCCTTTCTTTATACTTATGATACTAAATAAGGAGAAACATAGACAAAAGATGGAATATAACAATACTAAAGACCTTAAATAAATAGTTTGAACCCTTTTCCAACAACAAAAGAGTCAAAATGAATTTCGGAAATTTTGAGTGAATCGAACGATTCGCCGATTCAATTCACCAATTCGGATCATCGATTCACTTATGGTTCGAAGCTATTTCCTACCCACTGAATCGTCTTGAATCGTGATTCATACGAATCTAACAACTATGCTGGACACACCCAACGGAAATTTTAACATCACACAAGATTCAACGGCTATACAAATCAGGTAACTGCAGGTAGTTAGAGAACAAAGCAACAAGGAATAAGTATGGAAAAAGGAATTTGAAACAGAAAATGAAATCCGGCATGGGTAACATCGAAATCCAAATGGCACTTTGTCCATAAGACATGCCTGCAATGATATGAAAAAAGATAAATATTGTGAGTCTGTGACATTGAGCCATAATCAAGTAATTCATGGATTAGCCCATCAACTGGAGGTAAAGACTGATAAAGGAAAAGAAGAAATGTTGTTCACTTTATTGCGTGTTCTTAATTGGACATAGGAGCAGATCATGCCCCAACAAATCCACAAAGAGACAAAAGTTAAGGATACGGAAATACCTTCACAAATAGAAATGGTACTCCCCATTTAACGATTATGAATAGAATTAATACACTTATGGAGCACCATAATATGGCCTTGATCCACCAGATGACTGACGTATACATTGTTTCAGCTTGGGTTTGAAAGGCATCAGTTTCAGCTACAACTGGATCATCGGATATACCCAACCTAACATATTCGCTATGACTCCTACCATTCAAACTTTCATTCTCTAGCTTCACAGCTGGATCTGGCATCTTCTCTAAGGCACCGGAAATCTGTGAATGAAACGTTAATGTGCATTAGAACCAATAGAGACAAGCATAGTTTAGACCAATAAAAGGGCATTTCGCATAATATGAGGAAAAAACATAATCAAGCCACACACACAATAGGACACTGATAAAATCTTATAAAATCCGGAGTATAGAAACTACTCGGATCCTTCCGCATGAACAGTTTGATGCAGCATAATGAAAATTCACGTTCTGTTACAAACAAAAAACACATAGTTAACCAACGTCATTTTCCGGCAGACCTGATAATGAGTTGGAATCTGGTCTTAAGGGTAGTTATTTGCATGAGATTGTTGCTTTAGACATAGAGGGAGGGCAATGGCAGCAGAAGCTGCTGAACCATATGCACAAGGGATATGAACTTGACGAGTATGGGCTACTACTAACAACTCCATCTGGTTCTAAAATAATTAAAATGATTGAGCCATTCCTCTCCTTGCATTCGAGTCTGCTTACCTCCAACTTGTGAACTTAGCCGACACAGAGCCAAACCGTGGGAACTGTGTAGCCATTCGAACTAATGAGCAGAAATTTGTTGTACAAGCAAGTAAGCAACTCTGACATCAACTATGCTACACTTCATTTCCACTTGCAATATGATTTACCAGTCAATGTTCATGTAACATCTTTCAACACCATAATCTGATGCAAGTTCCACAAGCATTTGACCTGTATCCAGTCCTTTTCAGCACTAAGCATGCTTCACACAACTTATCTCTTTTTCTTTTCTTTTTTTCCATCAACCAAATACTCATGATGCATGTCAACAAACTACTTAGTAGCTAATACAACTTTCTTTCTTTTGACATGCCAACATCAAACTCATCACTGGTCTTTTTCTTCTGCTTATTAATGGAGTCGCCAAATACTTGTATAAAAAAGAAGAAGAACTAATTAGGAGTCCTCATCCAAAAGTCATATCCTTGTTGCATCCACTCAATTTTTTGTGATTATGAAAAGGCCGACCACCCAATGAAGTGCAAGCAACAAAAAGTGGAATCAGATTATGATACATCCAGTAAGTTCTTCAACACTTTCAAACAGTGTTATAAATTAACACTTGGGGTTGCATTTGATCAATGGTGTTGGAAAGGATGGTTTTGGGTTTAATCATCCAAAGATAAATTATAGCTTCCAATAGAAATTACTCTTAGATGCCTAGATGCATTAACTGGTTTGGAGCTTTATATGGTTGCAAACGAAAAATGTACAGCCATGAAGAATAAAGGTCCTAAAAACCATGTGCCTCTTGCATTTAAAAAATCCTCATTAGGCCTCCCAATCTAACCCCACAACCAACAATCTTATGTGTTTGGTCAATTCCAGCCCTAGTCCCTTGATTACAAACCTGTCCAACCATTTAGCAAGCACACAAAAGTACCCCTGCCCTGGCCCCCGACCGAATCGATCATGAACAAGTCATCGAACTTCATTTAAACTTTTAGGCTCCGTTTGAATAGCTCAAATTTAGTTAGATATTTTACAAATGCATTTTGATCATGATGAATTTGAGACTGTTGTTTCATAGATTAATCAGAAACCCTTCATTTTAGAGGGACTGTAATAACACAAGGATCACAATAAAGTGAACCATTTTTCTACTTTGAATCCATCTTGCAGTCTAACTTCCCAACCCACCTATACCCGCTAAACCATTTGAAAGTAACAATAAATCCCTTTATTCCACATGTATCCAAACAGGGTTTCCAAAAATCGTGCCACAAAATTACTGGGATTTCACGCTGTTAAAGGTATTCCTCATTCGCTGTGAATTGCAGCACCCCTTCCCCTACCTCCTATCGATTGACAAAAAAGGTATTCCTCGTAATTGGAGTAATTTTTCAGTTACCAAATACAAAATCCAAAAAATATCCACAACCAACCCACAACCCCCCCCCCCCCCCCACACCCACACACACACACACACAAATCTGTTAATATCTATTCTCACCCAATATTCATAAGGTAAGTCAATAAGAAAAAGCCTTAAGCCCGCTTCTTTCTCTCTTTTTTTCCTGGGTAACTAGCCGGCTTCTTTCCTGTTCTCTCTAGTCTCTATAGTCATTAATCTATTTCTTTCTTCTTTCCTGGGTAAATAGCTATAATTCGAATGGCCCTTTCGTTCCTATTTTCCCATCAACTGTATTTTCCAGATCCTATTAATAAACACATAATAAAAAAGCCTCCTCATATCTCCCAAAATAGAAGACGTAAAAATCGCCAATATGTCCCACTGGACAAGAAAATAAATAAATAAGTAGTTACCGCAAAAAATAAAAAAATAAACAAAATATGGAGTAGAAGGCACAAACCGAAGCAAAGGTAAACTCGAAATATACCCAAAAACATATCCATAAATATAGAGAGAGAAAGAGTTAGGTTTCAGGTTAATACTCACATGAAGCCCGGTGCCCGCAACGTGGTTGACCTGCGCCCTGCAAGTTCCTCCTCTCTCTGTATATGATTCTATATAAACGTATGTATAGCTATTTTGTCTCTCTAGAAGTGGGAGCCAATCGTTGAGGAAGCTTTAATGGTTGCGGAACTCCAGAAATGGGGGTGCGAGAAGATGATGGGTTTTCTTCTGCTTTTTTGGTTTGCTCCTTTATTTTCAAAATTCAGTTCAAAAAAACAGAAGCATATTTTAGGCCGTGTGAGTAAGTCCGCCCGGTGGAATTGACCTTTACTTTTTACCTGTCCATCCTGTGGGGGGGGGGGCGTTTCGATTTATCGGGAGCTTGACCTTGGTTCGGATCAGGTTCCTTCCTTCACAGTTCCGTGCTCCTTCCGCCGGACCTGCAACAAGTCACTAGGGCCGTCGTTGCCCAGTGACCCTCCGACGATCAAATTAGATCTAAAAAGAAGTATATAGGTCAAGGGTTAGGGTAAAATGACATACCTCTCCAGGTGAGTATCCCTTTGTACAAGTAAACCTAGGTTTATTTGGCCTCCAAGCTAGCGCGTGGAGAGTACGCTCGGGTAACCGCCTCGGGTGACGTCATATATGACGAAAGGGATAAAGCGGTTACGAAGCACATGACCAAACCTGATTCCAATGATTACGCCGGCTACATGATCCTCATGGGACCCATCTGACATAACTGCTCCTCCCAAGTGGCTTCGGGAACACCGGAGCAGATACAATGCTGTTGATAGCTTCGAAGCAACCAGAGGCTTATTCCCGAGCGCTCAACCGAACATAGTACCGAAGGTTGTTTGTACCAAGACGCGGACTGGACCTTCCTCAGACGTCGGTTCACATCTTATGGCCAGGTTACCGAACTGGTAACCGAGGCCACCACAATAGCCCCTCAACTTTCTGGAGCACCAACCCCCGGCTCTAGGGAGTTGATCCTTCTTGAGAACCGGCGTGCCCGGGCCTCCAACAAGTACGATACCGAGGAGTAGAGCGGACTTGGTAGCGACCAGATGGCTAGCCCCAGCCCTAGGAGCCACGCGTCTGTCATCGCCGAAGTGTGTGGCGTTATGAGCTGTCTCGCCACGTGATTTGTCAGATGATTGGTACGAAGCGTCCTTTCAGGGACACGTGTCATTACGCAAATGGCTCGGTGATATGGCGCCCTGACCTCGGTGCAGAGCCTTCGCTACTGGTCGTCCGATGAGGACACGTGTCGAAGATCCAACGGCTCGATACACGACGCTTCGTTTCCCGCGCATCCTTTCAAGCGTCCAACTATATAAAAGAGAAAAAGTCAGAGGACGGGCAACTTCTCTCCTCCTCGAAGACGGAACGCTGCCGCCGCTGCTACTCCGCTTGTGATCGAAGTTTCAAGCGATTTTGCAGCAACCCTTTGCACGAAACTAAGGTATGTTGATCTCCACATGTTAATCTTCATGTTTTGACCATTTTTTTTAAGTTTCTCGTTGTTTTTTACGTGAGTTGTGGCGGTGACGCCGCTCGCCGGCGTCTGGATCGCAGTGGTGCTGGCATTCTCTACCGCTGTTCTTGATCTTCCCGAGGCCTAAATTCATCCCGAGGCCTAAACTCGTCCCGAGACCTATCTTCAACCCGAGATCGTAGGAATAGAAACAGGCCCCTGGAGCTCCTCCAGAGGAGAAGTGTCCCGATGCCTACCGAGACCGAGAGAATCCGAAGAGCGACGACCATTCTGTCCCGAGCACCAGATCCTTTTGTTTTCCCCTAGGCATATAGCTAACGGGTTTTTGCACATTTTCTTTGGTTAGGTAGGGGTGAATGGTCGTTGAGCTTGCTTCGGACAGCTCCAGTAGTTCTGACTCCTCTCTAGTTGAGATTCCCGAGGACATCCTTCGAGAGGTTTGGACCCGAAGATACTACCGAACCCCGGTTGATTGCATCGAGCCAGCTGACCCTTCCAGAGCTCCCCGTGTGGTTACCTCGTTTGATCCTCGGGAAATGGAAGCCCCAAGCACGTCAAACCAAGGTCTAAGTCCATTTGCCAATGCCCCCGAAGAGGTCCTGGGACGCCGAAGACCGGTGAGGCCCTGTCCTTACCTGAATCAGTATTTCAATGGCACCCCGGCTGCCTTTGCCGAATTCAAGAGGGTCTTCAGCATCCCTCCAGACGTTGAAGTTCGGCTGCTTCGGAATATCGACCCCAAAAACCTTCCACACTGTCAGGGGGAATTGATCTTTGCTTCGCCACAACCTAACCGTTGAAATAGGTTGAAAACCCCGAGCGTAGGGTTAGGTCGCTGTCAGCATAATATCCGGAAGTCTGGAATCGTTCCCACAGAGAGAATCTCAATAGCTTGCTAGGATTTGTAGAAGTAAGGGTTTGCGGCGTTTAGACGACCAACTTTCGGTTTTGCTTTGAATGGTGATAAACACTTAAGTAAAAGACTAGAAGATTGGTTTTAACTAGATTAAACAAGCGGCAAGGCCACAGAGTTATTAACGCCCGTAACGTGGGCCATCAAACCATTCTCAACGAAAACACGGTTGAATCGTACGGCTTAGGCTATCAACCAGAGGATTTAGCTATGAAACCATTAAAGACTAGGAATGTGATATGGAAAACAAGTGAGTTCTTTCGTTCTTTTGGCAAGCACAAACCGAGACATCGCTCCGGAACCATGTGAGCGAGCACATGATCATCGGAGATTAACATCGGCTAGTTTTGTTACATAAAGGCGAACCCTTCTCATTTTCCGTACCAAACTTCGAGCCATGAGTTGAGAAAGGCAAGATAAGCGTTAGTCACGAGGCGCTAATCGCCCCATAGCCAAGCCTAATCGACTACTCACACATATTGAAACGACTAGAAAGCATGGTAAAAATGGAAAACATTTTTTAACCGATAGAAATGGAAATCAACTTGATTTATATAAAGATCCGCTTAGTAGCTACAATATTAATGAACTAGAAAACAAGAAACGATCAATACCTTAAGTGGTTCTTGAAGAAACTAGCTTAAAAGCTTGAAAGCCATTAATGGAGCTCTAGGAATAAAAAGACTTAAAGTGAAATAATGAACTAGATCCAAAAGAGGGAGAGAGGGGGTCCTATTTATACACAAAGGCCTTTCTCTCTCCTCCAAAGTCAGAGAATATCCCATAAAACCAGCCATTAAAAGAAAGTTTCCATAAGTGGAAAGTCTGGAAAGTAAGAAAAATATCTGCTGGAACCAATTGTTATCGATAACATTCATGGTGTTATCGATAACATTCATGGTGTTATCGATAACTTAACTCTGGCAATTCCCCGTAGCTGACTGGTATCGATACCATTGGCATAAGGTATCGATACCCTACAGGCTGGACAACTTGTGGACCAAAATGGGTAAATGTTATCGATAAGTTGCATATTGTTATCGATAACAATCTCAAAAATGCAAATTTCAAGCTTTTGCACTTGCAGCCTTGCCTTGCCACCTCCCGAGCTTCATCCAAAACTTCATCTCATGACCACTAGGACTTGGTGGCACCACTCCCCATGACCTCGGGTGCTCGGACATCCTCAAAGACGTTCTTGGCCTCAAAGTGCGCCTTAATTGCACGATTCACCTACAAGGCTCAACAAAACACCTTACGTGCAATATTTGACTAAAACGATCAATTAAACATAGAAACATCATAAATCGGAGGGTTTGAGCACCAAGATTATACAATCTTGGGTGCTTATCAATCTCTCCTCTGATGGCCATCACTGAGGGGAGAGTCAGATTCCCCCTCCACCAATTTGTCCGGCGTGTGCTCCGAACTCTTACTCTTACCTCCTCCCAGCTCACGATAAATTCTTACCGGATTATCACTAGCATCATAGAGCTGAGGAGGCAGTATAACCTGACCTTTGGACTTGAAGAGCTCTTCGGAGTTTACTTGGTGGGGGTCAACCGAGAGAGCGATCCGTACTACCTCTCGTGCAGGACGGGGTATGATACGTTCCTGATCGACCACCTACCAGATTCTAAAGTGTGGGCGAGCATCTATGTCTAGGTCATCGGGAACTTTATGTTCGGGCCTACGGAGAGTGTGGATACTGCTACCATGGTCCAATTTGAGACCGGAACTCCTGGTTGGTGAACATACTCTTCGGAACATACATTGCACATTTCTGTTACACTTTGCATATACGTTGACTCCTTTTTCCCTTCTGGGTGTTTTCTTGCAGCCGAGGGGGTCGTGCAGGAGTTCAGGGAGAGAGAGCTGCCCAAGCTTGGATAACCGCAGCTGAAAATTCTATTTTGCTACCAACTGAATAATCAAGCAATAATAGAAACGAAGAATAACGATGAACACCGGATATAC